>VYXC01003929.1:131568-183244 GCA_013397175.1 Platysteira castanea
GGCCCCGGCCCCCGCCCCGCCGCGCCCGGCGGCAGCCGCGGTGTCGCTCCCCGGTGGCCGCCCGGGCACCGCACGGCCTCTGTCACCGTCGCACCGGTGTTTCCACCACCTTCCTCGGTAGGTGTGCTGCCCTCAGGAATCGCCAGCGGAGGTTGGAGTCCACTGGAAACTCCCTCCCGACCTGTGCCGCGTTTGCGGGCTGGCGCTTGCCCTGGAGCTGCGGCCGAAGCCCCGGGGCGTGCGGCGGCTCGTCCGAGGGCTGGGAGCGCTCCGGGGGGATGGACGGGGCCAGGGTGCCCGCGGTGCCAAACATCTTCGTGCCTCTCCGGAAAGAACCCGGCAGCTGAACAAGGCAGCGCTGGGTAACTCGGCACCTTTCCGTCGAGGATGGGTCCGGTCCGCTGGCAGCTGCCCCTCTGCCCTGCGCATCACAGGGTGTTGATACACGTCGGGAAAACGACGTGCGTGTTTCATCAATTCCAAGATACACAGGGTCCCACATTCAGGAGGGCTTTGGGCACTCCAAGCCCAGTGTATTTCTGAAACAGGGATGAAACGTGTGCACCAGTGCATGAAATGTTGGACTAGTGCCATGCGCTGACTGCATTTGTGCCTGAGAAAGAAGATATTCAGAAGCAGGCATTTAAACTTGTCTTTTCTCCTCAGATTTTCTTGATTCCTGCCTTCTGGTGCTCTGAAAGTTGTGGTTAACTTTTAAAAATTAATAAATAGTCCATATCTTAGGAGACAAAGTCATTTTAACACATTCCTGTGTGTACAGGGTGTCAGCAAAGGCAGTTTGCTGTAGGATGCCCAGAGGAGCCCTTGTTGCCAACTGGTGACCACTGGATTAGTCTCAAGTGTCAACTGAGAACCATTTCTTAGCTGCTCCCAGTGGCGCTGCCTCAGCTGGTCTGGCCACTTGTCCATGGTGTTGGAAAACAAAGATGGCCAGATTTTAAGAAGCAACAGTCACTCATGAATAACCCTGACAGGCTTTTCTGAAATAATCCTGAGGCATTCATCCCGATGTGCAGTACGTGGGCCAGCCATATCAGCCACCTGATGCCCTGCGACAACACGCCTGCTGGAAGTTTGTTAAATTTGTGTGAGATCACCAGCAGCCCACACCATGGCTAAATTCTTGTGCCTGTTTCTGTCTTTTCTGCACTCATCATTATCCTGGTATTTTAAATCCAAGTGATAGGCCACGGGACAGTAAGTAACAACCACATAAACATATCAAAGGACAAGACTTCTTAAACTATTCAAGAGAAAACCGAATGAGTGCAGCTCTCCCCAGTGCTGCTGAAACTGCTGGGACTCTGTGGGAGCACCACGGCACAGGTTTATGTGAGAACCTGCCCTGCTGCTGGAGCTGATGGGCAAAGTGTGGCATAGTGGAGGCGTAAGAGCTCCTCCAAGCAAACGTGGGGTTGCTTTGTCCTGAAGGGCATCCTGATGGCAACGCCTGGAGCGGTAAAGAGCGCTATGAAGAGGCAGAATGGAAGGTGGCTTATTATATGTGAAGTCATACAGTGACTTTTATATTGTAATATATATACTGTATTATATATAACGTGAATCATGAGTGCATATATATATGTATACAGACATGCATATATATTTGTGCGTATATGTGGATTTGGGGTGCTGTTTTGAATACAGATTACGTCTGCACAATTTGATGGTTTGACATTACATTTCAAAGCCATAAGGGAGCAGAACACAAAACAAGGATGAGTAAGAAAAACAAATATAGAGGCTTAATGCTGTAAAGAAGGAAAGAAAAAAGTAGAAAACAGATGTAGAATAGGCAGGAAATGCAGAATGGGGGAAACTTGAACTCTGCGCTTTGATACTCCAGTCCAAACTTTTTGAAACATAAATACAGATCTCTGAATTAGTACCACCAATATACATAAAAGTCAGATTTTTGCGTGGTGGTGTATCAAGCCAGCCACTTGCATTTACACATACAAACATAAAGCTTTTTTTTTCCTACCAGCAAGTCCCTTTGAAAGCTGTCCGTTTGTATTTATGCGTATTTAGAGATCCAAATGTATTGTGCTGATTTGAGGTTCTTGCTGAGTTTTAGCACCACCTCCAATCAGCCCCACCTTTCAGCTTGGACTGGTGTGCCAGCTCAGTGAGACATGCCATTATCTGTGATGGAGAGTGTGTGTGTGATACACCCAGAGGCATGGATGAGTCACTGCTACCTGGACACGTAGAAAAATACTTAAATACTTAAATAATGACTGGGTTCTGGGGATCCTACTTGCACCAATAGCCCCACTGAAATGAAGGCGAGAGGATAAGACTGAGATGATACAGTGAACAGCAAAGCTCTCCTATCTTAGCTGTTTTTATAGCTAGAGAAATGAAAGAAATAAATACAAATAATTAAATTTGCTGAAACCGTCAGTGTTTCTTGGGTGCTTACCCTAGCTGGACTCAGTTATCTTGAAGCAGGATCAAGTCACATAGATATTGCTTGAAATTCATCCAAATGCATGAAAATATCAGTGTCCTAGCTGGATGATCTCACTTAAACCTTGCTCCACTATTCCTGGAAAGGCCCAGTCCTGACATACCTAAGGTCACATCCTAAGTTCCTTGACTTTCTTTGGTATCAAAAAGTTTTTGAGTGCAAATGGCCAGCAAACTGCAAACTGCAGTCTCATAGTGTCTCATGGTGTCCCTCCGCGTGGCAGTGGGGTTGGAAGTAGCTGATCTTTAAGGTCCCTTCCAACCCAAACCAGAGCATAATTGTACGATTTTCCCGAGGAAAACTACATGCAGGAGAGAATAAAATACAGTAAATTGGCATTTATAGTTCATCTCCTTCAGCAACATTCTGTTTCCTAAGGTAAGGCTCTATTAAAATTGTGTGGGTCTTAGGAGAACCTCTTTAACAAGTTAGTCTAAAGGAGATGTAATATTCCCTACAGGCGCCTGAACCCAAGCTAGGGCTAAGGTCCATCCTGCAGCCCTGTTTCCTAATATGCCTCCCTTAGAATTGCACACACCGTGAGGATATTAGGAGACAGCAGTTCCAAAGAGCCAAAGTGTCAGCAGCTGACAACTGCTTCAGTAAACATAGGGAAGTTCCTTTATACATAATAGTAGTGCTAGGCCTATCTCTTTAGTTTTAATAAAAGGCTCCTTCCCAACCCCACATGGTGGACCCAAAAGCTCTATTTTAGGCTTAGGCTGCTGGATACTGGGTCTTTACTCAGGACACTACCTGAGCTGAACTTAACATCCTATGTTGGTCCCTGCCTTTACCAGGGAAACCTCTATATTTTATCTTAAGAACTGAATTCCCAGGGGCACACTGAAATTCCCCTCAATGGCTTGTTAATTCATTGCTTTTGGCAGTAGTTGCCAGCCCCTCCTATTTCACATGGCCTCTTCTGAGCTTATTTAATGGCATCCTCTCTTTAAAGCCCTCCTTGCCTGGATAGGAACCAAATAAATTCAAAGTAGCTGAAACACATTGATAACCAGCGACATCTGACATTCAAAGTACGAATCTGAATATGACTCGGTAACTGATTTCCATTACTATAGCTTGCAAAAAAAAACCAGCTCTGGCCTTCCAAACAGATCAAATCATCCAGGTAAACCAGCATGTGACTCTTGTGTTCCTAACTCCTACAGTTTTGGGCAGTAAGGACAAGTTTGCACGTGCAAGCCGCTAATCTGGCTATGTGTCTTTGTAAAGTGCTTGATATGCACCACCCCTCCTGTGCAGGGGCTGCCTGGGAAGATGCAGCTTAGGCTGAGTGGCAGCATTCACAAAGTCCATGTTTGTGATGACATGAAAGTCAGTCCTGGGAATTTCCACTTCCTCCCTTTGCTCAGGCAGAATTCTCCCCATAAAACTGACAGTTAGCACTTCAGAGTCTGAGCTGTTCTATGCCTGTGAAGAGAGGCTGGTGCCAGTAGCAGCAGCAGACGTGGCCTGAAATGTCATTAATAACAAACTGAGAGGGCTCAGTCAACTTTTTCAGCTATATCCCTGTCATGGGGAAGATCTATCTTAAATGCACTCAAATGGTGCCTAATTATGGTCAGATTTACAGTGCCCTGCAGCAAAATGCACTGTAAAATGTGAATATGCGCCAGTGAGTGTTTGGAGAGTTTGGGGAAGGCAGGGAACGATTGATACAAGGCGCTCACTGTGAGCCTGTGTGCAGTCAAGTCCAGGACTGCCTGCAAAGAGCTGTCATTTCCAGCTCCCTGGACACCTGCTGTGCTCCTTTCAGATAATCCCCGGAATATTACCATCTCAGTCTCTGGTAGGGTTAAAAAAAAATGTCTTTGAATTCATCAGGAGGAATGAAGCTTAGGACTGCACAATTCCTTCTATACCATGCAAAAGTAGAGGGTGTGGTAAGGGAGGTGTCGGCCTCGTCAAACCCGACTGACTACTCAGACAAAAAATTTCAGGATGCCTCACTCTTCAGCTTCAGGTGGAGGAGACCAGCATGGGACATTGTTTTCCCAGCATGGTCCTGCCCTGACCCACAGAGCGTGCACACAGTATTTCTACACGGTCTTGATTTCATGTTGCTGCAAGTAGAGGACTCAAACTGTGACTGTACAAGGTCAACTATTTAATGTTACATTATTATGGTTCCTTTAAAGTCTCACCTCACCATTCTGTTTCTTTCATCAACACCTGGTGATATTTGCTGGAACTTGAGAAGTTAACATAATACAAGATACTTAATAGTGCTGAGAGCAGTACAAGGCTATTTCTGACTAGTTATTCTTTAGTAGTTGGACAAAAGTCTCTTCAGCCACATGTCATGCATGCAAAACGCATTCATTTGTGATGATGAATTATTTTAGTAAAATATGAACTTTTGGTAAGGTGTATCTGCCCCTCATTATTCAGGCCATTTGATAATTGGTGTTAGATACCACAGAGCTGCTCAACCACACGCAGCACAAGGTGAGAAGTAGGACAGTGGAAGCTCTCAAGGGATCTTTACACTTGCTTCACACTGGGGCTGCTCTAATTTATACCCAGATGTCTTCAAGCCCAAGGGAATAAGGACTACCATGATTTTATTGACACCCATCCATTTCTTCTGCTTGTGCCCTCATTCTTGGAAATGAAAGTGGAGGATCAAGTGGGAGCATCTACACTAGCCCTGTAGACACCCAGGGTTCCCCCTCATTAGAGTGAATCTTCCATTAGCGAGGTTGCACATCGTAACAGATGTTTGTCATCCCAACATCTCAAGTAACTGGGTTATGGCACTGGCCTGCAGCACTGATAGCCTTATTAAAATGTTACCACTGTAATTTAAAGTACTTTGTAAGAGTGAATACCAGATCAGAGCAGTTATAAAGGTTCCAAGCATCTCAACCAACTTAATGGAGGAGGGAAAGATAGAACTTTATATAAAGATCTTCACGCGCATCTCCCCTATGCTGAACTTCTATGGTGCATACAAGACTGTGGAGAATAATGAAGAATTGGATCTAATATATATAAAGGAATGCAAATTTACTCACTTTGCACTAGTTTTTGCAATCTGGCCTGTCATTTCATATTCAATTTGTGGGTCATATCACAACTACTTTGATAACAATAAGGAAAGATTCATTTACTGTGCCAGAAGCTCTGCTTCTCACAGCTGAGGAGTGGAGGTGTCATCTTTACAGGAATATTTTGTTCTCTGAAACCCTGAGGCTACAGAGGGTGATTTATCTTCTGGTAGAATTGGAAACCTCCTTACCAAGATGCCTTCTGTACAAATTCCAGATGTTATCGCAGTGTTGTATGCTCCAGCTGTGCGTGCTTGTACACCCAGCCAGCAAGAGCTCACCACACCAAAGGGACCTTGTGCTACTTGGCAAAGGCATCTTTAAGAATTGATGGGTGCGGAAAAAGCCTTTTCAAATAAATAAAACTTGACTTCAGCAAGTTTCCTGAGAGTCCTTTTATTCTCATCATTTAACAGGGGATTTTGTTACTATCAAGTTTGCAGTACAAGTGAGAAAAGAAAGGGAAAAGAGGCAGCCTTCTCTCTCGCACACACCCCCCTTAACTCTCTAATGACAAACTCAGAAGTGAGAAGTTGAAGTCAGCCTCTCTCCTCCCTCCAGCTGAGTGATGTTGATCAGAAACGGGAGCTCTTTTATTCCAACTGTATTCTCCTCCATTATAAAAGCACAACCTTTGCTAGAACTCATTTAAACTTTGAGCAGTTGTTGTCAGAGGGACCAGAATACTACAAGGCAGCCAGCGGGGATCATGAAACATCTGCGATCTCTGCAGCTTTCAAGATGTGGTGATGTAAATGTGGAAGTGTTCTGCAGTCTAGACCAAATTCCAGTGCTGCCCAAATTTCTCTCAGACTTGCAATATTCTCCTCCTCCTCCTCAGTCCTCAATTTTCGCTATAGTGCTGCTGCTCATCATTCAGGAGCTGGTGTGCTTTGCTTCCTACCCCCAAACACCTACACAAACCTTGTAGTTCAAATAGCAGAATGAATTGCATTTAGTTTCCTACCTTCTCATTCTCTGCTCCATGTAATTGTAGAAGTCTGATAAAGAGACCAGAGAATTAGAGTCCTAATGTGATGAGATGCTAAAGAAGTTACTTTGCATCAGTGTTTTCTTCCCAGCTCTCCATCTGATTTGGATGTGTAGGTATCTACGATATCTTCTCTAAGTAAGTAGGTCGGGGTAAGACATGTAGGAAATAAAGTTACTGTTTTATTTCCTATTTTTCTGTTCAGAGCTACTTTTCTGCTAGGGTGATTTAGTTCCCTTTAGGAAACATCAGCTGTTTCCATTAAAATGCTCATCTTTTGCATGACTAGCAGTGTAAGAACCAGCAAGGCTGAAATCTATGTTGGGTTTGCATGGCCTGGTTTTGGTAGCAGAGCGGCTGCAGGGGTGGCTTCTGTGAGAAACTCCCAGAGCCAGACAGCTCCAGGACAGACCCATCACTGGCCAAGGCTGATACCAATCAGGAGTGATAGTAACACTTCTGTGATAACATATTTAGGATGGAAAAAAAGTCATTGCAGATGTGATTTGCAACCAGAGAAGAGCAGAGTGAGAATATGTGAGAGGAACAGCCCTGCAGACACCCAGGTCAGTGGAGAAGGAGCAGGAGGAAGTGTTCCAGGAGCTGAAATTCCCCTGCAGCCTGTGGTGAAGACCACGGTGAGGCAGCTGTGTCCTTACAGCCCATGGAGGACTATGGGGATGCAGAGATCCAGCTGCAGCCTGCGGAGGAGACCCACACCACAGTAGGTGGATGCCTGTGAACCTGTGGGAAGCCGATGCTGAGCAGACTCCGCTTTCCACCTGTGGACCTGTGGAAAGAGGAGTCCATGCTGGAGCAGTTTTCCTGGTGGGACTTGTGACCCCATAGGGGACCCACATTGGAGCATCCTGTGCCTGAAGGACTGCGCCCTGTGGAAAAGTGACCCATGTTGGAACACTTTGTGGAGAACTGTTGCCGTGGGATGGACTCGCACTGGAGAAGTTCATGGAGAACTGTTTTCTGTAGGAAGGACCCAAAGTTGGAGCAGGGGGAGGACTCTTCTCTCTGAGCAGCAGCAGGAACAACCTGTGATGGACTGACCGTAACCCCCATGCTCTGTCTCCTGTGCCACCTTGGCAGAGGAGGTAGAACTGGGAAGGAGGAAGGGATGGGGGGAAGGTGCTTTTAAGATTTATTTTACTTCTCATTATCCTACTTTGATTTTGTTGGTAATAAATTAAATTAATATCCTCGAGTTGAGTTTGGTTTGCCCATGATGGTATTTGGTGAGTGCTCTCTCCTGGTCCTTATCTCAACTCATGAACCCTTTGTTCTGTTTTCTCTCCCCTGTCCTCTTGTGCAGGGGGGTGATAGAACAGCTTTGGTGGGTGTCTGGCATTCATCCAGAGTCAACCCTCTACATACAAAACAACTTTGATGGGAAACAAGGACGAAAAAGGATTACTTTGTGTTAACTTTCTTGGCATAGCTCTGAGCTCCTATGCTGACACTGAGGGCTCAACAGCTTTATTTTTTTCTGCATGGATTCCTAGAAAATCACCTCCAAATGACATTGTAGGAAACTAGGTCAACTCACTGTACAAATGTCTCCTTTTGCAGTGGTCTCAGTGACCTAAATGTGCTCAAGTAGGGTTTAAAACACCTGTGAACAGATACTATAAGACCACTCAGTTAAATGTAGTATGAGTTTCAATTAAGAACAAGTCCAGTCCTGCCAGTTGCATGACTGATATGCTCTCTACTCCAGGACAGACTCTAGCCACATCCTTGAAAAAAGTTTTGTCTGCAAGAAAGCAATAAAATAATAATTATGAACTAGACTGCTGTGTTAGAGCACTGTGCTTTCTTGTGCTTTTGTAACTAATGCACCTTGGTGATGCAGACAAGAACAAGAGGAAGCGCAACCTGGCTCTTCTGGGAGAGGCGGGAGCACTCGGGCCTCGCTCCGCCTGCCTGTGAGCTGGGCAAAGGGCACAGAGGAAGTGGCATGAGAGAGACACTGCGCCCAAGGAGAGCTCCTGTGCAGCTGGGCGGGGGGAGGAAGGGACTCTCACATGTGCTGGACATGTTTGGCTGTGGAGTTTTGCCTGCAGAGCTCAGCAGTGGCCTGTATTGCTGCAAGGAGCTACTTCACCCCAGTGGCAGGACCTCACGTTTGTCCTAGTCAAATTTTGTGAGGTTCCTGTTAGTCCCTTCCCCCAGCCCCTCGGGTCTCTCTGAGTGACAGTTCTGCCTTGGCACATGTCAGTCACTTTCCTTTGGTGAGTTTGGTGTCAGCTGCAGGCTTGATGTGGGTGCACACTGTCTCCACTTTCACATCACTGACAAAGATATTAAATTGCCCAAACAGATCCCTGAAAAATTCTGCTTGTAAAAGCCTCCAGGTAGAATATGAACCTTTTAAGCTCAACAAACAAGGCACTTTTTCACCCGTCTACTAAGGCACCTGTCCAGACCAGAATGTTCCAGCCTAGATACAAAGGTGCTCTAGGAAATCATGCCTAACATTAGGTTAAACTCAAAGCAGATAACAACCACTCTTCTTCCCTTATCACACAGAGCAATCAGTTTTGTCAAGCAGGGGAAATTCCCAGTCAAAATTAGGTAAAATAAGTTTAGCATGAGGGTAAACACTGGAGCAGGTGCCATGGGAGGTTGTGGAGTCTCCACCCTGGAAATACTCAAAATCCAGCTAGGCAAGACCCTGAGCAACCTGCTCTACCTGGACCTACTTTGTGCAGGGGTGGGATGAGAGACCTCTAGAGGTCCTGCAAAGCCTACGTGATGTGATGATCTAACCTTGGTAAATCCATGTTGACTATTCCCAATCAACATTCATGTAACAAAGCTTTTGCATTCACCACTGTCCCTCAGAAAGGTTTGACAGCAGTATGATCACAGCATGTCTGCCCTGGAATGTCCTCATTCCAAAGGACATAAAGCACCTTCTTTGTTACTCAGTAGCGTACACACAAATTCTGACAGACTCAGTAGAGACCCTGATACTTCTGCCTCTTGGGTGGATGAAAACAAGGCCTTTCCTGGGGCATGTTTTTTAAAAATTTATTTCTTGTTGCTGGATGATAGCAATTAGGAGAAGGTAGAGCTGTCAGTATTGTTTTCATAAGGGAAGAATAAGGGACACAGATGTGTCCAAGTGTTAGTGATATTCACGTTCAAGCATGCTAAAACACTACTCCTGGTCATAATTTTGCCAGTAACAATAGTGACGAAATACTTTTCAAAAATCTCCCCTGTGTTTTGGCATCTCTGAGAGGTGTCAAATGAACCCTAATGAGATGAGACAACATAAGAGCTACGCTAACATTAGAACTGTAACAAGCAGAAAACAATGCAAAATTCTTACAAGTAAATGGCAAACAAGCTGATTTACAGTTGAAGATTAATGTTCATTGCTTACAACAGTATGTTGTAAAACCATTAAGCATCATCCTTAGGACACATCTACACTATCATTGCGGTTTGCTCCCTGTTTCACTCCTGGGCCCCTGGTCGTCCATACCACTTATATGCTGGTTTGCCCCCAGGCTTCTACATTGAGAAAATCAACTCTCTCCCTCCCAGAGGGCACAAAATTCCCAGGTCCCAGCTCCAAGGACACAAGACGCTCCACTGCTTAGGTCAGACTTTCCTTCCCGAGGCGGTCAGGGTTTGCTTCCCGAGCAGACCACGGGTTGTGTAGGCTCACTTGCAGTCTCTCGTCATACTGAGATATTCATTTTGCTGTGTTGCTTGATCTGGAGCAGATGAGCAGCTTTCTGCAGGGCTACTGGAAGGCTGCTCCAGGGGAAACTGGGGATACAGTCCTTCAATGAAATAGTCCACTGTGGCTTTAGCAACAGTCCATCCCCAGGAACATCGTTTAGGATTTTGTGTACACTGGCTGGCTCTATTTGACTAAACTTGCACTGAGCCAATTTTGTGGTAAAAAACCACCCTGTTTCCTCTAGAACCCTCATGCCACTAGTAAAGAAAGGGATCACCCCTGTAATAGCAGCAGGAGTTTTCCTTAAAACCATTTCAGATTTCAAACAAACCTTTCAGATTTCTGTCACGAAACCTGATTTCCTGTATGTTCTCAGAAGGTTGGATCCTTCATGCCTAGAGATGTTGTCCTCCTTGGTATGATGTCTATGAGAGGTCTGTGGGATGCCCTGGCTTAAGATAATACCTATCATATACATACAGTACTGCATGCAGAGCTACTTTTAAATAAACACACAAAAAGTCAGACCTAGAGGTCCCCAGGACTTTCATGTTCTGCATTGCTATGATCTTCTTTCTAGTTTCACATGTCCTCGAGAAGATCAGGTTTTGCCTATCAAATTGACTGATGGATGTATTCTATATACACTACCACATATTTCATGCATAACAAGAATAAAAACATCCTGCTCCAGAAAAGCAACTGCACTCATTCATTCATTCATTCATTCATTCATTCATTCATTCATTCATTCATTCATTCATTCATTCATTCATTCATTCATTCATTTACTGGTCTGCATTTCCTTCCCCTTAATCCCCTTTTTCTGCAGACTTTGACGAGTTTCCACAGCTGAAAACCCTGTGCAAAATTTACACTGACATACTGAAAAATCCACTGCTGTGTGCCCTTGTTTTTGATGGGAATAGCCCATCAGGGTGCTTGTTCTAACACGCGTGATACAATTTTTGCACCAGCAAACAAATTTTTATCTAGCATGCAGAACTTATTCAGAAGGTATTACTTCTGCTGGGACTAGAGGCAGGAATGAGTCACATCTCTTTAATACGCATGAAGTGCCCTGCCCCAAGGAGTGCCTCTCTTTTCCTCCCTTCCCTGTCTCGCGCGCTCTCTGTCAAGCCTTAATTGTCTTGAGTTATAACGCTTTTGAGAAATCACTCTTAAAATTATGACTCCTGTTAAAGTTAATTAGACATGAACCCCAGGCAGGAGAGCAGGGATAGTTTCATAATTGTTATTCTAGCTGAAACCTGGAGGATTCCCTGACCACAGGAAGTTCAAAGGACCAGCAGCAAAAGGAGGAGATAACCTCTGTTTCCAGAGAACACTGGCTTCACTTGGGCTGCCAGCGGATTTACAGCAGGAGCTTTGCTCTAATTACTGTTTGGGGTGGAGCCTCTCACAGTGATAAACAATAGGTTTTCTACAGGGCTGAAGTTTGTAACAGCACCACATATTTAGGCACAGGCGTTATAGCAACACGCATTCAGTGTGTTTTAGAATCTTCCCTCCCTGGAGCTGAGTATCACCCTAAAAGAAGAGGTGTTGCCCCATGTGACCCATTTGGGAAAAAAATACACTTCATTGAGGTCACATTATTTTAACAAGCAAAACATAGTCACATTTACAAATTCACAAAGCCAGAAGACATTTGAATCTGTGACATTTAAGAGAGAAGGGGAGCTTCATATAGGCAATATTTGTCTACATAAAAGTAAAGTCAAAGCAAACTAATAACCCAAACCTGCAACAGGACAACAATAATTGTAAGACTGTACTCAAAAACACCGTGTGGCAGAATTCCCATTGACTTTATTGGCTAAATTCTCACCCCACAAATTTTTCTTAAGATGCTTCCACACAAAATTAATTTCAAAGTCCTTTCAAAGATGAATAATGTTCTTATTTTTTGAGCATCAGTGGCATATTTAATGATTTATAAACATGCACAGCAGAGCCTTTGCCTGGAGGTCACCACAATCTAGGTAAAATACAGCTAGAACAGATTGAGAATAACATAACAGCTACCTAATATAAACATTGATCATATATGCAGACCTACAAATATGGAGATGGATGGAGAAACATTTCAGGTGCCGCTGTTTAAAGGGTTCATGCATATACAGAAGGTTTTGGAAAAAAGAGAGGAAGGTCATATGCCTCAGTGTCAGGAGTGAAGGCAGTTTTGTTAGAAGGCACCAAGCCGGGCTCTGTAAACACATGTGGTCCAGTATGGTCTGTGGCCAGGAGGGAATCCGGAGCAGCCTGAGAGCGAGATAAGGGAGGAATGTGTGAGCAGATACAGAGACAGGGGTCAGGAAGGGCATCGCTTGTGAAAGCAAGAGGCTCCAAACTCAGTGCAGAGAGACAGAAAAACCTGGAGAGAGGGGGTGCGAGGGGGGCAGCGTGGCAGGAAGGAAGGCTGACTTCAGCAATAGATGCACTTAGAGAAACCCATTATATGAAGCAAGGACTTACAAAAATACCATTTTGCTTTTTTCCTGCAAGTTTTAAATATAGATGATTTCTACTGAAAGAATATATTTTGTCATTTTTTTAAGGGATTCAAGAAAAAAATTCTGTGTATGAGTTACAGATCTTACCTCTCCAGACCTACTGATGTTATCTTTCTCTTTAATCCCTGCAAGAAGAAGGCTGGTCTCTTCTCGCAGAAAGGAGCAGCACCACACATTTCTGTGTACAATATACATGTTTTCTATGAATGTTATAATTTTTTTAGCAAAGGGCAGCTTGGCCCTATAGTAAGGATTTACTTCAGTAGAACGTCAGCCCAGAGTGAGCCTTGGCAGCAAAACCTTTTAAGGCAACAAGGTAAGGAAATTGAGGAGCAATGCAGGCATGGGTAGGCACAGGACTCAAAGTGGACTTTACTGCAGCTTGAAACCCAGCAGGTTTAAAGAGACCCAGGATCCCATGGGTCCCACAGCCTGCAAACATGAAGCTTGTGCCTCCAGCACAAGAGAGCAGCGAAATTCATCCAGCTGTGGACTGCCAGCCTTGCAACTGCAGGAATCTTAGTTTGCTTCAGGTAAAGGGTATTTTTTCCACATCTTCCTCTCATCTGTGAAAGCCCTCAGACACTTCCAAGAGGTCAGCAAACCACTGCCTTGCAGGAAAACAGCAAACACAATAAACAGATGGATATGCCAGCAAGAGATGGCTGAAAGAGACTAACAGAGACCATTTTCTAAGTATGCTCTATCCTGCATACAGCCATAGCTTAAAACAGTGGGCTACTTTTCACAGAGATGAAATTTTAAAGCCAGAAGGAACTGATTTGATAATATAATTGGTCCCTGGCACAGGGCAAACTATGCAATCTCACCTTGTAAATCTAATCTTTTATCAAACCTACATTTTGTGGCTGAGTTAAAGCATAACTTTTGGAAAGATAGGCAATTCCATTTCTACTTTGGATGACTGTATGACGGGTGGTTAAGGGCCTCAAGAGGGAAAGATCGTCTACAAAGGATCATTTTGGATCACAGGTCTATGAAGCGGGCAGTTTGACTTCCCCTTATACCTGGATTAGCAAATAGTGTGAGAGCACTTCAGTCCTGTCCTGCTATGGGAGAATTGGCACCTTGTATGGGACCAGCTAGGAAAGCTTAGGTGGGGAAAAAAGAGACATGGCAGAGGGATACTGAGGTGGAAATCTTGTCTATCTTTCCAGCCACATTACTTGTTCCGACAAAAGATTTTTAGTCAAAAAAGCAAACTTATTTTTCTCTTTTACCCTTATATCGTCCCAGCTACTACAGTTCTACTCCTGCATCTTGCTTTTGACCTCAGAAAATAGCATACTCAAAAAAAATTACTCTTTCAACATACTCTTTCAACAAAAGAGAAAACTCCAGTAAAATAACAAAGCATATTACACCCCTATTATGTGGCTCACAGCCAGGGAGGATGGTCTCAAGATCTGTTATTAAGCAGAAATAATAAACATTTGATCCTATAGATGCAAAATGATGGACTCAAACAGAGCAAGCACTCATGGGCATGCTGTCCATCTCCTGACTCACACGTGCAACACTGGAATGTGTTACTTCCATAAAATATGCCTTTTATCTTGCTGCAGCTAAGAGCAGCAGATCTGTGGTTAGGAATTTTTCAGGCATGCTTCATTCAAGTGGTGCTGCCTCAACAAAGAGCTGCTGTGCCTCTCCCCTCCCCTCACAACCCTGCCAGCCAGCATATCCTGAGGGAGGCCTGGCAATCTGGGAAACTGGCTCTTGCCAAATTTACCTCCTGAAAAGAGGAGGGGTAACATGGGGCACAGCCAAAACTGAGAAATCCTCATGGTGGTCCCCTTGCAGCATGATCCCTTTGCCTCCAGGAGCTCTGACTGAAACAAGCAGGATTTTCCATTGCATTTGTCATCTCATCATTGGGAAAGAAGGTCCTGTCTTTCCTGAGCTCCAAAATGAGCTAGAAATAGCTCATTGTGGATGCACAGTCAGCCTCTTGTGGGCCAAGGGTTATGGTGAAGAATTAAGGGTTTGACCTGGTCTCCTGTGATTGGTACAAGAAAAGAAAATTGATTTCATCCTGAGAAATAGCACTCCGTGCTTATGGTACCTTGGAGGACTTAGCAGAAGATTGGGTGTTCTCTGGCACCGGCTAGGTATTCTTATATCTGAATCTCTCGACTTAGACTAACAAATGTAAGTGTCTACCCACATTACAGGCAGAAATTTTAGTTCTTCCACTTACTCACAGTAGAACCAAGGTCTCCTGAGGTGCAAAAGAACTGCAGACTAATTTTAGTGACTGGCGCATAAGCTCGGTTTGTACAAACATGCCGCCTGGAGAAATGTTTGATTTATGATGAAATAGGTTTATTTCTAACATAGAAGAATTCGGCACAGAAACTCCTTTTTGGATTATAGAGTTGCTGTATTTCTAAACTGCAGTCTCATCAAGACAATTATCTTCTTTTTACAGCATGTTCCATTCCTGGTCCCTTCTGTTGTATCTGTTGTCTTCACACACGTCTGGGAAATACAGGCAGACCTCCACCCCCCAACATATGAAATGAAATTATCCCAGTCCTCAATAAGCTTGTTTGAGTTCCAGCTAATTAAAAGGCATGAGAAGAGGGTAAGGATCTGGCCCTCTATCCCCTCTTGCGTCACCTGGGAGAGCTGAGGTCCCTGCCCTGCTCCCCAGGCTCCTGCAACTTGCTTGGGAGGTCCAAGGAGGATAGTGGTCTCTCTCTGCAACCTGTGATCCTGGATGCTAATCTGAATATCACCAGATTAGGGAAATGTTCAATTCCATCCACTGAGCCAAACACATCTTGCATTTAAATCCGTTGATATCAGTGGCTGTGCGCAAGGGATGGATTAGCTGCACTGCAGCTATCCAGTGGATAGCAGAAAATGCTGTTTTCAAATACTGTGTGGGTTTATCTCCTTTATGTCTGTATTGTCCTGGCTCTGCTGGCCTCAGCCCACCTCCCTTCTTCATGGGATTGCTGGAGCAACACTATTGACCATCATCCCTATGTGGAATAGCGAGGCTAGGAAAGTACATTATGTGGAAAGTAGAAAGCTTAGGTGAGCACTTTCAATGGGGAAAGGAGCACAGAGGCTTCAAATTCTGCCCAAACTTTCTGTTCATCTAGCTCCAGCACTCTCCCTTCAGCAGTGGTCTTCAGAAAGAAACATTGCTCATGAAAAATAAATTTGGACAATGCCCTGATGAATATGATTGTAACACTGCTAAGAATCATTTGCTTTTTCAAGACAACAGAAGGTATTATTTTCCTTTTCTCCTCTATATTAATGAGAAGTGATCTGAAACAGTCAATGGTCTAGAAATCCATCTTTTGAAAGGAATCTTCCAAATCCTCTGGTAGGTAATATTTGAGAACCTACGGAGTAAGCTTGCAAAGAATAGAAAAGCAGGTTGCACATACAAGTTTCCATATATTCCAAGCCTTTACCTTAAAGAACAGGCTGTCCACAGGTATTTCCATCACACATTTAGTTGTGAAGGACTTTCACACTGACCAGACAAGAGTTTTTTGTCTCAGAGTATAGCCACCTTTACAAGAAACCACATCAACATGCCAGCCAAACTCCCCCAGGACAAGCTATTTCTCACTGACTCTTTCTGAAGCCACACTGTATCTGAGCTTTTCAAAGGCCAGGCCCTTGTCCTGGGCCAGGAGGGGAGAATTTGCTTCTCGCATGCATCCCTGACGCAGCTGCCATGGAGCTGCCCCAGCACGGAGCAATGGGTGTGGGAGGCAGGCCACTTCCACCCTCCCATCCCCTCACTATCAATGAACCATCCTTCCCGCTGAGGTGCAGGTAGGAACAGGTCCCCGGGATCGCTGCCTGCCTTGGATCTGCCACCCGTGGCTGCAAGGGATTGTCAGTCAGCCCTGCAGAGAGCACGAGGTGCTGTCTTTACAGGTCTAGCAAGCTGTGATTATCGAAGGGGCCACAATAAAGGTTGAAAATAAATCCACGTGGCCAACCGCCAGTGGAGAGGCAGTGCTTTGCTGCATGGATCCAGTCAGGTTTCCACTTTCCAAACTCGAGGAAATGCCCACTTCCCTTGGCAGCTACAGGTCCAGTCTGCTGCAGTGTTGCACCACCGAGCCAGGAACATATGCCACTCTCTATTGCATACCCTCCAGCTCCTCCCTGACATTCACTTGCCTTCCAGCCTGAAAATCGCTGCCCAGGTTGGCAATCACACTGCCAACAGCAAAGAGAGAGAGAGAGAGGTGGAAATACCAAAGAAGCCTGTGGTGGTATAAAACAGACCCTGCAGCGATGGGGCTGGATAGGAGCAATGCCTGCACTGCCAGACAGTGTGGTGCTAGGAGCAGGTGGGATTGCATGCATTCATCTCTGGGACTCAGGGAGATTGAGAAGACACAACTTCTACAGGGGGATATAAAACCCCACATGCTCTGGGCAATCAGGCAAATAGAAACTGGAGCCTGTGTGCTCTGCACCTTGCAGACATTACGCTGGCTCCAGCAAACACAGAGCAGGCAGACAGGAAAGCCTTTAGGCTTTTTTAGGTGGGAACTGCCAGCAGTGCCAGGGAGAAGAGGGTAAGCTCCAGACAAAGAGGTGAGAGAGGGTCAGCCTGGGAAGACTCTGCTGCTGCACCCTGCCCCCTGTGCAAGCAGTGGCAGGAGACCCGACAGGGAGAAAGTAAAGGAACTGAATCTAGAGGCTCTGAACGTATCCCTGCCCACAGCAGAGGCTGAGCACATCCAAACAAAAAGAAACTGGGACAATTCAGCGCTTGGGGATCCAATGCTGGCAGCATTGACAAGAAGAGTAGGACTTCAGGATAATTCAAGGGGCTGTGATCTTTTACTCCACTTTCCCTCACTCTTGTACTATTTTCATTCAGAAAAATTAATAATCTGTGGTTTTAGCTCCTCTACCTTGTTTCCAGGAAAGCGTTCCTCTGTTTGAGAGGAAACTTTCCCCAAGATACCTTAGTGAGTCCCATTTGTTTTCTCTAGAATTTATAGTTACTCAGGCAGCTACTTTAGAAAAGCTTTGCTTGGAAATCGGGGATAGGGATCCAGACGAAAGTTAGAAGCCCAAAAATCTTCAGTGACAGGCATTTGCCAAAGCCCAGTGGGGTAAAGTGCTGAACTTCCTTCCACTGGGATGAACTGTTCAGCAAGGAAATCTTACCTCTCCCTTCTTTCCTTCATAAAGGAAAATGGAGAGAAATGTATGATACCTGACACAAATGTGTTTAAACACAAAGACTTCTGCAAATTCAACCCGTGATATCACCCAGTCCAAACCAAGCTGTTTGCTTCTCACTAAGCCCCTTGTCAGTACCTGCAATGTGATGAAGTATTAGCATTATCATAGAATGACAAGACTCATTTAGGTTGTAAACGACCTCTTAGATCATGAAGTCCAACCATGAACCTAGCACTGCCAAATCCAGACCTCATTTCCTTTAAAGAAACAGCCACTCTTAGCCAGTTACCCAGGGATGCTCTTATTGCATCACTACTATACTAAATAATTTCACTTAGTCTGAAATGACATAAAGAGGTTGTTCCTGCTATGAGGTTATGCTGTGTTTAATGCAATATCATTAAATATCTTTCCACATGTCCTGCATGCCTACTAAAACACTCTAATTGTACCTGCTAGGAGAGCGCTTTTGCAGAGAGCTCATTTGGTATCAGCAAAGTTGTGAGAAATCGAGGCCCTTTTCTGGCCATCAGTGGGAGTAGCTGCAGTCCCAGTGATTAATGCAGCTATTAAGTTACAAAGAAAACTCTTCATCTGACTGTCCTCTGACTCAGCCAAAAACAAACTTGCTTTATCTCTCCTTCTCCAGTCCAGGCCCCCTCCCTCGTCTCCTTTTCCACATCAACAAAGGAAAATATGGGACAAGATGAAAGAGCTGGGCCAGGGCTTTCATTAGCATACCAGGCCAAGGAAAAAAAGGTAAGAAGCTCAGGGAAGGACTTGGTGCCCAATTCGTGCCTTGTAACCAATGCCAAGGAGTTCTGCGTGAAGCAACACAGTTGATGTGTAGTGTTTAATGACATTAAATGTTGCTGCCTCCTGCCAGTACCAAATGTCATCCTTCAACATGGTTCTCAGACAAGCTCTGGTTTTGATCCTGCTTTCCTTCTGACTCAGAAAGTGCATGCAATAATCAGCACAGAAAGAGAGCTCGTAAACCTATCTTGCTGAATACTTCTGTTGAAAGCTTTTTATTTTAAGCCACTTTATCGAACTGCCTGTAACACGGTCTTAGCTTTATTAATGTCCCTTCCTAAACCTGCTTAAACATGTATTTTACTATGCCATGTAAAAAGGCAGCACTTTATCAGGAGGTTTCAGTGTGTACAGAATAATTTACAGCAGCTGAGGAGTGGGCCAAAATACATTTATAGTTCCACTATTTGTTACTTTTTATTACTGTGTGCTTTCTAATGCACTGTGTGTTCAACCTGAAAAGACAATATAATCCAAGCAAACAGTACTCATAATGAGCACTGAATAACACCTTTTACGTCACAGAAGGATCTCAGCTAAGGCAGGCATTGTCCCTTGCCTGCAAAGATTACAAGTGATACAGCAGATGAAAGAGGGAAGGAGGGAAAATCCACACTGTCACTGTAATGCCCAGTAAGATTTTCCTTGTTAAGCTGCCCAGATAAGTTTCTGCTACAAGAATATTTTCACTAGTATGTTACATTTTTGTATGGATGAACACATTCTTTTACGACTAGTCCTGACCTGCTGCACTCTTGGCTGGCCCAAATAAAAGCAGCAGTATCTTCCATTTTGGGAATGGATTGGGCATAACAGTGTCTCCAGGTGATGTCAGGAGAGTCCAGTCCTCTTTGCTACAAGGCCCAAGACTGTGACTCGCCCCCATGGCTGTGTGTAAAACCAATCCTTCAGGATGTTGCTTCTATGAGCCTGGTCCTACTCCTACCTCCTTTTTCCCAATGGAGCAAAAAGGCAAGGGACAGTTTCCAGCATATGCTTGTGCCTGCTGGATTTGATGATTTATTTCATCCATTCCCTTTATCTGAAAACCTTCTTATCTGGCTGGAGGAGATGCTGAGCAATCTCTCTTTGTGTGCCCCGCTCCCACCCAGCCCCAGATGAACCACAGTGAGATTTCACATAACAACATGGGATAGTGATAATATTTCTTCCCCCCACCAAGTTTTGCTTATCACACACCTCCTAAGCTTCTGTCCTCTTCTGGAAAGAGGCTCCTACAGCACAAAGGGCACCCCAAACTTGCTTAAACCTTTCTACAATGCAAGAAATAGTAGTATAAAATTTGTGAATGGAGGCGCAAGTCCTGCCATGTCTTGCTCTTCCTATCTGCTCCACTCTTGCCATTGATACAGAGCAAAATGGGCAGCTGTGGCTACACAGGGCCTCATGAAAGAGCACGGGCAGGAGTGAGCTACTCTGCCCCCCTCTCTCCTTACTGTCACAGGTGCTGGCGGAAGCCTCTAGCAGCCATCTATCTGTCTGTCTATCCATCTATCTATCTATCTATCTATCTATCTATCTATCCATACATCTATCCATACATCCATACATCCATACATCCATACATCCATGTATCAGAATTGCCTGCAGATTTTCTCACCCCCCCCGATGACACCCCTCCATAGCCATGCTTCTGCACTCACTTTGTCTTCCCCCAGGGACGACAGCTCTCCTAGTAATTGGAGAAATCTCCTTGCTTTTCTATAATTCTTTAATTACCATGGCAGTAATCTTCCAGTAACTGACTTTGCTCTTCCAGTAATTACACCGTACAGGTATTTATGGGTGTAATGGACACATAGGACAACAGATCCACCAGAGTACCTATAAAAATTAGGATTTATGCTCCACCCAAACGCTGACTTCAGTAATCACATATGTACATCATCTCCCAGTTCAGTGAGGCTTTCCACAGACGTCCTCGTGTTGCTCCTGGAGGCTTCATTTTCCCAGCAGACCAGTGGTTGGAATGCCTGACACATTTGCTAGTGCTGCATTTGCTGCTGGTGAGCGCTGCTTCCCTGCAACTGAAATGAAGTCTGGTCCAATTAATCACCATCATCATTATTAACTGATTTCCCTATCCCAGCCCTTCCCCAGAGACTGAAAACCAACCAGTTTTAATTCCTATTTTGAGGTATCCTGCAGCACAGCCTCTTCCAGCAGAAACCTGACCTTTCTACCAGACACAGAACTGCGGATGACATTCACTTCCATGCTTGCTTGAGGAGTGTTCGTCTTCTCAGCGGCTGCACAATGTCCACGTGTGGAGCACATGCTCTTCTGGAATCATCAGAGTCAGCAGAGGTCAGATACACATTCATACCCAAAAAATACGCAGGAGACACGAACCTATTTCACGCACACCCCTCCCCGCTACTTAGAGTTTGCAAACAGACATCTCAGCGTTAAGTGCGTGCCCACAGAGAGTCATAATGAGGTCAGAAATGTCATTGTGGGACAGCGCCTGGTGCACTAACTTAGAATGGAAATAACTAAGAAATAAGTCTGTTACTTTCTTTCCAAAATGTTAACACTCTCACGCTAAGTGCTACACATTTGTGTGTGTTTTCCTCTTTCAGGATACTTCCATATTTGTGCCAGCACTGCTGGATTTTGTAAATATGTTAACATTATTTGTATTATCTTCACTTCTCAGCCAGAAAAAATATCAAAAGGGATTTTTTTCTCAATGGTCTAAATAGTCAAAGCTGGATATGTCCTACATGGCAGACATCATGAGGTTTACATTAATAAATTGTGGTTGGAAGAAGGACATTTCTGGCACATTTTTACACAGAACAATTCTCACTGAAAGAGATGAAAAATAGTTGTTGGGGTTTTTTCTTACAGAGACTCAAAAGTTGGAAAAATGCCATCTGTTTGCATTAAAATTAAGACACATGATATTTTCTGACCTCGTTCTGTATTGACTTTTTTCTGAAGAACCTCTTTGATCGTAGTCATTTTATACTTAATTTCAAATCAGCGCAGTCAAGGTCAGTACTCCTCTGCATAACGAAAATTTGTATTAATACCCACATTCATACTTGACAGGCCGTGCTTTTTTTGTGCGACTGATTGTGGACTGTATCTAGTATTGCTATCCAATATCCAAGTTAAGTAACACTTCAGGGAATATTGGTAATATTCATGCCAAATGCTTTCACATGTACCTACCTGACACATACTCTGCTGCCAGCAAATGTGATAACACATTAAGCCTGTCTGAGGGGTAGTCAGATAACTATGAGAAAATAAGAGAAAAGGGAGATGGGGTCCTGCTGTTTCTCAGGTTGTCCCCGTGGGGTTTCCCCGTTTGCAAGGCCTTGAAGGATTGCTGCCTTCAAATCATCAAGATCGAATGCATCCAAATGAACTTGCCCTGCTAATTCAGGCCTGAGTACTCACAAAAATGTTTTGGGGTTTTTTTTAATTCCTATTTTGAAATCTCTTGCACAGGCTTCAGAAGAGGCAGCCCTCTACACATCTTCCTGCCATGTCCCAATAACTCACTACCAAAAAGAAACCACCAGAAAGAAACTGTATCTCAGATGTTTCAGAGAATTAGAGTTTTCCATCTTTTATGAAAAGAATTAATGGAAAAACACTATCCAGAAAGACCACAAAAATACTCCCTTTTTTCTTCAGCTGGCTTTAATCTCTCCCTCACTTTCAGCAAGGACGACTCCCAGTGGTGGTCCCAGATCAGAGGCCATACATGAAGCAGCTGCATTTCGGAGCACAATAAATCACTCGCAGATATCCAAACTGGCCACAGACACAGAGCCAACTCATCCAGCAATGTACAGGAGAGTAATGCTCAGGAAGCAACTTTAGTTTCATCAGCTAAGGTAGCTTGGGTGACGCCTTTGCCTGAAGCACTGCCCTGGCTTTCTGCTGCAGCCAAAAAAAAAGCTGCTGAGTGTGGACAAATCAAGGAACAGATTAAAAAGTAGCTGAGCTGACACATGTTCTTTGTATATCATCTTCTTTCAATGCACAGTTCAATCCAAACTCCTCAGGCGTCAAATGGTGGACTGGGGATGTGACTTATTTTCTCCTCCATTATTGAAGAAAAATCCACAGTGTGGTTTTTGAAAGGATCAGCTGGAACTGATGCATGCCCACCCAAAAGCACGGAAAGCACCTCACTCCAAATTGCATAAACATTCAAGATAACACATATTTTTTTAAATGTGCTTTTTGATATTGCTTCACAAATCACATACACAGACAGTGGCTCCATGTTCTCTTACAACAGACAGCTAAAGTTTTGCCAATACACCTGCACAGAGCTAATGGGAAAGGTAGCTGGTTCTCCCCAGTATCAAAGTATCCTATGTGCCACTACTCTTGCATTTCCCCGGACATGATAAGAGTACACATGTAACACCTCAGAAATTAAAAAGTTTCTTTAATACCAAAAGCAGGGAATGAGGGTATTTCACATCTTTCAGAAGCTCCTGCTCTGGCTGATCACAGTCATGCTACAACCTCCAAACCATCAAGAAGACACACTGATGATTTGCAAAGAGCCTGACGTCCACAACTAGTTTTTAAAGTATGTAAATCAGAGGCGGGGAGGGTGGGGGAAAGGAATTGGAGAGTTGTTTTCACTTATGGTGTTTTGCAAAAAAGATGAACAACTGCAAATAGCACTGTAGTTCAGGGGCAGGGGAGCTGCTGCAAAGACAAGCAGTCCCCTTTGAACGGCCTGAGGCATCTCCCGGGGCACAGTATAGAGATTTATGTTAACAGGGGCTTTCACTGTGCCATGTGTACAGGGTTTGGTCCAAGCCCTCCCACGAGCCTGCTGCAAGCTGCAGGAAAAGCCCCTTGACTCCCACGGCCAGTGGGTCAGTACCACAGGAAAAACAAGCCAAAACAACTTGCAGAGAACAAAGGGAATGCAAAAACCAGGAGCTAGAGAGCTGGAGCAGGGTTTGGTGCATCCCGCTTCTGGAGGAGCAGCCACAGCTGGTACCAGATGACCAGAGCCAGTGCTGGGTGAGGCACTTGTGATTCAAAGGGGTGATGCTGCCAGAGGCAGAAATGGAAGCCCAGCAAAGCCTCTGCTCTCCTGCCCTGAGCACAAACACAGAGGAAGGAGTTAATGCCACGTCGGTTTCGCTTTACTAAAAAGATTTTTGTTTTGTTTTGGTTTTAAATCAACATGCCTGCACCTGTCAGGGAGAAACCATCAACCCAGTACAATCACAGAGATCTAGAGGGCAGCTCCTCCAGGATCATCCATCACGCCCTGCTCCGGAGGAGTTGAAGAAGTTGTAATAAACACAATGCAAGCAAGCAAAGGCTGGAAGGAGAGATCAAAGGGTTTACCCGGCATGCCTCGCTGTGGGAATGGGGAGTGCAGCTGCGTACATGAAAGGGTTACACCCAAAAAATGAAGATGATTGCCAAGCAGGGTGGAAAGAAAATCTGTTTACAATTGCAAAGCCTCATGCTTCCATCATCAGGTGTTACAGAGCAGGAATCGTTCCCTGCTAAATTTTCCAATTAGCTTCCTTGACTTTTTTAAGCATGTCGTTTCCTTTCTTATTATTTGTTTGGAAAATTCTTTTCTAGAGTACTGTTCCCATGCAAACCAAGAACTGAAAAAACAAACCCCAAAAAACTCTGATGTCATTAGGATGAGCCATATGCCAGTTCAGACAGGATCATAATGGAAAAAAAAACCCAAACTCTCAACTATTTGCTCTGATTCAGATTCAACTCTTCAGCTTCACCTGTAACAAAAATAGTGATAATTTTCTGTGTCCTTATAGAGGGTCCAATTCATGGAATAATTTGAAGTTTTATCACCCCTTCCCTCCAAAAAAAAGTAATCTAAAAAGTAAAGCAAGCTACGGTTGTTTCCGCTCTGTCAGAGCAAGTGCAAGTTCTGAATACGCCTTCATGTTTTCAAAGAAGTTGTCAATTTGAAAATAAAACTTTAAAATTTTGAAATAAAGAGGAAAAATAAGTACTTTGAAAAACAAGAATCGAGACAGCTACTGATTTAGTGATGGACAATATTTTGAGGTCTGAAAAGCTAAAGATGGGTCTTCCAGAAGAAGGTGTTCAGTGCTGCAAAGATGAGTTAAAAAGAAGATAAAGAATGGAACTGACAGGACGTCACTGAAGATGAGGCAGGGCCTTTGCTGACCCTTCAGGCTGTTTGCTGGGAGGGAACTCAAACTCTTCCTGTTAGGAGATAAGGTTAAGAAAATCATAATCAAACAGCTGCATTGAAATGCTGCTAATAGTAAAGCATTCTGCTTTCCCGGGATGGTTTAAAAGCTTGCCATATTTTTATTGGACTTTCCAATGATGTCAGTTTAAGGCAGGGCTTAGACGAGTAATTGCTAAAGGGTGAGTCTAAAAAGGGTATAATTACTGAAGGGAGTGTCTGATGTGGGAAAGTGGCATTCCAGCTGGAAGGAGAGATGGGTCGGTCTCTCCTGGGCCCCAGTGAACTCCCAGATACCACATGAGTATTCCCAGCCCCATGCAGTCAGTCACATCCATGCAATGCCACTGACCTCAGTTATTCTTTAGCAATTACTTGGGCAGCAGCAATTTCATGTCCAGCGCTATTCACTGTCACCGTGCTGGGAATGCAAGCACATCTTCAACCCCTAAGATACTAAACCCTCAAGTTATTGCATCAGGCAAGGGTTGCAAAACAGACAATTGCTGGCTTCAGTACAGTTGCATGGGTGTAACTGAGAATAAAACTTGGCCTGTAGCATCGGGAAGGGTTTCACTGTAACTTGCGAGAGGGATGGGGAGGAATCCTCCTTTTGGAATGGAAACACTACATCCCCTGCTGTCCATCTCCTGCCCACAGAAGTTGCTCATCCTCCTCTTACAAATGAGAGGAATTCCAGGTGTCACTCTATACATCCATCCTCCTTTAAACCACTCCTTCATGCTCACCTCTCCCACAAATGCTGACAAGTTACTAAACCGGCCTGTAAATAGTCTGTACCAAAACTCCCTCATAGCCCTAAACCATGTAGCTGCTCCTCTACCCAGGCCCATCGAGCCATTTCTGTCATTCAGCTTTTGGGTCTTGCCATTGACAAAGCCTGGAAGAGCACTGCAGCTTTTTCTCTCAGACAAGGTGTTGCAGTCACACTGCCCCAAAATGTACAACCACAGGACAGTGGGCATCACAGCCTCATCCAAGGTACAAGCAGTTCAACCTCCTTGTCTGGTACAGCCAGATGAACCCTGCCAGATGCAATAGCCTGGGAGCCACTCAATGATGTGAGGATGCAGCTACCCTGGAAGTAAAACCACTCCTAACAAGCTACAGTTTTGACATGCCTGCTCTTAGCTGCCTTTCCACATGAATTTCAGTGTCTTTTGTCTGTACCACCCTTCAAATACAAAGCAAACTCCCAGAAGGAATCACCCACTGGAGGCTTTTGCAAGAGGTGCTGTGTTGGTCTGGGAGGTTACTTATCTTCACGGCCCTGGCTAATGTAACTATGACGTGGCAAAAAGCATCAGCACAGAGCTGGCTCAGGTCTGAAGGTGCTGTTGGGGTGCACTGGCACCCTGAAGGCAGGCACGGCTGAGAGCAGAGCACACACTGACCAATGACTCTACACAACCTCCACCTTCACACTGAAGGATTTCAGTTGTGTCATCTTATTTTTCTCCCTCACTTGTGCCCTTCCCTTTCGGTACAAAACCATAGGTTCTCCTGGCTGCCCTCCCCATAACAGCTACTTTCAGACTTGATCAGAACGCACTTCACTTTTATTTAAGCCTTGCTACTAAACCGATTTAATTTCTCCTAGCTCCCACCTCTAAAACCTGACCATCCCAGCCAGCACAATGCAAGAGAACATCGCATCACCCAGCCTCACCATTGGTCAAAAAATTGTACTCAATAAATATCTCCCAGAGCAATACACAGAGCAATGGAAACAGCACCAACACTGTTGAAATACTTCATTTATTTCCAGGTCACAGAATATTCTGACTTGGAAGGGACCCACAAGGACCATTGAGTCAAACTGTTTAGTGAATGGTCCATACAGGAATTGGTCTTTGGTGTTATTAGCACCACGCTCTGATCAATTGAGATAATCTCAGGTTGTTAATCCCATACAAACTCTAATCCTTTAATTCTGCACAGCCCAACCCACAGGCAGCCACAGGGCACTTAATGTAATTGGTGGGCTTCCTATAAAAGGGCCTGGCTGGTCACAGAAAGCAAGCATCTCATTTCTACTTACTGACGTTGAAATCACTTTGCAGTAGCATCTGTGGACATTGCTACTGGTTTCCCCCCCACACAAAAAAATGATGGCAGTGTTCCTGGTTCATCTGTGGGAGACGAAATTGTCCATAAAATAAGTTTGACAGGGATTTTCCAGGATCTTGGGGAAGTTTTATATTGAAATACTTGGAAAGCCAACGCTGAAGGCAAGTTCAAATTGGTTTTTGACTCCTTTACGCAATAACAAATTTTGTCTGTCTTTTCTTCACTCTCAAATAAATAAATAGTTCCATTACAGGCTGGAGCTTGTTCAACTTTGAGGGAAGACCAGGACGGGCTTTTCTCTCCCCCATGTGTATAATGATGCATTAATGACATCTTAATGCAATCACTGTGGATGGCTGAAAAGAGATCTTCACAAATAGGGTATTTTCTAACATTTCATGGCTATAAGCAGTAATCCTTAGAAGTTCAGGGAAAGGGAAAAAAGCATGCAATGGATTCTTCTGAACTCTTCTTTTAAATGCTTTTAGAACAACTTTGAAGGAACCATTCACTTTCTTCTACTCCACCAACACTAACGTGCCAGAACACCAAAAATGTGACATGATCAAGAAACATCTTTCTCAGCTCCATTTTAAGCCAGGATCAAAGTTCCATTTTCTTCAGTTGCGCCAGGAGTTGAGCCTTCAGCAGGACTGAGCCCTCGGTCCAGTCCCTACCCATCCCCAGTAATGACTCGCACTCTGTGCTGCACCGAGGCACCTGATGTCACAGAGGCAAGTCACTGCAAATCTGCCACCTCAGCCACATATCCCCACAGGGAGTGGCTTTTCAAACAAGCCAAAACTGCCCTGAGAAGAGTCTCCAACTCTCTCTGCTGTTCCTTTGTTCTTCCCCATCTGTAGTCTACAGTGAAGGTGAGGAGATAAGGCGAAGCTGGATCAATAAGGCAGGGGGACTGGAAAGTACTCAGAGCACGGTGGACAGATTGGTCACAACATCCAGAACAAGCAGTGGTGCAAAAGAGGCTGAAGAACCACAAAGTGGCAACGCCTTCTCCTCTTCAATTGCTCTTTCCTCTCTACTTTTGTCTCTCCAGACCACTGCTGCATCACCCGAGCCACCACCAAAAGAATGAGCGTTTCCCACACTCACCCTTGTTAGAGCACAGTGAGCTCTATGGACAGTGTGCTGCACACAGTGTGGCACCACCTCCTTACATTCCCTCAAGGACCCCGATATCTGTCAGACCTGAGGTCTACAGTGCACAGTGGTAGCTCTCAAGTCCACATAAAGTCCTGTTCACAGCCCAAAGAGACACAGTGTTCTGCAACACACGCCCACTGAACACTCCACAAGCTCGTGCCTGACTTAGAACCACAGAATGAGAAACCTGACAAGGAGAGAGAACAAACAATTCCTTAAGTTTCTCTTCTAACCAGAAGCAAAAGCATTAGAAGTAACATCTTGTGTCAAGCACACGAATTAGACTTTTTCTTTTAAACAGCAACAACCAGCAAACCCTCTGCTCTCCATTTCTGTCGGTGATTGAAATTCAGGCTTAAACTGAGTCTGGTTCTGGTTCCTGGATCTGAATCTTCAATCTGAATCATTTATTCAAAGGAAACAAGCTGCTTTTATCCACTTCTTTAAGGCGCAGTATTTTCTTATGTGGCAATTCTCCCTACACAACCTATCCCGTGTTCCCACATCAGCAATGCACCTTCTGAATGTCCTTCTCTGGGGTGATCACGCACTGTTCACGTGTCTGTCAGCTTCTGGCGGGCTCCTCTCCGTAGGGGTCTGCCATGTGACACCTCCTCCCCCCAGAGTCTGTGCCACCATGTGCTCCTTTGTGCTGCCATCTTTCCCCATACATTTCTGGTCAGTATCAGCCTTCATCTCGTCCTGCCAACTCACAGCTCTCCGTGCATCCCAAATGCAAACCCTGGCATGCAGACCAAAACTGGTCCTCTTACCACCTCAGAGCAAACCTTACCCCAAACAACTCTACGCACCAAACCTCAGCTGAGCACTCAATCCCTACTAGACCTAGTGAGAAGCCTGCTTACCCAGCCCTCCCTGTCCAAACCTTGACTCCAACCTGCTTTGACCATTTATAGGTCCACAGCAACCTTATCAATATGACAGCTTTAATTTACATACCATACAAACACCAGTCTGCACAGTGAAGAATTCAAAAAGATATTACACCTTTTCAGACTTGCTGTTCACATCTCTAACCAAAGCACTGGGGGAAAACCTGCAGAATGTCCCTGCTCAGAATTCAGCATCAAACATCCACTGAGACTTCACAGAGCTGCCCGAGTCTCACCCATCTTTCAGGCAACCTACAGCTAGGGCTAAAGACAGAGAAGAATGACCAGTTAATTTAATTTCTGGATCCTGGAAGTACTACCAAACTAGGCTGATTCTGGACTTTTCCGGCTTGGCAAGCTGCTGGCTCCATCTGATCACGGGTGTAGATTACGGAGTGAAGGGGCTGCAGAACCAGCTTTGTTTCTTCCTTGTTTAGGTGCCAGCTGATGCTGATCATACATCCCAGAATGATGTCTGGGGAATACCGGACTTTCCTGTTTTAGAGCAAGGCTAGAGTTGGAACTGGGGTTAACACTCCGGGCTGGAGGCACTAAAAAGCCAGACCTGCCCCCAGACCCTGATGGGTGAGGGGCTGCAGTCAGCTACAGAGAATCAGCCCTGGCTGAGTCTGGGAGGGAAGTGACAGCAAAGAGCACAGGGCTCATGTTCGGCTTCAAGGATTGAGGCTCGGATTAGGCAAAGGGATGAAAATAATGCTCAAGAGTAGGAATGCCAAGTTAATACTCTGAATCTCTAGAAGGTAACCATGAATCAGGCTTTCTGTCCTTATGCCCCCAGCACTGGCCTTCGTACCAGCCCTTAACCCAGTCCTAATGCCAGAAGGGTCACTGTCCATCCCTTATCCTGTTCTGCAGCAACCTGCTCCAACCAAAGCCTGCTGTCTTTGGGGGGGGAAAAAAAGAGAGAGAAAAAAAATGAAACAAGAAACACACAAACCCCCCAAGCAATACCTGCCAACTGCAAGTCCCAGCCTTGTGGCCTCTGCTGCAGACATGGATCTGTGGGCTAGATTAGAGAGATAGCCTTAAGCCTACTGCTGCAGGCTAGGTCTAGCATTCACAGTGTTGCTTAGGAGAGCTTACAGTTCCAGGCAGGCTGCAGAGGTGGGAGGCAGGTTGTTGCACGTCAGGAAGAAGGGCCAGGTTTGTTCTTATGTCAATCCTTTGAAAATAAACAACAGTGGTGGGGGAGGTGGGGAAGGGGGGAAAAAAAAAGAGCAGCTGTGAACAACTCAAACTGTGTTTAGGGCTAGTGATTGTGGCAAAATGGTTGCTACCTATTGCATTATACAAAAGATAGGTGTTCATGCCTGTGAATTTGGGCAGCTGAAGAATGAAATCCTTAATATTTTTAAGATTCTTACCATGAGCCTTGGTCATATGCACAGGGGGAAAGAAGTCTCCTTGGTGTTTGTCATGTGCCATCTAGAACCTCTTCCTAAACCCAGGATTAATGCCATTGTTGCAGACCTGGCCTAGCCCAGAACAAATTATGCCCTTATGTCCTCAAGGTATTAAACTTTCCCCAAGAACTACAAATTCAGGGGGAAAAAAACCAAATTAAATCTAGGTGCATGTACAAATCCATCAAAATTTATAGAAAGTTATGTAGGTAATTGAAACATAATTAGCACTTTTCACATATTAAGGGAGCTTTAGCACTTTCCAACAGTCTGAGCATGAACTTACTTCTCCCTCTAGAGGACATGAAGATTAGCACAAAGAACATGAAGTTATGTCAAGACCAGAAAAGTAACGAGATGCTAAGGAAAAGGGTCAGCATTTTTGCTTTGAAAGTCTACTAGCAGTTTAGAAGGACCAAAATTACGACTGTAAAAACAATGAGTCATTAAGTTATGTGTTTATTTTTACAGCAATGCCCTAGAAAGTTCAAAATAAATTCTGAGTTAACTTCCTGCATTTAAACAATCTGTGAAGCTGTTTACCAGGGAAGGTTTTAAAAGTTCATTGAGAGTGACAAAGCAGTTTCTTTAGGTCCTCCTTCACTCACCAAGTGTTCAAAAAATCCTTTCGTTTCTTTAGTGGGAAGAAGAGAAGACAGGCAGGTCCTCATAACCAGACAAGGGACCCCTAACACACTTTTCCACCCCAGTGGTCCCCCATCATCCTGCAGCTGCACCCCAGGGAACGAGCCCAGGGTGAAGAGCCCTCAGAGACAAAGCACCTGCCCTGTTCTGGGCCTCTGCATCACGTTTACAACATAAACTGGCTGTACACTTTTGCAGGGGGAAACAGCAGGTAAAGATTCAGCTGGACAACCCAGGTAAGCAATCTGGTACCCTGGAATCCGACTCTCACAGCTCTTCAGCATCAGCTCCTCCACACCTCTGACCAAAACCTGCAGGATGCACTCGTCCTCAGAAAACCTCACCCTCACTTCTTTTGTGTCTCGAAGGACCACAGGTGTGACCCTTGCCTGAGCACACAGGCCACAGGCAAGCACGCACCCTGCCACAGCTGGTTGTGTATTGTTGCATTTTTTAATCTAAGTATGTCAGCATGGGAATTAAATCCCTCTGAGCAGACGTATCCTTACAAAGCTGGTTTTACTGGCTTCATCACGGGGAAACTAAATCCACAAAACTCCACCTTCCAATGCATCTACTGCTACATGTAATAAATATATCATGTGGAAAAAGCAACAAATTAAGCCTGGCATAGATTTCAGACCTGAGAGGAAGCCTAGTGCCACTGCTCAGAGTGCAAACCAGCCATATGGCACTGCAGAACTTCAGGGAGGTTGGGGGCTGAACCCCCCCAAAAATTCCACCACCTCACTAACGAACTTTTTTGGAACTTTACATATGTTGTCAGCAGTATCTCCCTCCCAGTCCTCTCCCACTGAATCCCAGTGAATGACTGCAAAGACAGGACTACTCAGAAAGGTCCTGGAAGATATGATTAATTGCTTTTGTACATTTTTCTCTTTGATAGCAGAGTTGTAAATATTCCCACTCCACATACTTAAGCTTCTTAACGTCACTAAATCTTCTGGCTGAAAATTCCCAGAAATGCATTTTTCCAAGCACCTGACCTGTGCTTGAGAATGTGATATCTTTCATATGGGTAGCCTGTTCTAAAAAACATATATAGACATAATGATGATGATAATAATAATAAAAATTAACAGCATCTTGGATTAGTCAAGTAATTTCAAGCCCATTCTTACCCACACTGGTGCAAACGCCACAGGCAGCATTCTGCCACAACCCACCCACAGCCTGACCTCTGCATAAAGTGTCTTCTCCTGCCTTTTTTTGGCCAATCCTCCCCCACCACTTTAAGCCAGAAAGGAGTATCAAAGCAGTTGAAAGTTCTGCTTTTGCAGCTGTAAAAATTCCTCCTGATTGCCTGACAGAACTGGACTCCAATCCATTTTCAGAGAAGACAGAAAACAAAACAGCTGTCCTTTGAATAACACACCAGAAGCCCTGCTTGCAGAGATATTCCCAAAGCTTCAGTGACAAAGCAAGCAAGTTTATGGTACGACCTCAGTAAAGATGTTCTCATTTGAAAGGGGAAAACAGTAATCTGAGTGCTCCACTTTGACACTGGAACACCCAGTGACCAGCAGAGCAGAGGAGGAACATGTTTGCAGTCAACAGAAGGGAATTCCCAGTCTTAGGGGCAGGTATCACACCTGCACAGTTCAGTCTCAATGCTGCTGTGACATCTCAGGGTCATCTCCTGGCTCCGCAGCCCACCAGTCACCCCACAGCCCACTTCTCCAGGGTCTGTTTGCTTGTGCTGTGACATCAGGTGAGCTCCACGATGAAGGTTCTTGTGATAGTCCACAAAAGATCCAAGAGCCCTACCAGCAAGTACAGTCTTGGGAGCGGAAGAAGAGGGGGTGAGCAGGAAAAGTATGGAAGAGAAAGGGGAAGCATTACCTCTGAGCTGGTTATGTCTCCATGGTTTTTATACATAGAACTGGTATTCCTGCCCTGGTAATACTACTCTGTCTGCACAGATGCCAGCAGCAGGGCACAGCATAAACATGCTGCCATGGCAAACAGAGTGGGCCTGGTAGGACCCTCACCTCTGGGGGAAAAATGAGCATAACTGAGTATCTGTGCTACTTTGAAGCTTTTTCTTAGGCACAGGATACAAAGTCAGCCATCCCATCCTCATCATCCCCAGACCCAACCAGACCGGTGCCTTTTGGTAGTTATGTGTAGCATTCCTCAACAGGCATTGTCTTGCTTTGGGGATCATCAGGAAGACGCTTCATCCCCTGGCTGTGGCCCAAAAAGCTCCCCATCCACCCCATTCCTGTGGACTGCCTCACTTTAGTGCATGTCAGGCCTGCAGTGGTCAGGACACACGAGCTGCACTCACAGCCCACCTCGAAAAGCACATACCCCACTGCAACAGCTATCCCCAGGCCATCTGCACTTGCACAGGGGCTTTTCTGGCTGCGCTTCACCTCAGCTCCCCTACACACACCCCCACTATGTACACCTGTCCTAGAGCAAACACCTGAGGCAGGTAGCTCATGCTTTGAGCAGCCTGCACAGACAGTCCTGCTGCACATCACTGCGAGCAAGGCTCCAATCCGAAATGACAGATCCAGGACCACTTTCCGGCTACAGGACGGCTAGAGCTAGGCAGACTTGATCAGGCTGTGGTGCACAGCCTGGAGGGAAGACAAGGTTATGCAGGCTGGGACATTTCCTCTTCCCTCAAGCACAGAGGATAGCAGCCTCCTTTCTCTGAAGTGTCTCCTCAGGTAAAGGAGATAAACACTGCCCCACGGGATACGCTCTGTCTCTGGGGCATCCAGGCTCTTTGCCAAGAACTAGCACCTATCCCTGTCTTCAGAGCAGCCAGACCCAAAGAGAAGGTGGTTGTCTCTTGAGTCTGACAACCCTCGACTCACACTGATCAGCCACGGACCAGTCTCCTGGTGGAGACATCCACTGCTGAGCTACACAAAATAGGGCACACACAGCTTTACAGTCACTTATGCTTACCCCACTTCACCAAAAACACCGAGGTCTGCCCAGTGCACAACCTGTTCCTGGGGAAAAGCACCAACTCAGACACAATTCCCCACTCCACCCGCAACCCCTAGGCCCTACGCACACTTCCTGGTGCACGTACCTTCATGAATCACGGCTGCCACAGCAGATGCACACACCACAGCCCTGTCAGTCAGCAGGGAGAATCCCCGATCCAATGGGACTTCAAGGACCAAGTGCACAAAGCTGCTACTGTTTCAGTCACCTTCAGCACTGCACCGATGAACAAAACCAGGCTGAGGGCAGCCATCAGCCAGGACACCTCTGCCTGAATACTTCTGCGCACAAGCTCCCACGATGGCAAGGAAAAGCAGGAAATAAAGAACTTCTGGCAGCATCTAAGCCCTTGGTATTACAAGAAAGAGCCATCACCAGTACTCCCTCACCTCTGGATATAGGTCTTGCCGGTCCTCCTTCCTTTGCTACCAAATTAAAGGCTGGCCCCTCTCTTGCGCCCGATGTAATGCCAATTTCCACAATGCACCGATTTCATCTCAGTGTCCCAACAAACATCCCCATTTGCTGAGAAAATACCTGTCTTCTTGCTCCAACAATACTGTCTACGCTTACACGCATACTCTATGTGAGAGTGCTATCAATACCTGTGTGGATAGAGAGAGGGAGCAGAAAGGGAGATCTGGAAGCGCTGATCGGTTCCTCTGCTATGAGCCAAAGGCACCAAAGAGGTTGTGAAGGTCAAACTGGGGGTTGCAGCCGCGTGTGCAATTGGCCATCAATGGTGATGCAAGCACATGGAGGCAGCAAAGGCACCATGCCTGCAGGGTTATCCAGGCGGACTGACAGCCTGCAGAAGACAGCTAGCTCAATTTGCTTCCCTACTATGAAGCAGGAATGGGGAGTGAAAACACAGGAACAAACCAATGTGAGTTTAACACGAAGTCAAACCTGCACAGGTAAAGAATTTTGGCAGGCACAAGTGTTAAACTCATTCTTTCCCATTAAGAAACCCATGTCACACACTCTGATCAAACAATTACACCATGTTATTAACAAAACCACCCTCAGTTTATACTGTATGTATATAAATAAAGGATTTTTAATTTTTTAATAAAGAAAAAAAGATGGTGACTGACTAATCCATAATACATCATCCCTTTCTCTGAGCGAAGGCTGATTCTATTTGCCTTTCTTCATTTTTGCAGTCTTTTCTTTCCTCTTCTTCACATGCTTTGGGATTTTAGTTTTTCTCTTTTCTCTTTGGGCTTCTTTAACCATCTTTTTCCTTTCCTGTAAAGAATCAAACACCATTCATTTAAAGCCAGAAAGGAATGATGAATTTTGAGCAAGTCAATCAATTGTTACATTAACAAGTTAATTAACACGTCAGAGAAAAATAAGGCTATCAAGATAAAGAAATTTTAAAAAATCAGTAGGAATGGTGAGGGGAAAGGAAAAAGGAAATACAGGTTGTGGGTGGAGCCCAGACCTCCATACTGGTAATGACAAGGCAAAATTCAAACTAGTTAAAACCTGAGTTTCATGCAATCTTTGAAGAAAGTGAACAAGAGGCACTCTTAAATCACGCTACTTACACCTAAGATTACAACAGATTGTCTAGTCTAGGTTTTCTGCTACCCACACGGCTACTATAGCATGTGTTTTTATGTGTCATGCAAAAATATTGACCCAGTAAGTGCTGATAACTCAGAGCAAACAAGCTGATCATCACCAGGACTGGCATGAAAGAATGCCATGCTACTGCAACACACTGTAAATTTGTGCCAGACACAGAAGGGACAAGACTCAACTATAAAACAAGAAGTCAGCAAAATGGAAGGGGCAGATAGAAGTAATTGCTGCTAATCAGTTGTTCAACCTACAGCTAAACACACAGGTTACAAAGCAACTCTCATCTTACACAAAAAGAAGTACAAATGAAAACCTATCAATTAGGATGAGAAATGGCCAAGACTTCCCTGCTTCACTTCCGAAAGGCAGCAGCTCTGGACTGGCAGTGTGCAGTAGAGTGCTGCATTTTTATTTGATGGATATGAAATACATTATCTTACCTTTTCTAGGAAGAAAAAACTAAAATGCAATGCCCCAAATCTTGAACCCCTTAAGCCCAGCAAGGTTCACCCTTCTTTTTTTTTTGCACAGCACCTAAAAGGCTGCCAAAAGGCTCTCACCCATGCGCGATGCTCTGCAGGAAAGCCTCAGCAAAACTGAGCCTATTGTTCTGCAGTTTAGAAAATGAAACCTCAAAAAAAAACCCAACCAAAAAAATCCCCAGACCCTAACCATAATCCCTTTGCTGGACTGCATCACATCTCAGCAAAGCTAGCCAGTCTGTACTAATGGTACTGCAAAAGCCACTGTGGTACAAACACTGTCACCACGTCTCCAGTTCTACAGATCACGTGGTCTCAGCTGTCTGGGCATAAGGAGGTTGATCAGGGACCACAGCCACAAACCTGAACACCAGAGCCTGGAAGAGTAGCCAGAGGGACTGAAAATCTGCCCCGGCTTCACTGAATTCTGCTTTGCGTAGCCCTGTAATTCTCTGTAGAGATCTCTCTCCTAGCTTTGCCTAGGCTACAGAGAGCTGTGTTCCACACTGCCCTACATAAAACCACCATTAATAAAACATCTCCAACGAAATTCACTGTCTCTGCTCTTGTTCTCCAGAACAGGAGAAGTTCACAGCTTGTTTCAGACAAGAAGAAGCAAGAGCCACTAAGTTTGGATTTTTTTGTTTCACATAAGCAAAGGTGGGAAAAAATAAACAATTCCTGGCCATCTGACCTTTTTGTCCACGCTAATTTCAGCAGGTTTATCTTTGGGATGTACAGACTCTTTACAGCCCGAATCAGAGTCCTCTGAGCTGCCACCATCATCATCATCATCAGAGTCTGTTACTGAATTGTCTGCCTTTTCAAGAAGTGCAGGAATCTGAAAGACATATCAAGAACTACATCAAATCAAACCCAAGAAACCTAATGACATATACACACATATATATGCACTATGTATATATATATTTATATCCATAAAAAACAAAACAGAGTCTGCTGCAAAGAAACCCTTGAGCAATCTGATGCTATCTCCCTCCCTACAGCTCTCACTGAGTCTCAAGATAAAGAATGAAAAGTAGGTTAAGCCAAACTAAGAACAAGGAATCTAGAATGTACAACACAGATTCTTTTAGGTCAGGGCTCAAAGCACAGCTGCTATTTGCACTCCCAAACTAATTTCCCTAAGTTAAACAGCAATTTGCTAACATATGTGGAAGCCTATTTTTAATTATCCTTGGATCATTCCCAAATCTACCTTGGGGGCACTGTATGTATTCTATATTGCAAACACAAATACGTGCACTGGAACACTCACTTATTCCTAAACAAGCCTAGAGACTTAAACAAGCCTACAGCCTGATCCTACCCATATTTATATTTCCATTTTGAATCAAGAGTCTACTCCACTGCTAGAGAATGTTTACAAAGTAAGGAGGGTGAATCCACACAGGGCTTCTGCCTTCAATGACATGGCTCCAACTGATCTGTAACTTCTCATCCAATGTACTTTGCAGAAGTGTCACTGTCAAGTGCTTCAAATACAGTAAGACATATTTTATGCCTTATACTGGAGGACTCTTCTTTATGCAATATTACAACAAAGATATCCTGAACATACCAAAACTTGCAGTTGTGCAACAGTTTAAATCAGTTACATTTTCCATAATAAGAAAACACTTTCCTTCATCTCTACCTGAACTTCAGAGATCATAGCCACAGCAAGGACTGTAATTTCATTCTCAAGAACCCAGCATCAGCAACAGAGCAGGAAAGCAATTTCTGCATTGTGCAGACACACTGCACCATGCCAGACCCATCCTGGACACAAATGGGCACTCTGCAGACAAGAGGCTTCTTTCATGGTGCCAGCTGCAGGACCAGGCATTCTCTAAACTACCTGTAAGCACCTTCCTGAAAATGGCTAAAATGAAGGATTTCAAAAAGACCCTCTCACCTTCTGAACACCAGACAAATCCTTCTTCAGTCCTGTCACAGTCTGGTAGAGAATCTGCTCCAAGGGAGAGAGGAAGAAATTACATTGTCAAATTATGTCTTAATTCCTTGTGCCCAGAGAAAATTACTGTCTAAAAATGAAATTAAAGAAATAGAGACCGGGATAGAATCCACAATGTTAGCATTAGCACTAACCAGACAATTTTAAAGTATGATATAGATTTAGTACTCCACACCTTGGTAGCAAAGCTTCTGGTTTTGTTTGTTGCTAATAGTTTCCAGTAAGAAGAATTCATATTCCCTCTCTCTGTTTGGCAGGGCCTCAGCATGTCTACTCACATTATCTTGCTGAACATTCAATGCCATATCCTCTTCTTTCAATTTCATCATTATGTCCACATCCCTCTCATAGTTTTTAACTTCAGTCAGAGTTCGAGGTATGTAGGCCTTCTTAAATACCTAGCACAGTGAAAGGAAACACAGACTTACTAATTTACATACAGTGTCAGGATGTTTTTCTCTCCTAATTATGCATCCTTAGGAGAATAATCACAATCAGAGAAACAACAAATGAACATGGCAGTCATCCACTACCATCTGAACTCAGACTTGTTTTTTGTATGTTCTTTTTCCTTTTTTCACAGGAGCAGACTTAAAGTGCAAGCTACACATTATGGATGGATCCCAACTAACAAGGCTCCTTCCTTAGCATGACTCTCACCAGCCCACTTACAAAATTCTCCAACCATCTCTTAGCCTATTTGAGTCCTAAGGTTTTGTATCCTACAAACTTTTCTAATGTTTTTATTGTAATGTTTACAATGCCTTCAGCAGGCAACTCCACTGAAATGCGCTGCTAGAACTTAATCTCTTTATATAACAATACCTGCTTCAACCTACAGTCCAACTCAAAAAAGGTTCTTGCAGCAGTACAGTAGAGTAAAAACTAACTGCAGTATCAACAACGTACTTAAAATTTGTCTCTTTTGAAACAATCTTTCATTAAGCTCACGACCCTACCAGACCAGAGAGATGTGTTCTGTTTCTCTGTTTCATGGTATCAGTTCAATCCCAGTATGGATTCCGTACACTTCACGATCACCGCTGCTCATCTCAGTGCTGTGCACAAAGCACAGGCCCCCACTGCCACAGAGCTGCCCTTAGTCAGCTCTACTCTTTTGTGAGGGAAGTGGCACAAATTAGCCATGGTCTTATGGAAAGTCTAAGAGAAATAAACTGAACTTAGACACTATGAAACCAACTCTCTTACAGGTCAGTACCTTGTATAAACAAAGGAGTAACTTGCTTGCAGAACATGGGCTTGCTACCAAACACTAGCATCTGACTCTATAGCTCAGTAGTTTTATGCTGAGAAACACTGGGAAACAAAAAACACCTTTCCTCGGCTAAGCCTGAAGCAGTTAGTAAAACCTGCTGAGCTCCAAGACAAAAAAGTCTTGGATAAATCAAGTAATATTGACCCCAAAGATAAGAGGCTTTTGTTGGTTGTTGGTTTTGGTTTTTTTTAAACTCTTCTGCACCAGATAGTTAAGACTAAGACAGAAATGCCTGTATCTTTACAAGCATTTCCAGAACATTAACAGCTTTCAGTAATGGACTTGAGATGGCTTCACTTAATGTAAAAGCAGGGGAAGAACTGAGCTAGACTGGGAATGGAGCTAGATAGGCAATTTGGCCAATGAACATATCCAAATAGCCTGCTTCTGTATCACTGGTCCAAAACCACTGGCAAAATCAGATCTCTCTACTCTGTTTTTTTGTTAACTAAACCTGAACTGGAAGATACATCAAGGGAACCAGCTGTGAGCAAACAAAATGGTTCAGGAAATGGAGTATTTGCCTTCTAACAGCTTATCACTGTCACCTTTTACACATGGCACTCCTTAATACTTCACATCTCAACTACGTCAAGACATTTCATTATCACAACCTTGTTTATCATCAACTGTACATTTTTCCAAAGAAAACAGAACGTTTTTCAGTGTTTAGAAGAGGTAAGGTTAATATTAATTTCACAGTAGAAACAGAAATCCTCACTTCCTCATCCACTTTATCTTGACTGGATCTTTCCTCCTCTGTTCTTTTCGATGCTATTTCCATTGCCTAAAGAAATACAAAACAATACAAAAAAGTTATCACTCTTTGGAATCGCACCACTAAGTCTTTAGAATCACATCCAACTATGCCCATCTGCGTTTCTGCCTGCACGCCACTCTCACGCACACGCACTCCAGCTTTCCGTCTGGGAATACCACCAGCGACACCTAATGGTAACCAGCACTGCTGCGAAGCGCACTTCGAGCTGCAGATCGGGGCTCTAACAGAGGCAGACCACGCTTGCTGCACCCCCCAGGCCACACTGTGGCAGGCCCAGCATGGCTACAGGACATACAACACCACTCTCCAATAAGCATGGTTGTATTTCTGCAGAGGTTCTCCTTGCCAGAAGGAGCGAGCTAACGTAAAGCATCCTGGTTCTTATAGCACCTCAAACGGACATTTGAGTCTTCATGATTAGACTTTCTGAGAAAACATGCAATGAAAGTAGGGTCACCCTACAGTGGTATAAATGGAAAAGAGCTATGTGCATTTTTGAAGCACTAGCACAACAATGCCACGTTCTGGCTTCCTTATAGTAGGATGTAGAGTAAACGAGATGAAGGAGCTTGAACTAGATCTGATTTTATTGACCTCCTAACAAGTAACAAGGCCATGAGGTCTTACCTTAGACAGGTAGTCATCAATGTTCTCACTTGTGATAGAAGGATCAGTAATAAATTCAAACAGCTCCCTCACAGTCATCACTGCAACATTGTGCTTCTGGAAAAAGTCTGCCAGGAAACAAGGGCAGAGACAAAACCTTAAGTAATTACATCTAACATATGCAGCTCTGATGTTAAAGTGACAATTTCAGCAAGCCAGCAACTCTGATGACTTGGGAAAGTCTCAGCAGCACATTCTACGTCATGCTGGTTTTAGTTACCAGATGATTCTTGGCCATCTGAAATAAAACTGTTCATATTCCACATGCAATAAACACTGAAAGGAGAAAAACTGCATAAATATAAAAGCCAAATCAATTTCAGCAGGATCCAGACTTAATGGAGTAGGGGCTAAGAAGTAAAGAATTTAAGGCAGGTGTAGTATTTGCAATGACTAAGATGAAAAAAAATATTTCAAATAAGGAATGGAGACCTCAAACTTTTGCCAGAGAAACAAGTGTCCACTGAAATACAGTATAGCCTAATTATGATCCACCCGAAGGGGAAAACACATTGATGTCCTAGAATCTTCCTCACTACTACACTCAGAATTGGTTTCTTAAATCAATTATGACCAAATTCGCAGGCAGCATTTCTGTTCTGAAAAACAGCAGTGAGTGACACTGAGGACTATTTTGTATTTCCTACTAAAATTCCCCAAAGATCTCTCACTGTGAGAAATTAATCATAGAAAGATTAGAAAAGGACTTAGTGTGGAGGCAGCTCTCTGTGCCCAGAGAACCATAAGTCTCTGCAAAGATCACACCTAGGGCAGAACCAGGAGTTTATCAGTCTCTGTAGGAGGGCTAGACAGATGAAGTTGCAGTGACAGAAAACAAGCAAAACAACACCAAAACCACTGCAACTCACTGAGATACTAGAATATCTAGAGACAGCAAGTCAAAAGACAAAAACAAAGAGCAAGGGTGCAACTAACTGAGCCAGAAGGGAGTTACTAGAAATCCATGAACTGACAAGGAATAAGGAAAAACTAGCATACTAGGTACCAACAGACAGAGCATCAAAATGCACACAGTTCTTCGCAAAGACTCTCAAGAGTCTCTGTAAAATAAGAAAAAAGTCAATCTGAAAAGAAAGGAGGGACAAAAGCAGCCTACAATGAGAGATTCTTTTGTCCTCAGGGACACACCCAACCAGGAGGTGTCTATCTGTTACATAACGTAGATCAAACTCTCAAGAGAAAAACACAGTTAAACTTAACTTATCAAAATACTGTAACAAGTGATAATATATCTAATTAATTACTCAATGCCTTGATCCTCTCAGCTGCCCTGGACAAATAAGTGCAGGGAACTTTGTAACAAAAAGAAACGTCTTGCCAGCTGAGGAATTCCAGATGTGGATTCAGCTCACAGAAGGGAATACATCAGTATGTCTGCACAGTATTTTAAGTAAGGGAAGTTAAGACTTAAGTAGACACTGCTGCAGACTGGGACTGATCTTAGGTCTATCCTAAGTCTGAGATTTAGCCACATGACTCATTTCAGACAGATAATTTCTCGCAAAATAGGCTGCACTCTTCTGAACTCAGCACAATACACTGCTCCCTGGGGAAGTCATGAGAACATAGGAGAAGTATTTTAATGCAATTTTAACAGCTTCTACAGTCAGTTATACCTGAAAGAACACAAGGTGAACTGAGTTCACCTCGCCAAATAAATCAGCTGTCAGAACAAGGGTTGAAGCGCAGCCCCCTCACCGTTAACGTTGGCACAATCCTTCCGCAGGAACTCCAGCGCGTGAGGGTGGTCGTGCTCCACGGACTGAGACACGTCAATGATGTACACATCCCCACCGTGGTACCTGCAGGGAACCCCCACACAGAGCTGCACCAACCCCACCAGATTACAGAGGGGCAGGGAACAAAGCATGCTTCAAACTCCAGAACCAGCAAAAAAAAAATCCTAACTTCTTTCTCCAGCACACACCTTGCATGTTAGGGCCAGAGTGGCTTTCTTTAGACAATCCTTGCCCTCCTCTACACAAGCTGTAGAATTAAACTTTTTTAAAAAATAATCTGCTCACAAACAAAAAAAAAGCAGAGTCGTATGAAAAAGAAAAAAACAAGAAAAAAGTTATAGAAATTATACCTTACTAATTTTTGCCTGAGTTGATAAGTTTTTTTCTGGTTGTGAGGGGTTTTGTGAGGTGGTTTTGTTGTGGTTTTTATCTTTTTTTTTTTAAATGGGTTTTGTTGTTTGTTTGCCTGTTCGGTTTTTTTAACAGGGAAAGCTCAGATCTGGGTTAAAAGCTACATAATTACTTAGGTAAGTTACAAAACCCAGTAATGACAAGGACCCCACCCTCCCTGAAAGGTACATCAGTACTCTCACACAGAGGTTGCCAGTGCATACATTATAGATGTCACAACTCAGAGCAAGGATTAAAAACATACAGCATATTAAATTCACTGAGATCTGCGTGAACAAGCCTGGCATCTTGGTACATTCTTCTCATGTACTGGATGATCTGTAGGTACAGCTCCCGGACTTTGGAGTCAGATAACTGAGCATTCTTCAGAAGAGGAGCAGGCCTTGAAATAACAAAAAAAAGTAACAGAAAGTAAATAGTTCTTCCTTCTTCATACCAGCTGCAAATGCTTTAATTGCTGTGCCTGATCCTTTCACTCACTGAGTATGTCAAGCAAGTCAGCAAGAGCAACCAAGTCCAAGGAGCCAGCAGGAAGGGCAGCAAAACTTTGCTACATGCTTGCCAAAGATTCTGGAGCTCTATTTCCACCGGGAGGTAATTTGGACGGTGCTACATTAATGTCGCTAACTACAGAACAATGAGCTATCTTCGTGTATGACTAGCAGGCTTTTCTGGCAATAATCTCTGGTTAAGCCAATTTATGAATTAATTTTGCACACCACTGAGGCTTCAAAATCAGACAGATTGCCTGCAGTAGCAGCTGACAAATGTCTGGGACCATTCCACAGGTCACACGCAGATGTTAACTTTACAGGCCTAAAGTAACTGTAGGTAAATTCAGAGGGTTGGTTTGGTTGGTTTTAATAAACCTTTGGGGAAAGCTATTACTAAATTAAAAAACCTCCAAATAAACAGAAAAATTTATTTTCTAAGGATACTTACCTATCACCTTTACCAATAAAGCCCATGACAAGCACATGACTCCTTAGCATAATTGGCTCTGGGCAAGGTACCTGGGCCGTATTCAACCTGAAATACAGGAACAAAGCTACAAAAAAAACCCCAACCAAACTCTATTTGCTTTGCACAAGTGCATAAAGGAGCTCTGGAGCTTTGAATGTCATACACAGTGAGAGCTCGGGAAACTTTCACTTGGGAAGAACAACGAGGAAATGCATACAAAAAGCCACAACCATTCTGATCCTTTTCTAAGCATTCCTGTGTCAAAGAATCTTTAAAGAGTTCAGGTTAATCCTAGATTAACCTATACCACACAGCGTGCTGCTGCTCAGCAGCAGCTATTTCTAGCTTTTCCTTGCTGTTCAGTCACGTCAGACAGAGTTCAGACACTGAAGAGCTTAGATCATTAGCAGTAAAACAAAAGAAGACCTTTGTTCTTCCCTCCTCTTTTGTTCCTCTCCCATGACACTTTCCTGAACACTCCAGAGACCCTTAAGGGTAGTGATAGCCACAGTCAAGCAACAAGAGAGCACCTCCTATAAATGTGAAAGTTTCGGTAACCTCTGCACGATGAAATAAAAACTGGAAAAATCACCTTATTAAATTCCTCATTTCTTTTTCAGCCCATGTCTTCACCATTTTTCTTGGGTTGCCTTTGCAGTATCCATGACGAAACCTTAAATAAAGAAATAAAAGACAACAGGGACTCTTAGCCTATCAATGCAGCATGAGCACCAGTGACTTTAACACTTTTCAAAATAATCCCTCTTCCCCAGTAAAACCAGGCAGAAGCCAAACTCACCTGAATTCACCACTCACATACTTATCCCGATCTTTAAACATCAGAATAGAGGTTTTGTAAATCTTTATTGCTCTGTTCTCTCCATTTGCAGTACTGGCATGATATACATTGGCCTATCAGATTAAAAAGAGAAGAAATAACATTAAGGACAAGCTCTTTAAAGCAACATAATAGTCTCTCTTCTTCTCATTCTGACACCTGGAAAATATCTGATCTCACCCCAGTCCAGGCATGGCACCCAGCTGAAGGAGACTGCACACAAGGTAATCCTTTTTCCATGAAAGGCAGCTTACAGGAAGTATATAAGATGGGGCAGGGGTGCAACAACACCCACAGAATAAAATCAACATTGCACAAGAAAACTCTGCCTCATCCACCCTTGGGAGACCGAAACAAGCCCTTGTGTGAAGGGTTAACTTAACCTGTGCACTATTCAGGCCCTAAAGCATGGCCCAAGTGTTTCATGTTTCCACCTCCACACAGGGTGGAAGTATGTCTTTAATCAGAATTACCTGGGTTTGTATGTTTTTTCAGGCACTATTTAATACTGTGGGTATACATAACTTTGCCCAAACTTTTGGTTGAAAGATGCAATTAACAATCCACAAACTTAAGATAATATGAAAGCATTCTTAGAAATCTTTCATACTTGGGAAAATTTGTTTCCTTTAACATAAATAATTTTTTTCTTAAGATAACTTCCTACCAATCAAGTAACACAAAAATATAGAACTAAACCCAAGTATTTCACTACATCTTCTGAGCACCATAAACTTCCACCAGCTTGCTGAAAAAAAAAAAGCCTACTACATTATTTGCAATAAAACTTACTTCTTTCCCCGTGCTGATGCAGCCATTGATTTCTGATATGATACCTCTAGAGAGCATCTTGAACAGAATGATTCGAGTCCTTGGATCCAACACCTCAAATTTGATACAGAAAAGTCAGCAGAAGACAAAACCTAGTAACAGTGTCCAGTCTTAGTATCATATTAAAGAGCCCTTGGCATCAGACTGTTCTCAAGGATCAAATGATAATGTCAACAGCAACTACAGAGAATTTCACCAGGAATCTAGAATGATACTACACTTTTTCTTCCAAAATTATTGATTTTTTTTTTCTTTTTTTTTTTTTTTTTTTTACCTAAAACTATGTTTTTGAGCTAGCTCTGGAAGAGACAAAGGAAATATTTCTCACTCATGGTTGCATTTAATATTTTAAAATAAGGTTTTTCTTGGGATATAGATACCATAACTGAAATAGAACAGCCATGTGGGCTAGGGCCAGTAACAGCTGAGTCTTGTTAAAGAAGAAAAAAAAGAAAAAGGAAAACCTATCATTTTTTCTTGTTCTTTGGAATTTAATAAAAGCTTAAGATGGAATTCTACATTGCACAGATGAACAAATCACAATGTTAAAGACAAAAATGAGCTCTAAAATGTTTATGGAACCAAAGTTAACCTTCATACACAGAAGGAAGAAAGAAACAACAGGTCTCTCCAGGATAACATGGGAATCAGAATTCCAAAACTCTGTTCCTGCTCTGTTTTATCATTGATTCCAAAATTCTACACCATTTGCTCTGGTCAAAAGAGAGATTTGATGAATAAAGGACTTACCTGTTCTACTGTTGCTCTGTCTGACTTGTCTTTGACTCGGTACCTAGCAGAGGTGAAAATAAAATGTTACAATCCCCCATATGAGCTCGGTACTGTGACAGAGCAAACTGTGACATTCTGTGTCAAAGGTAGAATAACAGCCTCAAGAAGTAAGGCTTTCACTTCATACAAAAGCAATGATTTCTCCTGCAGGCAGAGGGATGGAAAGGAAAAAAACCAATAAACCACCACCATAAACATCAGAGCCCTTCACTTTTGTAGATTATCTTTTTGCCTCTTCTGAACTATGCTCATTCAGGAGGAAACAGTATCTCTCTTTACAACTTAGGGCTGTAAGCTGTGGGCCAAAAAAAATTCTTAAGAAATACTTTTCCCTCACCAAATTATCAGGAGAAACCTTCAAAAGGCCTCCAATACCTTTTTAGCTCAGTTGCTTAATGATTTCTGTTTAGAAAAAAAGAGTATCAAAGGGTCTTTTCTAGGGGAATGACACCATCACTTCTGTCTTACTATACCACACCAACACGATCAGCTGTGCTACCAGTGACAGAAGAATCAAAACTTTGGGATGGTCCTTTGAAGACCAAAGGGCAAACTGCATGTAGACTACTTCCAAACTTCATTTTTCTTAACAAACTTATTCAAGCAAGAATATAAGAACAATGCTTCTGGGTTCAAAGTATTTAAGTGAAAATAGACCCATAAATAATACTTACATGTCTGCTTCCTTCTGTCTAGACTTTTCTGTGACTCTGTTTATAACGGAGTCATCAAAATTTAGCTTATCTGAAAAACACATAAGAAGAAATGAAAAAAAAAAACCCAAAACCCAAAGAAGTTTCCTCCATACCAGGGTTAACCTAGCACTTCACTCTGTTTACATTTCAAGGCAGGACTATAAGGTAACAACACAGATGAGTGAGACAGTTCCACGGACTTGGAAATGTGATGCCTGTAATGCCTTTTGGATAACATCTCTCCATTAAATTTGTCTGTTCTTCTCTTATAACAGTCAAATGCCACTTTTCTTAACACAATAAGCAATAGCCTCCCAGATTCTCTCCAACAATGCATTTAAATGGTGTTTGATTAAATGCTAAATGTATAAAAGCTGCTGTATTTGGCTACAAATACCAGCAACCTTCATTCTAGCACCACTTTTCTATAAAGGAAAACACAACCTCTGATTGGTGCCTTGACAAAAGGTGCCAATCACAGCTACTCCTAGTCCTGACAGGCTGTGCTGAGCAGTCATTTCCATCTCAGGGTAAATATCAAACCACAGCAGCTGGGACAGCAGCTTCTTCACGCAGCACAGGAACTCTGCCCCTGGGAGAGAACTGCTGCACAATGTACCCCCCTAATACTGCGGGGGACTGCAGTCATCTAGAAAATGGTAGCAGCTGTGGGAATGACCGACATCACAACAGAGAGTTGATACCCTCCCTCCAACCAAACAGCTTGTTCCTAGAGAGAAACTAGGGAAGAAAGACTTCATGTTGTCTGGAGAAGTCCAGGGGAAAAAAAAAAAAACCAACAAAACAGCCATGTGGTTCTGAAGGTGGAGAGAGAGGGGTATGGCAGCCAGTTCATGAAGACTAAAGGCAACTTCAAGTATGCAAAATCCACTTTTAATCTCTCTGACAATGGTTAACTCACCCATCCCAGTGAGTTCTGGCTTAACGTAAGTGGAATTGGTCTGAAAATGCCACAGAGTGGTAGCTGTTTCAATAACAGACAGCAGTGCAATTATACTCACCTAAATTAATTTTGTGTTCAAATTTTCTTAAAACCTTGCCTGCAGGGGTTGACAGTTTTGCTGAAGAGGAATTAGGGGTCTGTTTATTTGCCTGAAACAGAAGATTTATTAACATAAGTCACCTTCTGTAGAGCCCTTTGAAATCAGACCATATCATTGGAAAAGTCATCTCAAGTGCCTATTCCTAAAGCTATAAGAAGAAAACCACATGGGGTGAGGAAACAGATATGGATTAACATCAGATTTTACTTAAATCAAGAAAAGAAAATACAGGTAACACATCAGTTAAAATTCTAAAAGTGCTCCAAACCAGGGTTATTTTTAGTCTAGAAAGCTACAAGTCTCTCATACAGCACTTCTTCTGTCTGTAAAAGGAAGAGAATAGAAGACAGAAACAAGGAATAAAATAAGAAAAAAAAAAATGCAGAGGCAATGAACAGAGAAAACTTTCCAAGAGTCTATCTTTTCTTACATGTAGTCATCTGCAAACATAGCTAACATCTTAACATTCCACCATCACTGAACAGCATAAACCTCTAAATAAAGGCAACAATATACCACCCAGGACAAGCACTGCCAGACACGCTATGCTATGATCAGCACCACTCTGATTTATCTCAAATATTCTGCTAAGTTGGTATCAATAAGAAAAATGAGGTTTTCAACCTCCAGTGTCCAAGCTGATGTGAGAACTAGCACCCGTCTTACCTTCACGTGTGCTTTCCATTCCGCACAATGCCGGAGTTTTTATGCCAACACTCTAAATTAACTCACTTCTAGCACCTCCCTCCATTTCCTATGCTTGTTTTTTTCTTCACCTTCTTCACTATTAAGTCAAAAATAGAACTGGTTTTACCCTGGATATGACTAGCAGATAGCCTTATAATTAAATAGAAAGGCTGGGGAAGATGCTCAGAAACACAGAGGACAAACACCAAAATGTAAGGAACTTCTGTAGAGATCAGGCTGGGAAAAGAAAGAGAAGTTGAGAAAGGTAAGGAACAGAAGGAAACTGCAGGGACAAAGAGAATCCAGCAATAAGGTTTGAGAGAAGAAAATCAAATGGAGCTCTGGCTACAAAGTACGTACACATATGGCACATCAGAAGAACAGACTCAAAGGGAGAGGATTCTCTCAAGGAAAAAAGTCTGCTTGCTCAACATAACACTAACAACAAACAAAGCCTTCAGGTTAGCCCCATTAGTTCTTGGGCACCCTCAAGGCTCACAGAACAGCCTTCAACATACCTGTGGATTGCATCCACCAGCAGCATTGTGGCGCTTCGTGAGTCTTCCCACCTCATCATCCCAGTCCCAGTCTTCATCTTCCTCTTCATCATCGTTGTCATCATCTCCATCTCCTTCCTCAGCATTAACTGCTTCATACGTGCATAACTGGCAGCTCTCAGGGACCTCACCCTCTTTGCATGTTTCTGTGTCTTCCGCAGATTCACTTAAAAGAAACACAGATGTCTGTATAACTAAAAATGATTGTTACCGTCACCAGAAATTCAACACATTTATCCCCACAAATGACTTTACATTTTTACTCATGTTTTAATTCACTGCATCCAGTTCTAAGGCCCTCTCTTCAGGAAGGATATTGAGGTGCTGGATCAAGTCCAGAGAAGGGCAATGAAGCTGCTGAAGAATCTGGAGCACAGGTCCTATGAGGAGCAGCTGAGGGAGCTGGGGGTGTTTAGCCTGGAGAAAAGCAGGGATCTTATCGCTCTCTACAACTCCCTGAAAGGAGGCTATAGTCATGTGGAGGTCCATCTCCTCTCCTAGGCAACAAGTGAGAAGGCAGAAGGACATGTCCTAAAGTTTCAAAGTTGCACCAGGGGCGGTTTAGGATGGAATTTGGAAGAATTTCTTCACAGAAAAGGTGGTTAGACATTGGAATGGATTGCCCAGGGAAGCGGTGGAGTCACCATCTCTGGAGACGTTTAAGGACAGACTGGACTTGTTACTCAGTGCCATGGCCTAGCTGGCAACGCGGTGTTGGGACACAGGTTGGACTCATTGATCTCAGACGTTCTTTCCCAACCTAGCTGGTGCTATGATTCTGTAAGGTCAGTAGTGCGTCACGGTTTTCTGCCAGGTATGTCCCAAACCAGCACACCTAATGGAAAANTGACTTTACATTTTTACTCATGTTTTAATTCACTGCATCCAGTTCTAAGGCCCTCTCTTCAGGAAGGATATTGAGGTGCTGGATCAAGTCCAGAGAAGGGCAATGAAGCTGCTGAAGAATCTGGAGCACAGGTCCTATGAGGAGCAGCTGAGGGAGCTGGGGGTGTTTAGCCTGGAGAAAAGCGGGGATCTTATCGCTCTCTACAACTCCCTGAAAGGAGGCTATAGTCATGTGGAGGTCCGTCTCCTCTCCTAGGCAACAAGTGAGAAGACAGGACGACATGTCCTAAAGTTGCAAAGTTGCACCAGGGGCAGTTTAGGATGGAATTTGGAAGAATTTCTTCACAGAAAAGGTGGTTAGACATTGGAATGGATTGCCCAGGGAAGCGGTGGAGTCACCATCTCTGGAGACGTTTAAGGACAGACTGGACTTGTTACTCAGTGCCATGGCCTAGCTGGCAACGCGGTGTTGGGACACAGGTTGGACTCATTGATCTCAGACGTTCTTTTCCAACCTAGCTGGTGCTATGATTCTGTAAGGTCAGTAGTGCGTCACGGTTTTCTGCCAGGTATGTCCCAAACCAGCACACCTAATGGAAAAGGGAAGCCGAGACACACACGCAGCCTTTCCTCTCACATCCTCCAGTAACCGGGCAGCACCACTCGCTCTCCCTTCCCCGCTGCCAGGCGAGTCAGTAACCGGGCAGCACCACTCGCTCTCCCTTCCCCGCTGCCAGGCGAGTCCCAGGGCTGCTCCCCGCCGCGCTCCGCGTGTTCGCCCGGCCGCGCCCCAGCCCCGGGCCCCCCAGCGCCCTCACCCCCGCTCCCTAGGCGCACCCTCACCTGTCCGAGCAGTCCGCATCGTCGAACTGCCCGGGCACGACCTGGCTCATCACCAGCGCTCGGTAATCCATGGCGGCGGCGGGCAGCAGGCAGGATCGGGAGCCGGGATGCCCGCGGGACGCAAGCGCCAGCCCGGCCCGGCCGCTACGGCGCCGCCAGAGGGACCAAAAGCAGCGCGGGCGAGCGCGGCTGGGACGGACCCGCCCCAGCTCCGGTCCCCGCCCCGTCCCCGCCCGCTTCCCGGGCTCCCGCGTGGGGAGAGCCTGGCCCCCGCACACCGGAGAGCCGCAGAGGGGAGTGGCTTTACCCTGAAGGAGAGTAGGGTTAGATCAGATACTAGGAAGAAGTTCCTTATTGCCAGGGTGGTG
>VYXC01003936.1:4860-15577 GCA_013397175.1 Platysteira castanea
CCATCCCATCCCATCCCATCCCATGCCATCCCATCCCGAGATCCCTCAAGGTGAACAAACCCCAAACCTTTCAGGAAAATCCAGAGGTGCTTTCTCCATAAAAAAACCACTGGAATCTCCCGTTTTCCAGGGGTGACGTTTCCCCACCTCGGCTTTAAGGACAGAACTTTCCCTCTAGGCCTGGATTAGGGGATCCCTCCGAACTTGGGATCTCCGGAATTCCAGGATCGAGGTCACGTGTGGAGCCATTGTAGGTTCAGCCACCAAAACCAAGCCCTAAAAAGAGGGAACACGGAATTTTTGGCTCCAAACGGCTCCAACTGTTGGGATTTTACACAGCCTGGATCCCATTCCCAAAGGAGAGATGGAAAAGAGGGAATGGGGAGGGAGGGTGACCCAGCTTTTCCGGGATTTTTGGGAACATCCAACAACTCCGCGTCGACGCCGTGCTGGGTTTGAAGGCAAGGCAGGAGCCGAATTCCTTCCCAGGTGGGACAAAGAGGAGAAAAGAGGGATTTCGGGAAAACATTCCCGCCTGAATCAATCCAGAGCTGCAGAGAGGGAATTTTGTGGAATCCCACCCATGCTCTGCTGAAATATTGGGATCTGAGTTTGAATTTCCAAGGATTTTCCCTTGGGAGTTTACCTGGGCTGCAAATCTCAGCCTGGATTTCTGGGAGATGCCTCATGGATTTACGGGAAAAAATGGGATTTTGGGATGCAGGAGACCCGAGGGATCTCCTTGGATTTTCCACAGGGTCCCTGCGAAGCCTTTGGTTGGATTTTTCCTCATGCAGGATATCCATGGAAAAAATCTCCTGCCTTCTTTCCCTGCTGGAATAAAAAGTGGGAAAAGAGTTGTGAATTCTTTTCCTCCTCGTTGATCTGGACTAAAAAATCCTGGAGATTTTCTGACTGGGAAGAAGTTCTATGGAATTCTGGATCCCTGGGTGGTGGAGAACCACGGGGTGGGAGAGGCAGGTTGGAAGTTTGAAAGGGAAAACCCCAAAACCGAGGGAATTTTCCAATTTCCAAGGAAAGGAAGACGCCAGAACTGAGAAACTTTTCCATTTCCGAGGTCTAAAAAAAAATCCTTCTCCACCCGGGACGTTCATCACACACACAGAATTCCTGAAAGAAGGAACAGCAGCCACCACACCTCGGAAAAACGGGATCAAACCTCTCTCCACATTCCATTTCCACGTGGAATCCCAACGTTTTGGGCCTGGTGGAAACCGAGCTCCAAATTAAGCTCCCAGTTCCCTGGAATTCCAGGCAGGTCACGGAATCGACGCCGAATCGGGATCAGATTTAGATTAAAAAAAGCCGGAGCACCCAAAATGTTTTCCTTTGAGCTTTAGGGCCCAATTAGGAGCAGCTTAAGCTCCCAGCTTTAGCTCGGGCCTGTGGTTAACCAGGGCCTGGAGATAAATCCCAGGAATTCCATGAACTCTCCCTCCCTCCCTCCCCCTTATCTCCCCATCTCCAAATCGCAGGAGGAAATCTTTTATTAAGCTTTTTATTTTCCTTTGCTGCAGGCAGCAGACTAAATAAACTCCGGCCTAGGCTTTGCGCCGTAGGCCGCATCCAAGGAATACACACCACGCCGGCCTGCAGGAAGGCAGGAATTTTAATCCAAACAACCCCAACTCCCCCCCTTTTCCTCGTCAGCTCCTCGGGCTGGATTGTCCTGAAGAATTGATTTCATTTCTCTAAGTGCTGTTGACTTAGTGTCGGTTTCAGCACTCGGATTCTTGGAGAGCCCGCGGAAGATTCCCGTTTTCCAAGATAAATACATTATGCAAAGGATGACCTCGGCTGCTTCCTCCTCTTTTCCGAGGGGATTTCGGAATTTTGGAGGTGCGGGGATGGGTTTGGGGGGGTGGAAGCTCCACGAACAACGGAGAAAAAAGGGGGAAATAAAATTAGGGAAGCTGGAGCTCGTTCCCGGTGGAGGCGGAGATGGGGAAGTGGAAGCTGGGATGGAGTGGGAGATGTCCAAAATTCCAAAGGTTTTTTCCCTCTTCAGGTGTTTTGGGGAGAAATCAGGCCCTGCCCGGCTGATTCCCTCGGGATGGAGCAGGTCTGGATTCCAGAGAGGTGGGAATTTCCGAGGGGATTCTCCTCTGGAAAAGGGGGATCTGAATTTTCTGGATGCGGGGAAAGAGGAGGAAGGACCCGGAGCAGGGAGAACGTTGGGTTGGGTGCCCTCAGCTCCCTGGAATTGCCATTCCCAGCTGGAATTGCTGAACATTCCCATTGCTGGATGTCCCAGGGACTCAGGGATCTCTGCTCTGCCCCTCGGGGACGTCACAAATCCAGGAAATCTCGGGATAATCCAGGCTGGAAAAGCCCTCCAAGCCCAACCACTCCCCACCACCGATCCACGCCCCCCACATGGATTTTAATCCATGTCCAAAATTCCAAAGGTTTTTTCCCTCTTCAGGTGTTTTGGATGGAAATCAGGCCCTGCCCGGCTGATTCCCTCGGGATGGAGCAGGTCTGGATTCCAGGGAGGTGGGAATTTCCGAGGGGATTCTCCTCTGGAAAAGAGGGATCTGAATTTTCCGGATGCGGGGAAAGAGGAGGAAGGACCCGGAGCGGGGAGAACGTTGGGTTGGGTGCCCTCATCTCCCTGGAATTGCCATTCCCAGCTGGAATTGCTGAACATTCCCATTGCTGGATGTCCCAGGGACTCAGGGATCTCTGCTCTGCCCCTCGGGGACGTCACAAATCCAGGAAATCTCGGGATAATCCAGGCTGGAAAAGCCCTCCAAGCCCAACCACGCCCCCGAGGGTCACATCCACACGGATTTTAATCCCTCTGGGAATGGGGACTGGACACTTTTTTCCTTTTGTTCCTCCTGGACAACCTTTTCCAGGGATAAACCTTCCCAAATATCCAACCTGAACCTCCCCTGGCACATTTGAGGCCGTTCCTTCTTGCCCTAAAGGACAAAATTATTCCGGATATCGGAGAATCCGGTGGGATTTTTTTTAGGAAAAGCTCCCCTTGCCCGACACCAACCGCTCCCTTTTCCCAATCCCTTTCCAATTTCTTTCATCCCGGGATTCCAGCTGGTTTCTCCTCGATCCCAAGAACTCCCAAAAAATCCGCTGGCAGCTTCTGTCATCGGATCCCGACTATTCCGGGGAATTCCGGGAGCTTCGGGTTCTCCTGACCTCGAAATTCCTGTTAAATGAAGGAAGATGGCAAGGAAAAGCAGGAAAACTTCAGGAATGCTTCCCAGGCCGGCCTGGTTAAAAGGAGGAGCCAAAATCCTGGGATTTCTTCGTTTGGAGCGACGGCTTTGGATCCAAAATCCACCGAGGGATTTTCCAGCTTTCCCAAATCCACGTGGGGAGGTCCAGCCTGGAAAATATCCCATGGTTATCCCAATTTTCCCAATTTCCCAGAAAACTGAGCCTCCCGGTCAGTTAAGCTCAGCTTCCGGAAGCTCAGCTTATCCCGTCCGGCACAATTTTTGGAAGGAACAGGCACGGGAAGGGAAGAGGACGCTTGGATCCAAGGGAAGAATTGTGTCCAGTAAAAAATCCCAGGAAAAACAAGCGTGGGAAGGTGGAAGTGAATCAGATTCCGGCCTGGGAAGCGGCTTCCAGCTCCTTTTTCCTTGGGAAAGGGAGAATTCGGGAAACCGGGAGCGGCCACCTTGGGAATTTTAGTTCCCGAAAGGAAAACCCTCAAAGGAATCCTGGAGAACAAATTCAGCCCGAGCAGAGGGGAGGGGTTTCTATGGAATTCCATCCGTGCGCAGCCGTTTCCCAACCTAAAATCCCACCCGGAAAATTCTCCTCTGCTTAATTCCACTTTATGGAAAATTCCATCCGTGTGGAGCCATTTCCCACCCTCAAATCCCACCTGGAAAATTCTCCTTTGCTGAATTCCAATTTCTGGAGATCTCAATTTGTGCGGAGCCGTTTCCCACCCTCAAATCCCCCCTGGAAAATTCTCCTTCGCTTAATTCCACCCTCTGGAAAATTCAATTTGTGTAAAGCCAGTTCCAACCCTAAAATCCCACCCAGAAAATTCTCCTTTGCTGAATTCCACCCTCTGGAAAATTCAATTTCTGTGGAGCCATTTCCTACCCTCAAATCCCACTTGGAAAATTCTCCTTCACTTAATTCCACTTCCTGGAAAATTCAATTTCTGTGGAGCCATTTCCTACCCTCAAATCCCACTTGGAAAATTCTCCTTCACTTAATTCCACTTCCTGGAAAATTCAATTTCTGTGGAGCCATTTCCTACCCTCAAATCCCACCTGGAAAATTCTCCTTTGCTTAATTCCAATTTCTGGAAAATCCCATTCATATGGAGCCATTTCCCACCCTAAAATCCCACCCGGAAAATTCTCCTTCACTTAATTCCACTTCCTGGAAAATTCAATTTCTGTGGAGCCATTTCCCACCCTAAAATCCCACCCGGAAAATTCTCCTTGTCTTAGTTCCATTTTCTGGAGAATTCCACCCATGCGGAGCCGTTTCCCAATCTCAAATCCCACCCAGAAAATTCTCCTTTGCTGAATTCCTCTGGAATCCGAGCAGTACAGGCAGGGAATTTTTACCGGAAGTTTTTCAGGGATGAGTTCGTCTCCTCCCAGCTTGGAAGAGGCTCCAGCTTTTTTTGGGCTCCTCACCTGCTCGGTTCTGCCCTCTCAGGTTCTTCCAGCTCCGGGTGGAATTCCTGGAGCGCGATTCCAGGAGAGGAAAACTCGGAGCAGAAAGGCCCCAAAAAACGTTTCATGTCCAGCAAAAAAGCAACAAAATTGGCTCTGGAAAAGCAGGAAAATCCGTGTGGTGGACCAGAACAATCCATTGCTCCATCCTGGAGCAGCATTTGTGATATTCCAGCGTGGATCCCGGATGATCCCGGATTTTGGCGGGGTCTTGTGCTCCAGAGTTTGGCAGATCCTTGGTGCTGCTCCAAAATCCCTCCAGGGTGGGGATGAGCACCTGGAGCAGCCCCGGGAGGAGAATTCGGGATGTTGTGGATGAGGCTGGAATGGCCCAGCCCAGACCCCCCCAGGCCGGGGCTGATCCCAGGGTTTGGGCAGCAGGAAAGGTGGGAATTCTGCCCCTGGGCCCCTCAGGTGAGACCCCACCTGCGGAGCTGCTCCAGGTCCTGGAGCCCAAANATTCCCACGGATCAGGCAGGTCTGGATGTGCTGCAGGTTCTCACCCCTCACCCCTGGTCCCAAATTCCCTTCCCTCAGCAGACCCAAAACATTTTCCCCCTTTTCCATTACAAGTTTGATCCCTTCTATCCCAAATTTCCTCTCCTTGGACCAGGAGGAGAAATCCCATCCCGGGAATATTTGAATATTCCGGACGTGGCTCCTGTGACGCATCCAGGGCTGGTTCCTGCCTGGATAATCCTCCCTTCCTCCCCAAATTTTGGGATAATTCCTGAGCTGAGCCCATTCTGCAGGAGCAGATGCTCCAAAAAGCCATTCCCAAAGATTTTACCTCCATATTCCTTCCAAGGCAGAGATTTTTTGGGGATTTCCATGCAGGGATAACCGAGATATTCCAAAAATATCAACACTTCCCCTTCCAAATTCCCAATTCCCTTCAATTTCAAAGCCTCGGCTCAAACACTGAAAAATCCAGGTTTTTCCCACAGAGTTCTGCTTCCCAAAATGACAAATCCAAACCAACTGGAAACTCTGGAATATATTGATTAATATGGATACGAGATGGCCAAAACCCAGAAATCATAAAAATCGCCAATTTGAGAAGATTTGGGGTGTTTTTTAGGAATTTTCCTGTTAAAAAGGAGCCTTTTTCTGCTGGAATTCTCATCCTGTGGGACATCAACTCCAAGCTGCATCCCTTTGTCATTCCAGCCTCGTGGCACTTGGATTTCCTTCTGGGAATGCCGGATGAGAGCTGTTAAAAATGGGATTTTCCCCACACGCATCCCTCAGCAATTCCCAGGCTTTTTTCCCCACAAAATCCTTCCGAAATCCCAAAAGAATCTGCCCCAAACGGGAGAGGAGAGGGAAAAATCCGTCCTGCCGGAGTCATCCGTGGATCTGCTCAAGGATCCAAGCGGGTTTCCAGGTGGGAATGAGGGAATTTCACTTCCAGGTGCAGAAAAAACCGGATCGGAGGAATTTACGGAGTTTTTATTCCGCTTCCCGCCCGGATCCGCCCTCGCACGGAAATTCCTGGATTGGGATTTCATGGAGAGCCAAAGGAGACGCTGGAGGGAATCCCGGATCCATTGGTTTTGTGCCAGAGGTCGGGAATTTGTGGGATTTGTGTCCAGGGCTCCTTGGCTTCCCGAAAATCCCGAAGGAATCCGGGATGGAACATCCCAATCCCGCTGGGTCCTGCTCCATCCAGGATTTTCGGGATCCTGCAGCCCCCAGGGGCTCCCACCGGGATCCATCCCAGAGCTCCCCGCATTCCCTCACAAAGATTTTCCTGAGGGATCATCCAAGGGTTTTTTTTATCCCACTGCATTTCATCCCGGGCCCTTCCTCCTTGGGAATCCTGCTGGATTTGGGATGGAGGGCGGCTCGGGATTTTGGGATGTCTGCATGAGGTGGGATCCCATTCCTCGTTATCCAGAGCATCCAGAGGGTGTGGAGGGATTTCCTTCCCCGAAAATCCCATCCCGGGGCTGGTTGGAAGCAGCGAGGGGTTTTTTGGGAATGGTTTTCCCAGGAGTGGGGTGTTCTCCTGAGGAAATCCCATGGGAAGGACCCCGGGGTCGTTCCCTATCCGGCAAAATCCCGTGGCCACGCAGGGAATAAAATCCTGGATGGGAAAGGAATCGTGTCATGACGCTGAGTGGTTGGAATTTATCAGAAATCGTGGAATGGTTTGGGTTGGAAGGAGCTTAAATCCCATCCCACTGGAAAAACCTTAAATCCCACTGGAAAAACCTTAAATCCCATCCCACTGGAAAATCCCAACCCACTGGAAAAACCTTAAATCCCACTGGAAAAACCTTAAATCCCATCCCACTGGAAAAACCTTAAATCCCATTCCACAGGGAAAACCTTAAATCCCATCCCACTGGAAAATCCCATCCCACTGGAAAAATCTTAAATCCCATTCCATAGGGAAAACCTTAAATCCCATCCCACCGAAAAAACCTTAAATCCCATCCCACTGGAAAAACATTAAATCCCAACCCACTGGAAAAACATTAAATCCCATCCCACTGGAAAAACCTTAAATCCCATCCCACTGGAAAAACCTTCAATCCCACCCCTGCCGTGGGATTCCCCCATCCCAGGCTGCTCCCAGCCCCATCCAAGCGGGATTTGGACACTTCCAGGGATGGGGCAGCACCAAATTCCCCGGGTGGTTTCAATCTCAGCTTGGATTCTCCTCCAGGATTCTCCTTTCCCTTGGATTCCTCATTTTCCTGTGGAAAACACGTGAGGATTGGGAGGACCTCGAGTCCTCATGGAATTCCACGTGAGGATTGGGACCACCTCGACTCCTCTTGGAATTCCACGTGGAAAACACGTGAGGATTGGGATGAGCTCGATTCCTAATTTACTGTGGAAAACACGCAAGGATTGGGAGGACCTCGATTCCTCATGGAATTCCACGTGGAAAACACGTGAGGATCGGGACGACCTCAATTCCTGAGGGAATTCCAAGTGGAAAACATGCAAGGATTGGGACCACCTCAACTCCTCTTGGAATTCCACGTGGAAAACACGTGAGGATCGGGACGACCTNGAAAACACGTGAGGATTGGGACGACCTCGATTCCTCAGGGAATTCCACGTGGAAAACACGCGAGGATTGGGAGGACCTCGATTCCCCATGGAATTCCACGTGGAAAACACGCGAGGATCGGGACGACCTCAATTCCTGAGGGAATTCCAAGTGGAAAACATGCAAGGATTGGGACCACCTCAACTCCTCTTGGAATTCCACGTGGAAAACACGTGAGGATTGGGAGGACCTCGATTCCTCACGGAATTCCATGTGGAAAACACGCGAGGACTGCGACGACCTCGGCTCCTTTTCCCACCAGGATCCGNTGTGGAAAACACGCGAGGATTGGGAGGACCTCGATTCCTCATGGAATTCCACGTGGAAAACACGTGAGGATTGGGACAACCTCGATTCCTCATGGAATTCCATGGGATGACCTGGATTCCTCACGGAACTCCAGGTGGAAAATACGTGAGGATTGGGGTGATCTCGATTCCTCATGGAATTCCACATGGAAAACCCGTGAGGATTGGGACGACCTCAACTCCTTTTCCCACCAGGATCCGGCGGGACAAGGAAACCTCTGGGCTCCTCAGCATCCCGCTTTTCCAGCAGCTCCCCAGCATCCCACTTTTCCAGCAGCTCCTCGGGATCCCCAAACTCCCCCTGGCAAACCCGGGAAAGGCAGGATCAGCCGGAAATCCCGCAGCCCGCGAGCTGCGCCCGAATTCCCGAGCATTTCCCCGCCACCGAATTCCTTCGGCATCTCCGGGAGCTCCGGAATGCGAAACCTCTCTCCAGGAAAAAGTCGGGACGCGGAGCCGGGACCTCGGGAAGCAGGGAACAGCCTGACGCGGCTCTTTTCTTTTCCAACAACAGCCGCTTCCCGCAGCTTTGGGATGGAGCCGGGAATTCCTGGAGCGCCCGGCACCCGCGTGGAGCCCTGGCTCGGGAATTTTCTTGCTGGGAGCCGCGAGCGGCTTGGAAGAAAAACACACCCGGGCTCCGGAGGAGAGAAGGGGAAACAATCCTTAAAAATCCTTAAAAAAACAGCCCGGCCGAGCCTTCCCCGCGCTTCCCGAGGCCAGGACGCGGCGGGGAGCGGGATGAGAGGGATCCCGCGGCGGCTCCGGGGGGAGAAGGCGGCGGGGACGCGGCCGAGCAGGGAGAAGGAACTTGAGGAATGGGAGAAATCCGGGCGGGATGCGGCCACGGCCAAGGTCACCCTCGGGGCGGCTTCCCTCGGGATCCATCCCGCTCGGATTTGGGTTTTTCATGGAATTTTGTCCCCCCGGCTTTTTAACCGCCTGGATTCCCCCCTGGATTCAGCCGGAGCTCGGGATGCTGCCTGTGCTCCTTTCCTCATCCAGGATTTTCCCCTTTTCCTTGGGAGCTCCGCTCATTCCCGAGGTTTTTCCCCTCCCCGTGTCCCAAATCCCGTTTTTCCTTGGGAGCTCCGCTCATTCCCGAGGTTTTTCCCCTCCCTCTGGCTGCTGTGCCCCTGGGGAATTCCTGGAATTCCCCATCCTTGCATTCCCTGGGATCTCTTTTCCAGCCTCGTGAGCTGAGCCATCATTTAGAGGGAAAAAAACAGGGATGAAGACGGAGAAGGAAATCCGGGAGCGGGGCTGGAGATGCTGATCCTCTGCTGGAATTCCATGGATTGGGAAGGAGCTCCAATCCCATCCCATCCCAACCCCATCCCATGGGACACCTCCCTCCATCCCAGGCTGCTCCAAGCCCCTTCCAACCCATCCTGGGACACTTCCATCCAAAATTCCCTGGATTCCCACCTCCGGATCCCTCGCTCCTTCATGGAATGTTTATTCCAGAGGCTGCCATTCCTGATTTCCAGGAAAATTCCCTGGATGCCCAACCTCCATTTCCAGGCTCCAGCTTTAGGTTCGCTCCCAAATCCTTTCCCTTGGTGCTCCCCCGGAGCCTCAGCTCCCATTCCCACACCGGGAATTCCCGGAATTCCCATTCCTGTGGATGTTGCTCCCCCTTTTCCCAAATTTCCCGCTCTCACCCCGGCATCCTCGGATTTGGAACTCTCCCATTCCAAGCCCACTTCTTATCCCATTTCCCATCCCTTTCCCTGCCTCCCCCCCTACCAGGAGCTGCTTTTCCAAGCGAATTCCCGATTTTTCAAACCTGTTTTCCTCCTTTTTTTTCCCCCTCCTCTCCTTGTTTTTGTTTTCCTCCCGTCCCCGCTGCTGGAATGCCGGCAGGAATTCCAGCTCTCCCTCCCCTTCTCCCCAAAAACCTCGCTCCCAGCACATTTTTCAGCTGCTTTTCCCTGAATTCCAGCTAAGCTTGGAATCTTCTCCCTCCGAGTGCTCTCGGTCGCCGCTTCCCGCTTGGAATTCCTCACCTCGGAATTTTCCCTCCCCGGCTCCCCCTGGAATTTCCTCCTGGTGCCTTCTGGAAAATCACCCCCGGTGCCCCTCCGGGATGGATTTTCCCGGTGTTTTCCCACATTTTCATTCCCCTCCCAGCCCTTTCTCCCGGTTTGTTGTCCCAAAATTCCAGGAGTTATCCCGGAATCCCGCCGGGCTGCCCGGTATTCCTTTAATTCCTTTTTTTTTTGGTTGTTTTTTGCATCCAGGATTTTTTAATTCCACACTTTTCCCTCTCCCTGCTCTCTCCTTCTGTTTTATCCACGCTGCTGGGTCGAGTTCTCCCGGCTGGAATTTTTCCAGGAGGCCGGAATTAAAGCAGAAATGTTCCGATGGCTGCTTTTCCAGCCTTTTTTTTGGGGGGGGAATTTTTTTATCCCCAAAGGAGAGCTGAAGCCTGGTCGCTTTTCCCAAGGTTTCCCCAAGGTTTTCCATGGATGAGGAGCCCGGGTGGGAGAGAATTCCAAGGGCAGAGTGGGAGCAGGAGCAGGGAATGGTGGCACTGCTGGGACATCCCAAATCCCGGATTTGCTTCCCAGGTCCTCATGGAAAAAAGGATCCAGAGGGGCTGGAGCGAATCCAGGGAAAGGAAGGGAGCTGGGAAGGGGCTGGAG
>VYXC01003941.1:10444-26199 GCA_013397175.1 Platysteira castanea
CCGGGGGCCGGCCCGGTGCGGCGGAGCGGCGATGGCGGCGGGCGGGCGGCGCTGAGGGACCGGCCATGGAGCGCGGGCCGGGCCGGCCCAGCCTGCAGCTCGTCCAGCAGGCCGTGCAGGCGCTCTACCACGACCCCGACCCCAGCGGCAAGGAGCGGGCGAGCTGCTGGCTGGGCGAACTGCAGCGCTCGGTGAGAGCCGCGGGCGGCAGGGACCGGGCCCGGGCTCGAGCTCGCGGGGAGGCCTCGGGCCCCATCCGGGGTGGGGCGGGGCAGGGAACGGCGGTCTCGCGGCGCCCTCGGGGAATCCGCTACCCGCCCTCTGCCGCTTCCCGCTGCCCTGTGGCTGCTCCATCCCTGGGCGTGCTCTGGAGAAAGACTTTGGACAAGGGCCTGGAGGGACAGGACCCAGGGAATGGCTTCCCACGGCCAGAGGGCAGCGATGGATGGGAGATTGGGAAGGAATTCCTGGCTGGGAGGGTGGGCAGGCCCTGGCCCAGTGTGCCCAGAGCAGCTGTGGCTGCCCCTGGATCCCTGGCAGTGGCCAAGGCCAGGCTGGACACTGGGGCTGGGAGCAGCCTGGGACAGTGGGAGGTGTCCCTGCCACGGCAGGGGTGGCACTGGGTGGGCTCTGAGGTCCTTCCCACCCAAACCATCCCAAGGTTCTGTGATTAACACCAGGAACAACGGGCTGGGACGTTGGGCACAGTCCTGAGGTAGCTGGGAAGGAGGAATCGGCTGCCGGAGGGAAATTTGGGCTCCCTCCGGGCTTCTCCTGCCGGCCGGGCCGAGAAAGCCGCCGGCATCCGTGAGGGCATGGAGCCAAGGCCTCGTTCACCCTCTGCGGGCCCGCAGGACACACCCCGGGCTCCTTCCCCCAGCTCCGCCCGGTTTGGGGTGTTTGTTAGTGTTTCGTGGCCTCATCTTGTCCTGCTGGAGCAGCTTTGTCCCCCCCGCTCAGGGGGTGGATGTTCCCCCTCCCCAGAGCTGGGAAGTGTCCCCTCTGTGCTGCCCTCAGGGCCCTTGGGGCACCTCGTCCTCCCCTCCTGCTGTCCCCAAACCCTCCGAGGAGCCGTGGGACAAGATTCCCTCACACCAGGAGTGGGCAGGAGCCGTGTCCTGCCCCCTCCCTGCTCTGTGTATCCCAGTTCCTGCTCGGCTCCCTCCGGAGCACCTTCAGCTCTGTCCCTGTCCCACCCTTGGGCCAATCTCGAGACTCTTTGTTCCCACAAACTCATGTTTTCCCCAGTTTTCCCCCTAAGTTCCCTCCAGTGCTGCAGCTGCATTCCAGTTCCCGTTGGAGTTCCAAGGGAGCCCCCACAGCTGGGTCGGGGGGTTCTGGCAGCTGCTCCCCCCCTTTTCCCCGGGGAGGGGCTTTGCCAGGACAGAGATCTCAGGGCAGCTGGGGCAGGGAGATTTGCACTGCAGGGGTGGTTCCTGTCACAGGGTCCCCTGAACCTGGCTGAGACCCCAAAATTCCTGCCCCAGGCACCCCCAGGTCTGGGTCACGCAGAGCCCCAGGATTCCTGCTGGATAAAGGGGTGTCCTCAGGACAGGCTGCCCCATCCCAAGGGGAGTTTGGGCTTTTGGGGGCTGGTTTGTATTCCCGAGCACTCTCACCCTCTGCGGGGCTGGGATCTCTGCTCCAGTTCCTCTGGGCTTTTCCCTGGCTTGTCTGGGTGTTTTTGATGTAGCAGTGGTGGTAATAATAGCAATAATAACAATAACAGCAGCGATGTTATTGTTAAAGCAGCTCAGCGCCGGGTCACAGCACTCCTGCTTCTCCCCTTTCATCGTGCTCATTCACACTGGTCCTTTCTGAGGTTTATTTGCCAGGTCTCAGAAGGAATCCCAGTTATTTTCCAGGTGTTCCGGGCCCAGCCTGGTTCCATCCAGCATCTTTGTGTCCTCGGAGCTGCTGGGTTATTCCAGCCCTGGCAGTGGGAGGTGAGGCTCCACAGCAGGAGCTCCCCTGGCGTGGGCTGGGAGGGCTGGGATGCTCCGGCGGGACCTTTCCCAGCCAGGGGTGGCTGCCTGGAAGGTGTGTGGGAAAGCAAAGGGCTTTCTGCCTTCTTTTTGGTCACGGAGACCAAAACGGGACATTTCAGTGCTCACGGAGGCAAATGGAGCTGCAGGAGCCAGCCAGGCTGAAGGGCTTTCCTCATCATCTGTTCCAGCAGGCACGGCTGGGAGTGGCAGCGCTCTCGTTGCCCCTGGGTTTCATCCACTGGATAGGAACCAAGAGCTCCTGACTGGGTCCTTCAGAGGTGCCTGTGCCCCCTGCCCCTGGAGCGCCCTGAGGGCAGCGTCCTGCAGGAGCTGCTCTTGGCACCTGCGCTTGGGGCTGCGGCTCTTGGAGGAAGGTGGGAGAGGAAAGCTCCTTTCCCGTGTTTCTGGCCCCTCCAGCCCCGCTCCTTTCCCTTGCCCTGCTCCCAAGCCTGGTGCAGCAGCCCCGGGGAGCTCCAGGGGAGGGTTGTGCCCAGGGTTCCGTCAGGAATGGAGATCCTGGGAGTGGTGGGTTTGCTGCCCAGTGTCCCTGCAGGGTCTGTGGGGACAGAACTGATTGCCCACTCGGGATGGCAGCAGGGACAGGCCCCAGCTCGAGGGTCACTCTGGCAGTGGTGGCACCAGTTGGGCACTCAGGCACAGGTCAAGGCTTGGGGGCCACGGTGACACTGGTGGGACAGGCCAGGGCTTGGGAGTCACTGTGGCATTGGTGGCACTGGTGGCCCTGGCTGGGCACTCCCTTGTCACCGGTGTTTGTCTCTCAGACCTCCCAGTGCCCTGATCTGGATCGAGTCCCTGGGACTGACCCCCAAAGGACTTTTGCTTGGGTCCTCTTCCGTGGCCCAACTGTGTCCATGCAGTGCCACCTGTCACGGGATGTCCCTGACATCCCTGGGTTGGTCTGTGCCCATTCCAGAGCGCTCAGCCCTGCTCAGCTCGAAGGGATTTGCCTCTGCTGGGATGAGCTCTCGGGGTTGGGTTCCCACTGTTTTTCGCATTTCTGGAGTTGTAATCACAAAATCCTGGAGTGGTTGGGTGGGAAGGGACCTCCGAGCCCCTCCAGTGCCACCCCTGCCGTGGCAGGGACACCTCCCCCTGTCCCAGGCTGCTCCCAGCCCCAGTGTCCAGCCTGGCCTTGGGCACTGCCAGGGATGTTGGAAGCTCTCTGAGCTCTCCCTGTTTGCCAGGGGGGCCAGAGCCAGCGTGGGGATGAGAAGGCAAAGCCTAAAGCTGAGTTTGGGTGCCTGAGTCGCTCTGTGGGGGTTCAGGTTTGGCACTGGGGACCCCCAAATCTGAGTGAGATCCCCACGGTTCCTGTCCCCGGGATCTCTGGCAGGATGTGGGGTTCAGGTTTGGGTCTGGAGGGCACTGGGGGTTCAGGTTTGTCCGTCAGCTCCCCCGGCAGCCTCGTTCTTGCCTTTCCTGCCAGTTATTCCTGGGAAATGGGGCCGGACGTGGTGGAGCAGCTCCGAGCTTGCACAGCACTGGAGAGCTCGGCTGAAGGTGTAAGTTGACCTAAATCCCAGAATTTGAGGATCCTTCAGCCAGCCGGGTGCTGGCAGCCGTGTGAGGGCTGATTCCAGACCCAGTGGGGTTTCCTGGGGCAGAGGAGCCGTACCCAGCCTGGGGATTGGCCTTGTCCTGGCTTTCTGAGCTGCGTGGCTGGAGCTTCTCTGCATCCCAGTGTCTGGGGCAGAGCCGTGGGGGAGTGTTCCATGTGGATCCGTGGCTGTGAGCTGGGTGTTGGGGTTGGTGTGGAGTGAGCAGAGGTTGGTTTGGGTTTTAGCGGTGGTTCAGGAAGTGCTTTCCGGGAGGGAAATCCTCTGGCTCTTAGCCAGCAGGGTTCACTGGAGTGGCTGGCTCTGACGTTTCACAGCCCCTTTGATCTGTCCCCAAAGCTCATTTATTGATGGTGCTGGGGGGCAGAGTGACCCCTAATTAAATGAAACCCCACCAGAGCACCTTGTACCGGATGAAGTGTCCTGGGAATAAGTTTGAAATCGTTTCCCGCTGCTGTGGGAATGAACTCCCCTGGCCCTGTGCCCTGTGCCCACAGGGGCCTGGGAAAGGGCCCCTGAGGGTCCCCTGTGCCCCTCTCCAGGCTCAGCCCTGGCCCCTTGGCGATGGTGGTGAGGCCGTGGCTCAACCTGTCCTCTCCTCAAGGCTTCAGCCTGACCCGAAATGTGGGGTTTGGAGTGCCAGGACACCAGTGGAAATGAGAAATCCCCGAGTTCCTGGGGTGTGCCCAAGGACGAGCCCTTGGCCAGCGGAGCAGCACCAGGAGTGTGCTCAGGCACAGCCTGGGGTCAAGAAGCCCCTTTAGGCCCTGGAAGGGGCTCCAAGGCCTCCCTGGACCCTTCTCTTCCCCAGGTGAGCACCCCCAGCTCTCCCATCCCGTCTCCATGGCAGAGGGGCTCCAGCCCTCAGTTGAGGACTGAGGATTTATTTATTTATTTCCTGACACTGCTTTAAGTTTTTCTCTGCCTATTCTGCTGCCCTGTGCACCTGCTCCTGCTAAATGCTCCATCAGGGTGGGATTTCCCAGGACACCGATCCCAGGTCAGCATGGTTGGAGCTGCCTGAGGGTGCAGGAGCCGATGTTGTTCAGCTCTTGAAGGCTTTATAGAGTTCCTGGATGTGCCACGAGGAGTTTCAGGCATGGAAACAGCTTCTCGTGGCCATTGGTGCTCACAGCCCGTTAATAATTGTGCTCTTTGCTGAGTCGGTGGCTCCCAGAGGGATTATCCGTGTGCTCTGGGGTGGGTGGGTTTGGGAGGATCTCCCGTGTCTGCTGCCGTGTCCATCCAAACTGGGAATTACCAGCCCATTAATTGAGGGGAGAAAGACTTTAATGAGAGGGTTTGCTGGGATTCTGGGATTAGGTGTTGAGTTTAACTTTCTGTTTGTTCCCAGCTTGGGAACTTCCTGGTGAGGATAAATAAATCCGGAGGAGGTGTTTACAATGCCTCCAGGTTTTCCTCCCTCCCTGTCAGGGTCATTGTGGGCGAGTTCCACACCAGGAGTAGCTGGAGATACTGGAGTTGCTGACCATGGAGCAGCACATGTTGTGGAGGCAGCTGGGAGAGGAGGATCAGGGCCTGGAGGCAGCAAAGGAGCTTGTCTGAAAGCTCGGGAAGGACTCACCTTGACCCTCCCGTGGTCAGTGATGGTGATGGACCCACATTCCATGGCGAACACATGCTGTGTCCCGTGGGAAGCTGTGAGGAGCTTCTGGCTGGGTGTGGCAGGGGTGGAAGAGCCCCGTGGATGTGGCACCTGTGGCACCTGGCAGTGCTGGGGACGGTTGGACTCGATGGGCTCCGGGGGTTTCCAGCTCAGAGGGTTCTGTGGAAGGAGGAAGGGAGAGGAGAGGGGAGCACGTGGGGTGCTGGGGGTCCCAGCCCTCCTCAGCCCCTCTGGGCCCTTCGGGTTCCGCAGCCAGCTCCAGCTGCACTCCAGGCTACAGTGGCCGTGGAGAGATCTCCTGGCAGAAGTTCTGGGAGTGGGATCAGGAGCTAGGCCCTGTGCTGTTGCCAACTGTAGTGCTTTCCTTTTCCATGTGCAAGAGACTAGGTTTTCCTGGAAAGGAGCCTGGATCACTCTGATCCTGCCTGGTGCTGCCCTCATGTTCCCTGTGTGATGCTGGAGAGCCCAGGGAACCCTGGCCCAGGGTTTGGGTCTGGAGCCCTGGTGGGCTGGAGCCTCTGGGCACCGCTGTCCTGCCCGGGGGAGAGATTTGGAGAGGGGATTATTTTTTCTTCCAGGCTGGAATGCAGCTGGAAGCGAGGCTGGGCAGGCGGTGGTTTGTAACAAAGCTGTTTGGCTGCTGGAGTGGCTGGCCAAGGGTTGGGATGGAGCTGCCTTTGTTAGTGAGGCTGCAGTGAGGAGCAGGGATGGGTTTTAGGGATGCAGAGGTTTTATTTCACGCTGGGATGAGCTCAGGGAGGTCCTGTGGCCCAAAGGCTGTCAGAGACAAGGGCTGTGAAACTTGTGGAATTGGCTCAAGTTTGGCTCCCAGGTTTCCGCATCAGCTGGATTTGGGATTTTTAACCGTGGGAGGTTTGGAGTCCCCATCCCTGGAGGTGTCCAGGCAAGGCCTGGATGTGGCACTCAGAGCTCTGGGCTGGGGACAAGGTGGGCATGGGTCACAGCTTGAACTCGATGGTCTTGAAGGTCTTTTCCAACCTCAGTGGCTCTGGCAGTCAGTGACAGTCTGTTCCCGAGCCCCAGCCCAGCCAGGGGGCTCTGGGGTCTGCCTGGTGTTTCCGTGGCCCAGCCGTGCCCCGATCCCACACTCAGGACCGAGCCTTTGGGCTCAGACCAGCCCGGCTGGAGCAGCTCCGAGGCTGGGCAGGCCGTGCTTTCCTGCCTGGCTCTCCTCCAGCACTCAGGCACATCCGTGTTCTGCTCTGGAGTCCTGGTGTGGGCCCTCAGATGGGCCTGGTGTCCTCAGTCCTGGGATTCCATATCATGATTTTGGTCTGGGGGGACCTTTACCCAACCCCCTCCTGCCGCCTGTCCCTTGCTGGGCTCTCTCCATGCTCATTTCCATGTGAGACCCCACTCAGCCCAGAAAAGCCCCTGACTCCCCTTTCCTGCAAGGATGGGGCCTTGGATCAGCTGTGGAATCTGCTCTCCGGGGGGGTTGTGGGGTCTCTGCTGATGTCAGGCCCGTTATGGAGCTGCTCTGTCCCTCCTCGGGTGGGTGTCCCAGTGCCAGCACCTTCCCAGCCCCAGCCTGAGCGGGGGTGGCAGCACGGGAGGGCTCTGCACTCAGGGGAGTTTGGGGAATCCTGGAATGGTTTGGGTGGGAAGGGACCTCCGAACCCCTCCAGGGCCACCCCTGCCATGGCAGGGACACCTCCCACTGTCCCAGGCTGCTCCCAGCCCCACTCTCCAGCCTGGCCTTGGCCACTGCCAGGGATCCAGGGGCAGCCACAGCTGCTCTGGCAATTCCAGCCCAGCCAGGAATCCCTTCCCAATCTCCCATCCAGCCCTGCCCTCTGGCAGTGGAAGCCATTCCCTGGGTCCTGTCCCTCCAGGCCTTGTCCCCAGTCCCTCTGCAGCTCTCCTGGAGCCCCTTTAGGCCCTGGCAGGGGCTCTGAGCTCTCCCTGGAGCTTCTCCTCTCCAGGCTGGGCATTCCCAGCTCTCCCAGCCTGGCTCCAGAGCAGAGGGGCTCCAACCCTCCGGGGCCTCTCTGGACCCTCTCTGGCAGGACAGGGCCATGTGTCTATTGGGGAATTTGGACTGTCTGCAGCCCCCTGACCCCTCAGTGCTGCCCCAGCCCTGCCCACTGACCATGCCGTGGTTTTCCCACAGGTCCATGCTTGGGAGATCTCAGACCAGCTGCTGCAGATCCACCAGGATGTGGAGTCCTGCTACTTCGCGGCGCAGACCATGAAGATGAAGATCCAAACTTCCTTCTATGAACTCCCCACGGATTCCCACGCCTCACTCCGGGACTCTTTGCTGTCCCACATCCAGAACTTGAAGGACCTGTCCCCGGTCATCGTCACACAGGTGGGTGCTGGCAGGGGAGGGATGGAGCTGCTCCCTCGTGTCCTGCTCCTGGCAGTCACTCTGGGGCTGCTCTCCCTGGGCTGGAGAGCAGGGAAGGCTGATCCCTGCTCCCGGCCTGGCACGAGGTTGTTTTCCCTCCTTCATTGCTTGGTTCCTTTAGTGACATCCCTTACTTCATCCTCGTTTGCTGTGTGGAGAGGAGGAGCAGGGGGTTTCCCTGAGCTCTGCCAGGGGGACCAAACCCAGCAGCGCCCTGGCTGTTCGGGGGGATTTCTCTGCACCCTTCACTCCCATTATCCACACGTTCCTGTGGCACTGGGGGCTCTGACACGCCTGGCTGAGGCCAGGGTGCTCCTCCAGCCCCTGGCAGTTCTGGCAGGGAATGTCACCCCTGGGGCAGCCAGTGTTCCACAGCTCAGGGATGGTGGAGATGGAGCCCAGAGCTCCCTGCCCTCAGGCCATGCTGGGAATGATTCTGGAGTTACCTGCTGGGTGGATTCCAGAGCTGCTGGCCAGCCCTCTCTCCTGGGCCCATCCCAGCACTCCCCACACTGATCCGTGTGCTTTCCCATTCCCTTCCAGCTCGCTTTGGCAATAGCTGACCTCGCCCTGCAAATGGCTTCGTGGAAGGGCTGTGTGCAGACACTGGTGGAGAAGTGAGTGACTCTTCTGGCTCTGGACCGGGGGTTGTCCCGTGGGCTGTGTCAGGCGGGTGGTCCCGTGTGGTCCAGGAAAGGGCAGCTCTTCTCCTGGGATCCCTGTTTCCGGGTGCCCTGGGTGGTGGCAGCAGGGGCTGTCTGCCATGCACGCTTCCCTGCCCTCAGCCCAACACTCAGCGCTTTCCCTCATCCCTGTTTTGTTTGGGATGATCCCTGTCCCCTCAGCTGTAGCTGTGCTGCGGGATGGAGCAGCGAGGCTGGAGCCAGTCACTGTCGGGTGTCCCCAGGTGTCCCCACGGGATGCCAGACGCTGCTGCACAGTGACAGCAGCGGCCCCCGGGGCTGCCACTACACTGAGGTGGCCCTGTGTCCCCTGGCAGCAGGAGGGGACAGGATTTGTCCGGGCAGTGGCACCTGGGCTCACAGAGCTCCTGGGCTGGGAAAGCTTCTGTCACTGCTCTGTTGGAAATCCTGGGCTGAGCCATCCTGGAGGCTCCTCTTGGCAGGGCCGTGCCCCTGTGCTGGACACTGCCTGACCTTGAGGTGACACTTGCCAAATCCGTGGAATATGGAACCCCAGGGTGCTTGGGGTGGGACGGGACCTTAAAGCCCCCCCAGTCCCACGCCTGCCGCGGGCCGGGATGCCCCTCCAGCTCTGGCCGTGCTGATGCCAGCGCTGAGGTGTCCCCTGTCCCCGCTCCCCAGGTACAGCAATGACGTGACGTCGCTGCCCTTCCTGCTGGAGATCCTGACGGTGCTGCCCGAGGAGGTGCACAGCCGCTCCCTGCGCATCGGGGCCAACCGCCGCACCGAGATCATCGAGGACCTGGCCTACTACTCCAGCACCGTGGTGTCCCTGCTGGTGAGTGGCCGGGCCTGGCAGCGCCTCCGGCTGCAGCTCCCCTGGCCCCCAGCCCCCAGCCCGGGCCGTGGGATGTGGAATTGCTTGTGCTGGGAAAGCCCTCGGGGCCCTCACGTCCAACCATCCCCCGGCACTGCCAAGGCCACCGCTGACCCCCAGTGCCACATCCACAGGGCTTTTGAATCCCTCCAGGGATGGGGACTCCACCCCTGCCCTGGGCAGCCATGCCAGGGATGGACAGCCCTTTCCAGGAAGGAATTTTCCCAGTATCCAACCTAGGCATCCCCTGGCACAACTGGAGGCTGCTTCCCCTTACCCTGTGCCAGGAGATGGAGCTGAGCTGTGTCCTCTGCTCAGCAGCTGAGGTGTTGCTGGAGAAGCCTTTCCCCATCCCGTGTTGATCCCAGCAGAGTTCCCTGCCAGTGCCACCGCAGCCGTCAGGGCAGCCCAGCTCCACCTGTTCTGGGAGAAGTTGTCTGAGCAAGCCCTTGCTCACTCTGGAATTCCTTCACCTTCCTCGAGTCCCCATCCAGTGCCACCCTGCCCAGCCAGCCCCAGCTTTTCCAGGGACCCCTGGGATATCCCAGCTGGCACGTCAGGGAGTCCCCGCACTGGGCTGTTCTCTCCAGCCATGTCCAGCCCCAGCTTTTCCGGGGACCCCCGGGATATCCCGGCTGGCTCATCAGGGAGTCCCCGCACTGGGCTGTTCTCTCCAGCCATGTCCAGCCCCAGCTTTTCCCGGGATCCCTGGGGGATCCTGGCTGGCACGCTGGGGACACAGGCAGTGTCACCTTGAGCTGGTGCTCGTGGCGGCTTCAAGCTGATGCAGGATCACCAAGGGCTGGCCCCGTCCCTGCACATTCCTGCTCCCTCTGGAGCTGCCTGGAGCTTTCCTGAGCTTTTCCTGTCGGTGCCAGCACGGGCGTTTCCACCACCTGCCCGAAGAGCCAAATTTACATTTTATGTGTGGGATTTGAATGCCAAATTCCCATTTTCAGTTACAAATGGGGGGTTAAAGCAGCATTCCGGGGACTGGGATGAGGCCCAGCATTCTGCCTTTAGGACTGAAGTGTCAAGTGAGGAGAGAGGATCTCTGGATGCTCTTGTGCAAGGATTCCTGGGCCAGTCCAGGGGGTTTGGGATCTTTCTCCATGTCCTGCCTGTCCACCTCTTCCCCCTTTCCCTGTGCCTGTCGAGGCCAGGGCTTTGGGCAGGGCTCTGCTGGGTGCTGGGCTGCAGCTGGAGCGGTGGCCAGCGCTGGGAATGAGGTGCTGCCATCCCACAGCACATCCTGGCTTGGACACTGGGATGGCATGTTTGGAATGTCCCTGGGGACAGGTCTGGCTCTCAGCACCAGCTTCTGTCTGCAGAGGTGGTTTGTGGGGAGGATTACACTGGGATTTGTCAGGTGTGACCATCCCTGGTGGCTGTGCTCCGCTGGCCTGGCCAGGGCTCCTGCAGGAGTGGGAGTGAGGGGACACTGAGCTCCCCTTGCTGCTCCTGTGACAGCAGCCAGAGCTGGCGGGAGGGTCTGGGCTCTGTCCCTCCCTCACTGAGTCCAGGCCTGATGGCCACAGGGATGTTGGGAGCTGCCTGCCTCTGGAATGTTCTCATATGGGCTCCAGAGGGTGTTACTGGTTATTCCTCATGGAATGCCACCGGAGTCAGATCCTGACCGCTTCTCCCGTGTCCCCGCAGGTGACGTGCGTGGAGAAGGCAGGCAATGAGGAGAAGATGCTCATCAAAATCTTCCGGTGCCTGGGCAGCTGGTTCAACCTGGGTGTCCTGGACAGCACCTTCATGGCCAACAGCAAGCTGCTGTCCCTGCTCTTCGAGGTGCTGGTGAGTGTTTCCCAGCAAGCAGGGGCGCTCCAGGAGCACTCAGACACCGTTCCTGGGAGTGCACAGACTGGGATTGTTGGAGTGTCTGTGCAGGGCCAGGAGCTGGATCCACGATCCATGTGGGTCCCTTCCCGCTCAGGATATTCCATGATTCTTTGATGACTGCTGGGCTTTTGTGCCTTGCAGCAACAGGACAAGACATCGTCCAACCTGCACGAGGCGGCGTCGGACTGCGTGTGCTCAGCCCTCTACGCCATCGAGAACGTGGAGACCAACCTGCCCCTGGCCCTGCAGCTCTTCCAGGGCGTGCTCACCCTCGAGAGTGCCTACCACATGGCTGTGGCACGGGAGGACCTGGACAAGTGAGGGACAGGGACCCGCGCCGTGGCCGGGAGGGACGGGCAGGACAGCACTGACCCAGCTGGCGCCATGCCAGCCTCCAGAGGGAGATACCAGTGCCAGGAGCATCAGCAGTGCTGGGGGCACGGGGCTGGGCAGTGCCCGTCCCTGGGCCTGGGTCACACCCAAATCCTGGGGGCAGCTGTGGGCCCCTCACTGCAAGAGAGACATGGAGAGGCTGGGGGCTGGGGGCTGGGCTGGAGCCGTGCCCTCACGCCTGGCACTGGGCTTTTGGAGAAGTATGAGAGCAGGATTTCAGCAGCTTTGCGTGTTGGAAGCCCGTGTTCGCACCCACTTCCCCTGCCGACGCGTTTCCCAGCTGCTGACCAAGCAGAAGTTGGGGTTTCTCGCTCTGGCCGAGGCTCCGGGCACATTTTGGCCCAGCCCTGCCCCTCCCTGGGGTAAAGCCCGTGAGGCTGATCCGACCCTTGTCCCTCCCCAGGGTGCTCAACTACTGCCGTGTGTTCACCGAGCTGTGCGAGACCTTCCTGGACAAGATCGTGTGCACCCCGGGCCAGGGCCTGGGCGACCTGCGCACGCTGGAGCTGCTGCTCATCTGCGCCGGGCACCCGCAGTACGAGGTGAGCGGGCACCACGGCCCCACCCCGCCCTCCAGAGCCCCGGCACGGGCAGGGTCTTCCCCTTCTGCTGCCACGCAGTCGTGGCCTCTGTCCTGTGAGCTGCTGGCTCTGGAGCGCCTGCTCTGCTCTCGTGGGCAGGACTCTGGCTTCGCGTTTCCTTCCGGGTGTCCTGGGAGTCTGGGGTTGCCAGCACAGCTCCAAAGCCCCTGTTAGTGCTTTCCCACGTGTTAAAGTCGAGCTCAGTGGGGGTTTGTGGTTCCTGGGAATTTTGCCCTGCAAGTGACTGAAATGCTGGTTCACGCCGAAGATCCTGCTCACCTGCCTCAGGAGCAAAACCTGTCATTGTTTTGGTCTGGTTTTATCCTGTATTTAATTCTTTATCCTTTGACTCTTTCCAAACTGATAGTTAAGTCCCCATAGCTGGTTCCTGCTGTGTTCAGTGGGTGGATGGGGCTGCATGGCTGGTTTGCTGTGGGAGGTGCAGAGCAGCTGTGCCCAGCAGGCCCCTGCACTCGCTGGGGTCCCTGGGACCCTTTTCCTCCCTTCCCAGCTCTCTTAAGCTCAGTTTTCCTTGGCCACAACCTCATCCTGTGCCGTTGGTGCTGAGGGGGACGTGGAGCTCTGCAGCTGCTCCTGGCCAAATCCGCACTGTGGTTTTTGTGCAATAACCACACGATAAACAAAAGAACCCACCACAAAGGGGCCGCAGCCCGAGCTGCTCCCCGAGCCCCTGGCCCTGCTCCGGGGTGGTTCTGGGCCGCACAGGCTGTGGCTGCCAAGGGCTGGGCAGGTCCTCGGGGTCACTGCGGGGTTCCAAGCCCTTCACTGAGTGACAGGCAGAGAAATCAGTGGCTCTGGGGGAACCGGTCCCTGTGTCACCGCTGTGTGACACCGCAGCACCCACGCAGATCTGTGGTGCCACCACTGCCAGCAGCCCAGGGAGGGTTTCTGTTTCTCCACTGGGACCTCTGGCAGAGTGGGGAAAAACTGGTAACAAAATGCTGGATTTTTCTTTCCGAACAGGTGGTAGAAATTTCCTTTAACTTCTGGTACAGACTGGGGGAGCACCTGTACAAGACGGACGATGCTGTGATCCACAGCATCTTCAAAGCCTACATCCAGCGCCTGCTCCACGCGCTGGCCCGGCACTGCCAGCTCGACTCCGACCACGTAAGGTCCCCTCTGGAGCAGCCGGGGCAGGGGGATGCATGTGTCCCCCCTATGGGACAGCCGGGGCAGGGGAGTGTGTGTGTCCCTGTAGAACAGCCGGGGCAGGGGGATGCATGTGTCCCCCCTATGGGACAGCCGGGGCAGGGGAGTGTGTGTGTCCCTGTAGAACAGCCGGGGCAGGGGGATGCATGTGTCCCCCCTATGGGACAGCCGGGGCAGGGGAGTGTGTGTGTCCCTGTAGAACAGCCGGGGCAGGGGGATGCATGTGTCCCCCCTATGGGACAGCCGGGGCAGGGGAGTGTGTGTGTCCCTGTAGAACAGCCGGGGCAGGGGGATGCATGTGTCCCCCCTATGGGACAGCCGGGGCAGGGGAGTGTGTGTGTCCCTGTAGAACAGCCGGGGCAGGGGGATGCATGTGTCCCCCCTATGGGACAGCCGGGGCAGGGGAGTGTGTGTGTCCCTGTAGAACAGCCGGGGCAGGGGGATGCATGTGTCCCCCCTATGGGACAGCCGGGGCAGGGGAGTGTGTGTGTCCCTGTAGAACAGCCGGGGCAGGGGGATGCATGTGTCCCCCCTATGGGACAGCCGGGGCAGGGGAGTGTGTGTGTCCCTGTAGAACAGCCGGGGCAGGGGGATGCATGTGTCCCCCCTATGGGACAGCCGGGGCAGGGGAGTGTGTGTGTCCCTGTAGAACAGCCGGGGCAGGGGGATGCATGTGTCCCCCCTATGGGACAGCCGGGGCAGGGGAGTGTGTGTGTCCCTGTAGAACAGCCGGGGCAGGGGGATGCATGTGTCCCCCCTATGGGACAGCCGGGGCAGGGGAGTGTGTGTGTCCCTGTAGAACAGCCGGGGCAGGGGGATGCATGTGTCCCCCCTATGGGACAGCCGGGGCAGGGGAGTGTGTGTGTCCCTGTAGAACAGCCGGGGCAGGGGGATGCATGTGTCCCCCCTATGGGACAGCCGGGGCAGGGGAGTGTGTGTGTCCCTGTAGAACAGCCGGGGCAGGGGGATGCATGTGTCCCCCCTATGGGACAGCCGGGGCAGGGGAGTGTGTGTGTCCCTGTAGAACAGCCGGGGCAGGGGGATGCATGTGTCCCCCCTATGGGACAGCCGGGGCAGGGGAGTGTGTGTGTCCCTGTAGAACAGCCGGGGCAGGGGGATGCATGTGTCCCCCCTATGGGACAGCCGGGGCAGGGGAGTGTGTGTGTCCCTGTAGAACAGCCGGGGCAGGGGGATGCATGTGTCCCCCCTATGGGACAGCCGGGGCAGGGGAGTGTGTGTGTCCCTGTAGAACAGCCGGGGCAGGGGGATGCATGTGTCCCCCCTATGGGACAGCCGGGGCAGGGGAGTGTGTGTGTCCCTGTAGAACAGCCGGGGCAGGGGGATGCATGTGTCCCCCCTATGGGACAGCCGGGGCAGGGGAGTGTGTGTGTCCCTGTAGAACAGCCGGGGCAGGGGGATGCATGTGTCCCCCCTATGGGACAGCCGGGGCAGGGGAGTGTGTGTGTCCCTGTAGAACAGCCGGGGCAGGGGGATGCATGTGTCCCCCCTATGGGACAGCCGGGGCAGGGGAGTGTGTGTGTCCCTGTAGAACAGCCGGGGCAGGGGGATGCATGTGTCCCCCCTATGGGACAGCCGGGGCAGGGGAGTGTGTGTGTCCCTGTAGAACAGCCGGGGCAGGGGGATGCATGTGTCCCCCCTATGGGACAGCCGGGGCAGGGGAGTGTGTGTGTCCCTGTAGAACAGCCGGGGCAGGGGGATGCATGTGTCCCCCCTATGGGACAGCCGGGGCAGGGGAGTGTGTGTGTCCCTGTAGAACAGCCGGGGCAGGGGGATGTGTGTCCCTTTGCGGGGACGTGTCCAGTTGTCCTGTTGTGTACCAGGGCTTCTCCATAGCTCTGGGGCCCTGCAGGGCAGCATCCTGTGCTTTTAGGGAATCCAGGAAGGAGTGAGAGGGATGAATCTGCTGAGTTAAAGCTCTCTGATTCAGTCAGTTTTGCTCTGCTGAAGGCTGCAGAGGGACACTCTCCCACCTTCTCTGGGTGGTTCCCCTTGGAGAGCTGTGTTGTCCCTGCTCGAGGTGTTTTTGTTGGGATAAAGCTGGCATGGCTCACTAGCCACAGTTGGCATCTCAGTGCAGTCTGGGAGGGTTTATCCTCTCCTCCCCTCCTCAGCTCCTCATCCCCTTGCTTCCCCTCCCTTCCTCCACTTGTTGGAGCAGCAGTACACGGTGCGTGCTCAGGCTGGTCATGTTTTCCCTGGGCACAGCTCTCCCATCCCCCCAGCAGCCTGGTCTGGGACAGGGGGCAGGAATGATGGATCTCCCTAAAGCAGGATCACTGGTGTTCCCCTGGCTGTGGCTGCGTGGGAACCTGAATTCCCTGCGCTGCCCTTGTGCCCTCCCTTCTCTCCCTCAGGAGGGTGTCCCGGAGGAGACCGATGACTTCGGGGAGTTCCGGATGCGTGTCTCGGACCTGGTGAAAGACCTGATCTTCCTGGTGGGCTCAGTGGAGTGCTTTGCTCAGGTGGGTTTGCGGGAGAGCAACGGGGTGCAGACAGATCCCCGGGGGAGGTCACTGAGCCCTGGTGGCCTTTGGGGCTGGAGGAGGTCACACTGCTCGAGCACGAGGAAGTGCGCGGTGGGAACTGTTCTGGGAGAGCGGGAGGTGTGGGGCAGGGGGAGGTGTGGGGCAGGGGGAGGTGTGGGGCAGCAGA
>VYXC01003945.1:0-41660 GCA_013397175.1 Platysteira castanea
TGACACCACCACCGCGATAATTCTGCATTGTCTCAGTTGTGTGGTAACACCAAATGCAGAGCAAACACATCATGCATTGGTAGTGCAGAACTAGTGAATAACAAAACATTCAAAAAACACCTCAGAGACATCATTTTATTTCAATTTATATATGTTCTTATTAGAGAGCTTCTGCTCCAGGCTGTCCTTCACTGACCATAGCAAGTCTTTCTCATTGCCTTGCTCTCATGCAGTCAGATGTTTTACTGTGTACTACAGAACATCTGAGATGTTTGACCTCTCCCTTTCTGAGAAGAACCAGGTCCAATGATGAGAAGGTTTGAAAGTTATTAACTCTCCATTCCTCTTCAGAGCTGATTAGCCAGTTACTGGACCTGAAGGAACCCAGTTGTATTGAGAAATCAGGCCAAAGTGCTACTTTGACAGTTTGGTGAGGGCTGTATTCCTAGCAGTACACTCCAGAATGGGAAAACTGTCCTTCTTTAGTTTGGTTACTTGTTTCCGCAACAAAAGAGATCTTCGAAAATAAGCATGCGTGTTGGTGATGTCTGCTGGTAGCTGGCAGCCAGCTCTGCAGCGGCAGGGAAGGAGATATTCCAGGATATTCCCAAACTGCTCCCCAGCTAGGTTTGCTTTTGCCTTTGGCATAGCATACAGACAGAGAACTAAGAATTACAGTTAAAATAAATCTGAATTACACGACTCCACGTGTTCCCTAGAGTTCCACAAATTCTTATATTTTTTCGTTCAGATTATTCTAAGTTTGTGAGTTTAAGTGGATCATGCAGGAGAATTAGCAAACGAGTAGATAGCAATCTTTAAAAAGGACTGCTGAAAATACTGCTGCTAAACAACTTCCTAAAATCAGAAGAAGCATAAAAGACTTTATGTTGTAACTAGAAAATACTCTGAGTTCCATGAGAGACTAAATTTCAGAATAGGTTTGAACACTGTTCCTCTTCCACTGATTACACTGATTCCACTGATGCTGGGATTGTGACAGACAAGCAGCAAGGAAGTTAGAGCTGGGAACAACCCTGGTGTCCCTGAGGAGCTGCAGTCACCCTCATCAGGGCACACGGGGCTTTAAGGAAGCCACCTAGTGTCCAAAGTGTGGAAAAGTGTATTTTGGAAAGAGGCGACAGCTGTCTTTAGAACTCAGCCTTCCTGTCAGTGGCTAAACAGCTGCTGAACGTGAGCCAGCAGTGTGCCCACTTGGCCAAGAAGGCTAGTGGCATCCTGGCCTGTATCAGGAATAGTGGGGCCAGCAGGAGCAGGGAAGGGATTCTTCCCCTGTACTTGGCACTGGTTGGGCCACACCTTGAGTGTCCAGTTCTGGGCTTCTGAATTTAGGAAGGACACTGTGAGGCTGGAGTGTGTCCAGAGGATAGCTACAAGGTTGGAGAGGGGAATGGAGCACAAGTCCTGAGAGCGGCTGAGAGAGCTGGGGGCATTCAGCCTGGAGGAAAGGAGTCTCAGAGGAGACCTCATCACTCTTTACAACTCCCTGACAGGAGGGTGCAGCAAGGGAAGGGTCAGGCTCTGCTCCCACATAACAAGGGACAGGATAAGAGGACACAGCCTTAAGCTGCACCATGGGAGGTTTATTTTGGACATTAGGAAGAAATTCTTCACAGAAAGGCTGATTAGACACTGGAAGGGGCTGCCCAGGGAGGTGGTGGAGTCACAGTCCCAGGAGGTGTTTAAGGAAAGACTGGACATGGCACTCAGTACCATGGTCTGGTTGACAAGCTGGTGCTGGGTCACAGGCTGCACAGATTGGTCAGAGAAACTGTGGGTGCCCATTCCCTGGAAACATTCAAGGTCAGGCTGAACAGGAGTCTGAGCAACCTGAACTAGTCAAAAGTGTCCCCTGTCCCATGGCAGGGGGGTTGGACAGACAGGATTTTAAAGGTTCCTTCCAGCCCAAGCTATTTTATGATTCTCTAAGAAAATTTTCAACACTCATGGCTACCTGTAAAGAATGGATGACCCAGTGAGTTTATTGGCAGGAGTACAAACACCTGAAACAAGACCACTGGTTCCTCTCTGGCTCAGACTCCTGTTGCACGCTGCCACAAGGGGACAGATCACAACCTCTGAACCTGTGTTCACCTCCAAAGTGACGCCAGAGTCCAGACTTGGGCTAAACTGACAAGCTGCAGTTCAGCGGGGCTGGTAGTGTCAGCTCAGGGGCTCATCTCCCCACTTGTGCTCCCCTCAGAGGAAGGACACAGCAGTAAATCCTCCAGGGATGATGGTGCTGGCTTAGCAGGGCGGCTGCAGGACACACACAGCCAGTGTCTTACCACAGTGTACTTGAGGTGCTGCACTAGGTCTGGCGACACAAAGAGGCAGGGCAGCAGGGAAAAGGCAGGAAATGTAAAAGGGCAGCTGCGAAAGGCACAAATGCCCCAGATGGGATCTGCACTTACCATGCCAGAATGTTTCCTAACCTGGTCCCGAGCAGTTTTCCTGCACATTGGTGGCTCCTTGGCTGAACGCTGATTTCCGCTACGGTTTTACCTCCACTCATGAGGTTACCATGGAAACTTCTATGCCTGAGAAACTGGGAAGGCCGAGCTGTAGCCTGGAGAATACCTAAATCAGTAAGCAGGGAAGTAAGTCAGAAGCAAGCAAGGACTTCAGATGTGCACCTTTTTCATGAAAGCAGCACCTGAACACGTTAGAGAGGGCAAGAAAGGAGCTGTACGTTAGCAGAAGCTTCATGTTACAGAAGCAGAGCACAGGCTAGTCAGGAACATGATGAGTTAAAATCTAGAGAGCACAAGGAAGAGATAATATTCTCACATGAAAGTGTTTCATTTTAAATATCATCCTAGAGTATGATCAACATCCAGCTTTCCCCAACTTGTCCCAGATAATACTTTTGACTTTCCCTCCTTTCCTAGTAGTGTAAATTAGTTTTAACCAGCATCTCATAGGGAAATAACTGTCCTGTATCTTTATTCTTCCTATACTGTTCTCATCCCCCCTTTTTCCTACATGCACTCCAATAAATCATAATTTGATTTGCTGCTTTGACCTAATATGTGCACACAGGGAGGCACTATGTGGTAGTAATTTTTTTTTTTCCTGAGAGTGAGAGACACACTGCACACAAAGAAGGGGATTCTGCCTCTGTCAAATGCACAGCTGTCAGATACTAGCAGCAGCACAGAGTAGCTCATTCCATACAGGTCACGGACAAAAGACTAGGGAAGAAGGTGTTGCAAAAGTGGACTTAATTCTTTCCCTTCTTCAGCTGCTTACCTCTACACTTAATATGCAAAAAATGTAGTGTCTCTGTTTCATAAATATGGTGAAATACACTACATGGTCATCTTGATTAAGTCACTGATGCTCCTAAAATAATTAAGATACATAAATAATTAATCTACTTGCTCAGGAGAGCACCTTGCTCTGGATACCTGACTCTCAGCTGCAGTATCTGTACATCCTTTCTGGTGGCTGGTAATCACATGCTTATAGCATCAGCTCTATTGAGTAAATCTTGGAAGCAGAACTGAGGACTGCACTAAGATCTTAAACCAACCTGCTGAATGAATTGACCACTTCCCAGTAACCTTCAGGGAGGCAGGCAGCAGTTGCAATAGAATGCTCCCAAATTAAAACACGTGCTTTTTTTGTCAAGGGTAAGGCAACATACAGCCTTAATCTCAGTGATGTCTTGGGAGACTGGAGGTTAAAATTATGCCATTTGCAATTTTTCTTTATAGGACATAGCAGACACAGCCTGTGCTTAGGCAAACAGAAAGCAATTACTTCTGTTGTTAACTAGGCCCTTTGATGACTTTGCTGCCTAACAAGTTGTTATTATGATTTTATCAACTGTCCTTTATCCTTTCTTGGGAAGAAGTCTTATTTACCATTGCTGTCCTAATGAAAAGACAGTCTCTGTCTTTCCAAAATTTTCTTTTCTTGCTCTGACTTTTTCATGGTGTCAAGGTTGCGTGTAAGTACTAGGGTTTTCATTATTCAGGTATTTGCACAACAAAGCTCCTGTTTGACTTTATGCACAGGGGAGTGAGAAGCAGACATTTCCATCGAAGATAAAAGGAAAATGATACCTGGCAGTGTGAGAAAGACAGCTCACAGAGATTCCTGTTGTCAGGAAAGTCAGGAGAGACACGGGACCAGGGCAGCTTTGTACATGGGGCACCTGCATTTCTCCAGTCTAACACATGGCATTTCAATGACTTATTCTTCAATGGACCTTGAAGGAAAGTACCTTAAAGGTCACCTCATTCTAAAGACCCTGCCATTGGAATTCTTTCTAGGTATGACACATATTTAAAATTATTCTTCATCTCTTCCCAAAATCTATGATATTTTCATGCTGGCCACACCTTTCCCCATAGGAAATACACCATTTGGGTTTTAAAACCAATAAAATCAGGTTTCTCAAACTGCCTGTATTGACCCATCAAACCACTAAGCTGTTCTCCCAGATCCAGTTAGAAAAAGAATCTTTTGGAAAAGTGACTTTTGATACTTTTGCTTTGGTGCTGCCTGTCAATATTTAGTAGCTCCAGATCATTGGTTTTTGCTCTTTCCTTTCAGGATAAAAATACTGGCAAAAACTTACTGTGAAGGTAAGCGTCCTTATTACCATACTGACTATTAATATCTGCTAGATATATTTTTAAAAGTGGAAGGAAGAAACAGTTTAGGAAATTCAAGTAAATCAACATGTGACTAATTTTCTAACCCAAGTTACCAAGTCACAGGTTTTATAGGATATCCCTCTTGCCAGTAGAGAGATGGATATGTATAATTCCTCCATGCCACAGTAATGACACTTTGGAGAATTTTGGCAGAGATTGTCATGGAAGAAGTTTTATGTTCATCAGATGCAAAACTGAGGCACAACTGGGACCTGGGGGTCTTCAGCAGATCCATGGGGAAGCCTTCCTGACAACATAAATTTGCATGCCCTGAGGCAGCTTTAATTTTCACTAAAGGTTAGGTCAGCCTCTGAGTATGACTGGGTGGATAAAAGGCCAGATGGAGCCACTCTCAATGTCCAATATCAGCTTCTAATGATCAAAAAGATTGCTTGCCAAGTAGCATGGAAACCACGTTGGCTAGAAACAGAAAAGAACCACTGCACAAGTAAACAATTCTCTTTCATTTGTTCTGACAAAGATTGTAAATACTGTCAAAGTCAAAATACTGCTGAATGGGTAGGTAATGTTAAAGAGTTGACATTGGTGAAAGGGGTGATGGCAAATGCAGGGAACAGCAGTAATTCTGCAAGAGTAAAGCATGCACTGAGGAACACTTGCTAGAGAAAAATCAAGTTCTACAGGAAGAACCACTGTGACCTGGAGCTGCTAATTGCAAGGATTTCCTGCAGCTTCCAAGAGAAGAGAAATACGCTTCATTTTCCTTTAGCTCCTTGTCACTTTCTGGAACTTCTTCTGAGTCATCTACATTGGTTTAAACCATTTCAGCTGTAGAAATTAAATTCATATGCAGGTTTGCTTCACATGCTATTGACTGCTTATAGTAGTGTTTGAGTATCTCAACATTTATTTTAGATTTGCTGGTTTCACCACATGATTGAGTGTTCGAAATGGTGCACACTCACCTTTTTTCAGTCTCAGAGTTCCTCATGGCAGATGCTCACTGTTTGCACTATGTTACACTTTGTTAAAAGGGTTTCATCAGTGAGCAACAGGACAACTTTTCTGCTGGAATTATCCTGAGTGCTACACTCTGAGGACTGAGTGGAAACTTTTGGACCTGCAAAGCACAGCTAGTCTGGGTAATCTGAGAGCTCAATGTGCAGGAATAGATAGGAAGTTGTCGTAGCTTATCACGTGTCCTGGAGCAGAGAGAGAGAGAGATGCAGCAGCAGGGAGATGCAGCAGAAGTAGTCATTTATTTAATTATTTACAGCTCTTTTATAGGATAAGTTTCTCATGGTCTAATTGGTTAATTCCTTAACCACCCCCTTGGGGTGGTTGGTCAACTATATTGAAAATATTTTCGTTACTAGTAATATAAACAATTAGCAGGTGTCCATAGTTATCAAAAACTGTACAGATAACTTCTGTGAGAAAGAGAACTTTCCCACAGGATTAGAGAAAAGCAGAAAAGTTCCTGCAAGCAGCAATTTTCATATCCACAGGAAGTTACTGCAGAACAGTGGGAAGGTAATGTTACTTTCCTGGCATGCCATACTGAGAAGCATGTAGCGTTGTATGAAAATTCTTCTGACTCCAAAGCAATGACACAGCAAAGCATGTCTGTGATATGTTTAATAACCTATAGCTACTGTGTTATAAAACTTGAGCACATCCACCGCAGTCTTTTTTTGGCATTTAAACTTTTGCATGTGAAAGCTGCCTCTTCTGACTCCTGATCAAAATCAGTAGGTCTACTAAAAGACATCTCAGCAGTCTGATAATAAAGTCTTCATTGAATAATGGAGATTTTAGGTAGCTTTATAGTATGGGCACTAAATGTTGCTCATTCAAGAACGTAGAAGTCACAAATTTTATTAATAGCTTTTTACCATCGAGCCCAAATACCTAACGAGATTTCACTTCAGGCCCTAAGTTAACATTTCCGAATTTAGGGAAAGCAGCACCTTCCTAAATTCTCTTTAGAGATTGCCCACGTAGCTAAGCTGTTCTCTGTCTTCCTACATCCAACATTTAAACCCAGGTCTGAGCTACAGGGCAGGAAGTGCCTGGAGCACACAGCCTGCACTGGCGCTGCGAACAGCTGGTGACATCTGCGTCCCCACTTCTGTTTATTCTGAATTCTGTGCAAAAGGGATGAACGTGGAATGGAAACACAATGTCAACCACGGGGGCTAATGGCCTCCAGCTGCTGAAGCTGACCCAGCATCCCAGACCATGCCCAGCAGCACCTAATTTTTCAAAGTGCATGTTCTTGAGGAGAGGTTTAAAAGGTCAGAGGGTTACACTAGGGTGAAAGGAAGAAATCCTATGCCTCGGGAGGAGAAGCGCAATATGTTTTCCAGTGTTAGGATCAGAGATTTTCTGACAGAATTTCTGAGAGTGTGGCACTTTTTATCCTCAAGGATCCGTGAAAAGTCCACTTTCTTTTATAACCAGAATTGTGGAGATTAGGAGGGCTCATATATGTGCAACTCAAAAATATGAAGCAAAACACTCTTCATTATCAAAAAGTCAGTATGTTTTAGAACAGTTGCTAGAAGAATCACTTTTCTATGGAACACTATTGGAATATTGCTTGTCATAGGGTTTCCCCATAAAAACAAAAATTAAAAAAAAAAGATCAACTTAGGCTGGTGTAAAGACATTTAAATTCCAGCTTCAGTGATTTTTCCTCCTCCCTTTTCTTGCACATGTACAACTGAATGCAAAAACTGTCCTTGCACTGGGTGGTGGTGGTAGTTGGAACCCATTGATGTATAAAGAGCCTTCCAACCCAAACCCTTCTATGCTCCTGTGGTTCCAAACAATGGACTCCTAGAGGAGTATCCTGGATTATAAGCATTATATCATATTATCAGGTCAGAAGTATCACATTTAGTGACAGAAAGCCTCTAGTTACAGAGACCATCATCTCCTCTCCCTTGGAGTTTCCTCAGTTAGTTTCCTCAATAATTTATGTTTAATCAATAAGAAAAAAAACAGTACTACAAAAGCTTGCAGTGTCATTAGGCCATCTAGGAATTTGCAGATAACAGCAAAGGTGCAATGACACTGTAATATCTGCTTCTGCAAGGACGTGGCTGAAGTAGCAGCTGAGGGGCAAAATCTGTGTGGAGGCAAAGCCATGACATTGTAACTCACCCACAAGGCACCCACATTATTTTATTGGGACATTCAGCTTCTGGATTATGTGATTTAAGACTGAAAATGTTCTGCTTTTTTTTAAAAAAAAATCTTTAAAATGAGTAAGGAGAACAGGGTCTAGTTCTGGTTTAGTCTCTTCTTCATGTTAATATCTTTTCTCTGGGTTTTTTTCAGCGTTTTTTTCCCTACTCCCTACCTAGTCCTATCTTACCCCTAGTAATGGGGTGTACAATTCAATCTCAGCCTGCAGACATCAAAGAGGAAATGGGGATTGGCAATGAAGTGGAAGTTATTTCTAAGCACACCTCAGAGCAGAGATTGCCTTATTAAATGCTGGATCACAAGGAGGTTTACTTGTCTCCTTTCTTGTCTTTCCCCATCAAAACAGTCTCAGAGTTTTGGATTACCTGTCTTTACAGTTCTAAAAGCAGCTAAATAGATAGCATTTATGACTGACCTTTCAAAAACAAGTTTAAATAATGTATTTTTAAAATATTTCAGTGTCAGGATCAATGCCAGTTAAGGTCCATACAATTACTGGAAGGGACATCTCAATGTCATTGCCAGAGTCACAGGATACCTCCCCTTTCTTGTTTAGGTCAGGCTTTAGTTAATTTTTTTTCCACAGGCATCAGTTTCCACTCATTCCCACAGGTCTTTAATCAGCAAAACACTCACTGTTAAAGCGATGGTCTTGAAAATGTGGTGCAAGCTCTTAAGTAAGGTAATCTGGCCTCTTTCGCAGCTGCTTCCCAGAGAGGTTTCAGCTCAGCTGTAGTCTGAGCAAATCCTCCATCAGAAGTTGTGCTTGCAGTTACATCTATATTATCAATCCTGAAATATTTCCTTTTTTAGGAGATGCCATTTAAGCCCCTCGTGTCTGTTATTTTTATTAAACTTCTTTTTTTTTTTTTTTTATTTGCATTGCAGATGCCAAAGCTTTTCAAGACTTTTTTCTTTACATTTTATATTTATATTATTGATTTACCCTTGGGCGGCTGAAACTGCCCTTGGGGCTGGCAGCTGACCTAGGCAGCAACCTGATTCTTGGAAGTGGAATTAGATTAAAAACTGGGGAAGCATTTTATTAAAAAATCCAGCCCTTCCTCTGTCCCTTACCTTCTTCCCACCCTCCATTATGCCTGCCTCCCTTCCTCTTTTTCTCTTCTTTTCTCTCCCTCCTTCCTTCCTTCCTTCCTTCCTTCCTTCCTTCCTTCCTTCCTTCCTTCCTTTCCTTCCTTCCTTTCCTTCCTTCCTCTCTTTTTCCTATATCACAAGGCAGTTACTCCACAAATGTCATCACTCAGTTGATTTTTTCTCATTCCTCATAACAAAATACATATTCTTTGTAATATATATGCATACATATATCAACACACATATATACACACACACACACACACATATATATATTTATATATATACGCATGCCCACACATAGGACTCCTTACATGTATGCTACCCCCTGCTTCAGAGGGAAAGAAGAGCCAGGTAAGATCCTCTTGGGAGAGACAGCGCAGTGTGCAGCGTGTCCTGCTTTGCTGCACCCATCTGCAGCTGCCTGTCCCTGGGGCACAGCCCTGGGGGGACACTGGCATCGCTTGCTGTTCCCAGCCCTGCTCCCACCTGCACTGCCACCCGTGGGCTCCCTCCTGTCCTTTGGGAACACGGACCAGCACTATAAATGCTGCCAAGGGGTGTCACTACTGTCCCCTGCCACGGGTGTCCTTTGGGCGGGCACGGCGTGCAGGAGCCACAGGGCCGCCTCCCTCCCCGCTGCCTCGGTGACATGAGGACGGTGTCACGGCCTGGCGCTGCAAAAGCCAACATCAAACCCCGGCCGCCCCTCTTTAATTAGCTTTATTCCCTCTACGTCTCTGTTTTAATGTGCAGTTCCCAGATTCCTTCACAGTCAGCTCTCCCTTTTATGCCTTCTGGAAAGCAATATATATAGCACAGGGCTATAAATAAGACTAGCAATGTCATGGTAACCATGGTAACTGGTAGGCTTCAAACACAGATGTGTGTAAGATTTATGGGAGGCTGCCCTTGACTTCACAGCCAGATGATCTGTCCTCTTTAAAATTACCCTGCTTGGAATTTGGGTTTCTCACCTGACAAAATTATTTTTTTCTCCTTTTAAATACATAACAAGTTGCTGGAATATTTTTTTTTCCTTTTTAAAAAATAAATTGTTGTTGCAAAGAAGGCCTGAAAATTGATACCTTCTTTGGATGCTCATTGCAATGATGCTTAAAAAACTTTTTCTTTTCAGATAAAAGGAGCGGCCATCCTTGCTCACCATCCATTGTAGCTGGTGTGTCTCGCCTCCCTCTGTGGGGGATAGTTCAATTCACTGCAAAGATAAAATGGATGAGTTCTGATCTTTTGTGCTGCACAGAATCTGAAAGTTTCAATTTCTTGAAAATAAATGCAGCAACTGAAATTCAAAGAAGATTCAGCCAGGGTCTGCTAATGCCAGTATAGTAGAAGAAGCTGCTCAGTTCCCCTGAAGTAACTTTTGACGCAATTGGCAGGGGAAGAAGAGGTGGCTTTCAGATCCCTCCACATCCTTGCCTCTGGAGCAGAGCAGCCCCATCCACACGGACAGGCTCTGTGGGCACTAGCTGGACACTGATTTGTGAGGGGGTGAGCCCTGGTCTGCAGCTCCAGTCCACAGCACTCGGTGTGCCCTCACCTCTCACCACAGCAAAGCTGTGCCTGCCCATTCCCTGTTACTCCTGCAATCACAGCAGCTCATCGTGGGCTGCACAAACTGGCCTGGGAAGCAGGGTGGCTGCTTGAGTAGTCTGTCCTTGCAACCTCCACACATCTGTCCTGCGACCTGTGCCAGTGGTGGCGACAGCACAGGCATNACCCATCTGCAGCTGCCTGTCCCTGGGGCACAGCCCTGGGGGGACACTGGCATCGCTTGCTGTTCCCAGCCCTGCTCCCACCTGCACTGCCACCCGTGGGCTCCCTCCTGTCCTTTGGGAACACGGACCAGCACTATAAATGCTGCCAAGGGGTGTCACTACTGTCCCCTGCCACGGGTGTCCTTTGGGCGGGCACGGCGTGCAGGAGCCACAGGGCCGCCTCCCTCCCCGCTGCCTCGGTGACATGAGGACGGTGTCACGGCCTGGCGCTGCAAAAGCCAACATCAAACCCCGGCCGCCCCTCTTTAATTAGCTTTATTCCCTCTACGTCTCTGTTTTAATGTGCAGTTCCCAGATTCCTTCACAGTCAGCTCTCCCTTTTATGCCTTCTGGAAAGCAATATATATAGCACAGGGCTATAAATAAGACTAGCAATGTCATGGTAACCATGGTAACTGGTAGGCTTCAAACACAGATGTGTGTAAGATTTATGGGAGGCTGCCCTTGACTTCACAGCCAGATGATCTGTCCTCTTTAAAATTACCCTGCTTGGAATTTGGGTTTCTCACCTGACAAAATTATTTTTTTCTCCTTTTAAATACATAACAAGTTGCTGGAATATTTTTTTTTCCTTTTTAAAAAATAAATTGTTGTTGCAAAGAAGGCCTGAAAATTGATACCTTCTTTGGATGCTCATTGCAATGATGCTTAAAAAACTTTTTCTTTTCAGATAAAAGGAGCGGCCATCCTTGCTCACCATCCATTGTAGCTGGTGTGTCTCGCCTCCCTCTGTGGGGGATAGTTCAATTCACTGCAAAGATAAAATGGATGAGTTCTGATCTTTTGTGCTGCACAGAATCTGAAAGTTTCAATTTCTTGAAAATAAATGCAGCAACTGAAATTCAAAGAAGATTCAGCCAGGGTCTGCTAATGCCAGTATAGTAGAAGAAGCTGCTCAGTTCCCCTGAAGTAACTTTTGACGCAATTGGCAGGGGAAGAAGAGGTGGCTTTCAGATCCCTCCACATCCTTGCCTCTGGAGCAGAGCAGCCCCATCCACACGGACAGGCTCTGTGGGCACTAGCTGGACACTGATTTGTGAGGGGGTGAGCCCTGGTCTGCAGCTCCAGTCCACAGCACTCGGTGTGCCCTCACCTCTCACCACAGCAAAGCTGTGCCTGCCCATTCCCTGTTACTCCTGCAATCACAGCAGCTCATCGTGGGCTGCACAAACTGGCCTGGGAAGCAGGGTGGCTGCTTGAGTAGTCTGTCCTTGCAACCTCCACACATCTGTCCTGCGACCTGTGCCAGTGGTGGCGACAGCACAGGCATCCTTTGTGTCCCCAGGAGTTTCTCCTTGCTGTCATTTCATCCAGCTGAAGAACAGTATGTGGCTTCCGTGTTGGAAAACTCTGAACCAAAACTTCACACCTAGTAAGGTGGTCACTGGTTTTGCACCTAAATGTAACAGAAGCTCCACATGTTTAGGGGTATCATGGGCTGTTCAAGGAAATCGTAGCTGCTAAAGCATGACGCAAGTGTGACAAAACCTGTATTTTAAATGGCGCAATTGGCAAGTGGAAATGGAAAAACCAAATCGAAATGGAAATGGAAAACTAGGATTAGCTTCCTCTGTAAATTATATTTTGATGAAAAGCTACTTTAAAATTGCAGGACTCTCTGTGACAGTACTGTCAGTTGACTGACAAACACAGTTATTTGTTTGGACCTAGCTTTCCTTCAGACCACTTTATCATGGGAGTTCCAGTGCTTTGCAGTATCTCTTGTCATAAGCTATTTTGCAGAAGAAGTAGTTTTATTTAGTATCAGCTTATGACTGGCTCTAGAAGATCAAATTTTATTACATACATATATATAATCTTACATATAACTGAGCAACCTGATCTAATGGAAGGCGTCCCTGCCCACAGCTGGCAAGCTGGAACTAGATGACTTCTAAAGGTTTGTTCCATGCTATGGTTCCATGATTCTATGATTCCATGGTTCTACGATTTAATACTCTGCCTTTGTGGGAACACTGATACCAAAGTCTACAGAGATGTCTCAAGTAGTGGTAGGTATTGCAACATGTCTGGGACCATTGGTGGTGAATGGTGCAGCATTCTCCTTAAGTAGTGTGGACAACAGTAATTACAGCAGGGGACATGAAGCTCTTCAAGGTAAATACAGATGCATTCCATGCAAGCAGTTGGGTAGAGAGCCTTGTGAGGTCTGTTTCCCTATCACTTCAGGGGAAGGGAATGGGTTGTGTGTGTTTCTAGAGAGTGGCTGGACATGGGGAATGCTGTAAAATAGCTCATGTTCCATGACCTTCAGTGAGAAGAAGCCTATGTTCTGCTAGCTGAGCATTTGGTACTAATGCATGGGTGCTGCTTGGACAAAAATGTGAATAGGTCCCACTGCCTCATTATCCCAATGATCTTCCAGTTTGAACAACTTAGAGACAGATGCTGCAGAATTATGCATCCTTCCTCTCAGAAGGATTTGGGATGGCATCTGAGGAAAAACTGATGCACCACTGTTCCATAGTTTCGGCTTTGTTGGCAGCCCCTCGGGAATGGATTTGAGGAAGGAAACAACGAGTGGTGTGTGGAAGTTTCAGCTGTTACGCAGAGTGGCTGTGCTGCAAATGCAAACTGCTGTGAACTCCTGATGCTTCCAAGTCCATGTGTCAATGGAGGCGTTTGAAAGATGACTCCAACTTCAGTAGGTTTCAGAAATTCCTTCCACAGATCTGTTATATGTTCTTGAGTTAGTCCAGAGGCTCTGTGCTACTTTTCTATTAGAACACCTATCTTCACCCCAGCATCACCTGAAAGCTTTCTGTGGCTGGAAATGAATATGGGCCCAGTAGAAAATGCTGCTTGCACATATTTTGTGCGTGTGTGCTCAAATGCATAGCACTGAGAGAGAAGCCATGTGAGTCAGATTGTTTCTTTCCACTCCACTGAGACTTGCTGAAGGTCTGAGCTTACACAAATATGCCGCAGAAATGTTTTTGTCTCTCAGCAGTGCACGAAGTGTGTGTTCTGCCTCCAGAAAAGCCATTTCCTCTGCGATTTTCTGCTGCCTTCAGCAGTAAGCAGGTTCAGCAATGCCCACCTCAAGCACCTGCGCTCCATCTGTCAGCAGCAAATGCTATTGACCTGACAAAGTGCCACCAGTGAGATTCACGGCACAGCGCGAGAGTCCCGCTTTATCAGCCCAGTGACCCGAAACCATTGCTATAGATTTTCAATGAGAGCGCGTTGGGGAGTTGAAATGACTGTGCTCCCCTTGATAAGCAAGGGCAGAGAAAGGTGGCAATGACACAGGAGATCGATAAGAGCTCTAAAACTGCTCTGTGCAGATGTTGAGCCTTGATCTCGCGTGCAGTCACAGGGCAGCATTACAGCTATCCATTTTCCCATTTGCTCCAGCGGGATTTCTGATGCCAGCAAAGTCCTTTGTCTGCAGTGCCATCCCTGGGGTCTGTTGGTCAAGAATTTAGAGCCTCTTGGTGGGCTTAGACTTCAGCCATGGAGAAAGTAGAACCACAGTATCACAGAAGGGTTTGGGGTGGAAGGGACCGTTAAAGGTCGTCTAATCTGAGCCCCCTGCCATTGGCAGGCACATCTTCCACTAGAGAAAACTGTTCAGAGCCCCATCCAACCTGACCCTGAATGTTTCTAGGGATGGGACATCATTCATATATCCTTCATTTCCTTCTTTGGCAGCTGTCAAACCTGGTCCTAGTACTGAACTGCCAGGCTTTTCCATGGTTTTTTCACTCTGGCACCAGAACATCTCCAAGTTTTTTCACCTATGAGAAAACACTAGTATACCCTTGAACTTCACAGCATGGACTAGTGTTAGAATAACCTCTGTGCCACAGAGCAATTACTCCATCAAATGTTTCAGAAACTGCTTCCAGACAAAAGCAGAGTGATGTGTGATGCTATGAACAACCTCAGGACAAAGAAGAGCAGAGTCATTGCCAAAAGACCTCATATGCCCACTTTCCAGGCCCTTTCCGTTACATTTCCTTGAAAAGTGGAGCCAGTCTCATACTTGTTTTCAGCTGATCTTGCCCAGCTGATTTTCACTGGCTGAGGTTGAAAAAATTGCCAGTAGTGGGGGAAAGACAAGAAAACAGTGGTCAAGCATCTTTTCTTTTACCCTCACAATTTCTATGGTTCCAGTCAGGCATTATAATTGCTCATGACATTTTTGTTTTCTTCTCTTCCCACAGAATCAGACTAGAAAGTCGCGGTCATCTACAATTCCCCAAGTTCCTGCTTCATTGTGCAACTGGCTGTGAAGCATTTATAACAGTGACTGCTTCTTTTCAGTGGCTTCTGGAGTCCATTTTGTAGTTGCAGTAGGTTTACAAAGAGCCCACTGTTGGAGATGGGTAGCTTGCAAACTCTGTGTTACCCTCCGGGTTATGCATCAAGCAAAAATGGTGACAGACCCCGTGGTTAGGGACCCTGAGCTTGCCCCACCTTTGGCCTGCCACTTTTTCACTTGCATCAGGAGAACTTCAGGCTGGAAAGAAGCACTATTAGAAGATTCACAATTGGTCTTCCAACTGCCCAAACAAGCAAAATGTTTTCTTTGATGTTAATGAGCTGCTGGCATAGACTGGTGCAGTGCATGTTTATTATCTGGGTGCAAGAGGCCTGATGTGATAGATTGGGACACATCCCATTATGTTTGTGCCATCCAACACCTGCCCCTCATCATCTTCAGACTTGTAATTATTCTGCTAGGTGACAGCTTTGATGTTGAAGGAAATCTCTGGAAGGGGCTGAATTTTGTCATGTGGTCATGACACACAACACTTACACACAACACCTGGCACAGCAGAAGGCAGATCAGTCCAGGTGATGCAAATTTTGAGCAATTCATATCTGGATCCACTTGGCTCCAGCAGAAAATAGGCACTTGATTTTCAGAAATGTTCAGGTACTTATTGAAGGGTGACTTTTCTTCTGGAATTGTACGAGGCATTTCTCTGCACCTGCTGAAGCCAGGATCCTTTCAACAACCTAATCTGCATGTATGAAAAATATCTGACCCCAGCTTCGAAGAGGAGTGAGAGCATCATTTTTCTCTGCTGTTAGCAGCAAACTCACGTCCATGGAGGAAGAGACTTACGGGAAGGGTGGCAGGACTTTTCGCAGCCACAGCAGCTGAAGTAGAAGGAATTTCTCTGTGTGGGCTTTCTGGACCCCAGGATGCTGATGGGAGATGTGTGCAGGAGCTTTGTGCTTCCCAGGGCATTACCTTCAGGAACCAGTTTCACACTGTGTTAGTCCTGGCCTGAACACCTTATTCCATGACCCTTCATTACATTCTGCTTCAGCCTTTCTCAGGTATTAATATCCGCTGAAGCATTGCTATATTGATGATAATAATTGTCTTCATAATAAACTGACTTGAGCCAGGCAGACAGATGGAAGGAAAAGTGAGAAAAGAACTAAAAAAGGGCACACAGATGAATAGTTTGGAAGGGAGCAGAAAACAGATGGTGGATGAATTCATTAGTTTAGAGCAACTGTATGTATCCCCTTATTTTTTCCCAAGCTGCAGCTAAGTTTTGCTGCTCATATCTGTAATCTTCCTCCCCCTGACTGGCAGCTCCCTTTCACGCTTGCTATCCTTACAGTGCAGCCCTTGGAGCATACCCACAGCAGCTCTGGTTTACCTGTAACAAAGCTTGGCCACAGCCAAGACATCTTCCCAGCTGTGCAGTAAATCCAGGTGAGAATCCAACGCACTACAAGGTGTTACTTGCTGGTTTTGGATATACTGAGAATGTTAGTTTGAAAATAGGATCATGTGTCCTTTTGTTGCTCTGAAAGGTTAGTGACCCACACAGGTACCAAGCTGGAAAGTTCAGGTCCCTCTGAAGTTCAAAGAGACTGAACTGGGTTTTGCTACAGCAGCAGTCAGTCAAAGACAAGTGCATGGAGTGACAGGACACGGGAAAATAGTTTCAAACCAACAAAGGGTGCCTTTACACCGGATATTGGGAACAAAATATTGACTGTGAGGGTAGAGAGGCACTGGTTGCCCAGAGGAGTTGTGGATGCTCCATCCCTGGGAGTGTTCAAGGCCAGGTTGGATGGGGGTCTGAGCAACCTGGTCTAGTGGAAGGCATCCCTGCCCATGGCACAGGGATTGGACTGGATGATCTTCAGAAGTCCTTTCAAACCCACACCATTCTGTGGTAAATGAACTGCTTCCCAAACAATGATCCAATCACTGCTGTCCCACACCAAGGGCTGCTGAAAACAGGCAGGATTCCCTCAGGCATGTGTATGAATCCAGGCAACATCCCAGGGGGTTCAGACATGACCCTGGCCTGGCCAGCAGTTCTGTGGCAGATAAAATGCATTCACTGCAGTAGAAGAGGCTTCCCAGGTCCATTCATCCTGATGAGGGTAATAGAATTTGTCAGGGAAGCCTCTCAGTCACCAGCAGTGGCTGTCTCCCTTTCCCAGCATGGATTGACTTCCAAAACACATCTTCCACTGTGGGTTCACCTGCATACACAGAGGAGTCTGTCTTGCAGTTCCTTTGGAAAGGCTCAGCACACATTCCCCAGGGATTGGGCCCCTCCCTTTTTGTGTGGCTGTTGAGCTGGTGCCAAATCCCAGAGGGGAAACTGATCCCAAACCAAACGCGGGCTGGACCGAGGCACGCTGAATTAAATGCTAAGTCAGTAATTAAGTTAATTGAGCTTTCGATCTGGCCCATAAATAGATTTACATCTTAGCATGATGATTTTGCCTGTTGCTAATTTGACTAATTAATTCAACTAATTCTATGTGTTGTAGAACTGTTGGTATTGGGGAAACAACTGTTTAATTTAAAAGCTAATTGAGAAACAGGCTGTGGTCAAAAAAAGCATCCGGATGAAATGGATGTTTGCTGATCACTGAGTTTTCATCATTTTCAGTGGAGGAAGGCAGGCTTGGTAACCTCAAGAGAGAGATCTTGTACTTGAGCGAGGAGCACGAGAGATAAACAATTTCTGACTGACATAACTAAAGCTGACTGGTTTTTACCAAGCCGTTGGTGAAGTTTCCTTACTTCTTAAAGTGAGCAATTACAATATTAAGTTTCCACCTTGTTTAAAAGACTTCAGAATTCGTGGCTCAAAATGTTCAGGGTACTTAAATGTAAGTGCTGATGCCTAGCCAAATACTTCTACGCTGACCATAAAAGGTTACTTTGTGAGGATACTAACTATGTTAAGATTGGATTGCATTTTCTAAGATGTTGATTGGAAGTACTTCACAAAATTTTGTTTGGGGCTTTCATTAGAAGTACACTTTGTACATGTGAGTACTTGTATACCTTCTTTCTTTGTACCATGCTGCACGCGTGCACTCTCCATAATTAGCTATAGCAATAAATTGTGCTGGCTATATTGCTTCTTCAGCTCTTAGTATCCATTAAACCAATTACCAGGAGAAGTCAGAAGAATGCTTATGCTGCAGTTTGCAGTATTTATGTTTTCAGAATGCCAGGGTAGGGAAGTGTGTGTTAAGCATTCACCCCGAGTATGGATGCAGTCGCTCACTGAGAGAAACAGGGAGATTTCCTTCACCTGGAGCTGCTGCACCAATATTTGGTCATTGCCAGTGGAGAAGGCCCAGGGCCCAAGCCAAGGACAGGTTTATGTGAACCTCATTTGACAGTGTTTATCTCGATGACCTTAGTGTGCCGTGTTTATAAAAGCCTGTCATTCAAAGAACTCATTCTAACATCGAGAATTTGGCTGAATGTGAGGTTACAGCCAGGGATCCCTTCTTTCCACCTGCTCTTCAGACACCCATCTGCAGAACATGTTTCCCTAGGGGGACTCTCAAGGCTGGTGTGGCCACAAAAATTAAAAAGCTGGAAGTGAAGTGGGGAATAAATGAACTGCCACACTGCTGCAATGTGCCACATGGTTGGGAGGGACTCCTGCTCTGCCCAAAAACGTCTCTGTGTTCTTCAGCTGACTCATGAGAGGTGTCAGAATGAGAAGGTATTTCCCCATTGTATTTTGGGGTGGTGAATTTTCTCCTCACCTTTGTTACTTATTTATACCCACATTATGGGGGATTTTTTTTGCCAGTTATTATCTGGAAAGAATATAAATAAAATTTAAAGGGCCAGTTGAAAATTTGGGCTTGCTTTTGACCTTTTAAAATCCTAACAAAACCAGAATTCTTTTTTTTTTTGTCTTGATAGAAATTCATTTTCTTTCTCAATGTCCAGTCTGTTTGAATGGGAATGTAAACCAAAAAGACTTTAAAAACTGCAAAACCCCTTTCAGCTGCAGAGGGACTGAGACGTGTATCAAAGTAGCTTTCCTTGGAAATTTTTCATTTTTCACAGGGTGCGGTTTCCACCTAAAAAAAAAGTATTTAGTCTGATAATTACCAACCAGCAAAGCACAGCAGTAGTGGATGCAAATTCTGATAGGGAGCTTGTAGTCCATGGGGAGACACTTTTTTTACCTTTCTTCTTCAGCAAGTGCATGCTGCAACGCACATCCATTCCATCATAAATGTAGCTGTGCATTAAAGTAATTTTTTCCCCCTTAGCCTAATTTTTATTGGTGGAAATTGAGTCCCTGAGACCCACGGGGCACACATTTCTCTGGATGTTGAAATTAGGTTCGAATGCTGCTCCCTGAGTATTTGGGCATTAATTAAAAAGTTTGTAGAAAAGCTGGGGAAGTCACATTAAGGACACATCAGATAGCATTTAGGGGCTGCAGAAAATGCATTAAGATGAGATACTTACAGAAATCTGCTGGATTCACTCATCTAAAAGGAGCCTGATCCCTGACATGACTGCAAAGTACTTTTGTGAGGAATTATTTCCGTGTCCTGACCTTGCCTGTAATATAGTAAAGAAATATGTAAAAAAAAATCATTTTCTGGAAGTTTATGTCCATACCAAATGAAAAAATAAAACATCTTTAAATAGAAATGACAAATAACTCAATTACTACCTGATGCAGAACAGGGAAAAATATTTTTCCTCTCAGCAACATTCACAAGATAGAAAAATTATTTTCCATGCTACTTGGAGCAACAAGGCTCAAAACTACCCAGGGCCACGAGTTCTGTTTGGAGCCTTTAGGTGTTATTTTCATGCTACCAGTAAAATAAAAGCTGCCTTCAACTGCAGAGATGCTTTTACTTTTACAAGTAAAAGTGTACTTCAGAAACAAAAACAACAGCAAAAAAACAAAACAAAAAACAAACAAACAAACAAACCCAACCCAGACCACCCTAATTGATACTGTTACAGCACTGGGGGAATAAATGATATTGATTAAAATCTTGGGAAGGTTTTGTTTTTCAGTGCAATTTCTTTTAATATGACATTCTTGAAAAGACCTCCTTCAGAAGTACAGAGGATGAAAAAGCTGTGACCGGTCTTTTTTAAAAAAGGCAAACAACGTGGAGTAACACCTGTTGCTCAGACTTACTGCCATGGTATAACTAGAAGACATTCCAGGCTGTCTGGTAAGGTTGGAGTGCTTATTTCTTAAGATTTTCAATGCCAAGTACTACTTTCAAGTATCCTTTCTTCAATTACTAGTGATGGGACCTGGGCACAAGGGTGGCCTAGAAAGCTCCAGGAGACTCCCTTCCTTTTCACATTAGGGCTGCTGGAAGGCATCAATCCTGCCAGACACAGCTGATGCCACATTTTTGTCCCTTTGCATCTTGGCAGGAGGCAGTAGCTATCCTGCAGTCCCTTTGTGATTGTTTTCATATATCACAGGAGGGAGGAGTGTTGGGCATGGTTATTGGTCAACGTAATACAGAAATAGCAGCTTTGATACAGAGATTTTGGGGCATTTCTAATGCAGAGCAAAAAACCACTGCTCAGGTAGCTCAGTTACGCTTTTGACATCCAAAGAGGAGCCCAAACCATATTTAGCACAGAAGCTGTCATTAAGAGCTTTCTTAGCAATTCATCAGCCCCTTTATTTGGGATTGTTCTTCACAGCTTGGTATTTCTGCAGCACACACATCAACCTCTCAGGCATAAGTATGGCCATAATAAAAATAGAAGTGTAACAGGTCACGTTTCCACACTTCAGCCTAATGTGATAATTTAATGTGCTTTTAATGGCTATAGATCTCTCCCATCCTCCCTAAACACAGATTTAACAATGTGAGATTTGAGGTAACAGAAGCCTCTGGTCTGGAGCTGTTATTTCTTTTTATAGCTTGCTTTTGCCACGCTGCAGAGTGTAAAATTCAAGATTAGTTTGAGATTAGTTTGGATAGGCATAAGTACATCACAGAGATATTTTTAATTGCTTCTTTCTGCTTTACAAAGTCCATCGGTGTTCAGCAAAAAAAATGTGTAGTGAATTGATATGTAATATTTGAAGATTTCAAACCCAATGCTTTTAAAGACCATTCATTGCAAAGCAACTTCCAATTGAAAAATCTCTCAGTTTTTTGGGGCATTCTGAGTCTTTAAGAGGAATGAAGTATTTTTGGAAATCTTGTTTCATTCTGTTTTAATTTTGAACACATAATAGAGAAGACTTTATTATCAAAATAATATTTTTCTATAAAGGCAAGACATCAACATCCATTCTCTTCCTCTATTCGATTTACAGATGTTTAAGTGCACATAAGACATTGTCCATGATTACTAAACAGTTCTTAGATCTGCTGTTTGTAGCATAACCCTTGAATTTCCTGATAACTTGTAGTTTTTCTTGCATGATTGACAACTCTTTCCACATATACATAAGCAAAATATTTTATTCTTCGTTCTAGAGGAATTTGCCTTTTGCTTTACTTGGTACTGGGAAAATATGATTGCAGTGTCAAAACCACAATACAGTAATATTTCACAGCTATTTCTGTGGAGTGGCAAAGTCCTTGTCACAAGGACTTTTCATTTTGTGAAGGATTGATTCTAGAGGGGTTTCATTCTCTCTGTAAACCATGGCATGGAAGATGCACTGCGTACAGTTACAGAACATGCAATTAATATTAAATAATAGAAAATGGCTCTTGGATTTAGTATCACTTAATATAATTCTGAAGCTTTCAAGGACCTCTGTCAGCCACACTCCATGTGTATTGTCCAGAAAAGAGAAATGGCTTTGTTTTGCTCTGCATTCATCCTCTGAAATTAAAAAATAATAAACTCATCACTTTAGCAGTTTAAACAAAGGGGTTTAGCAACTTTCCTGCAACCACTGTTCAAGACACAGTGTAAATGCAGATGTGGAAACATTACATCTTTTCTCAAAAAGTTTCTCTGTACAGAAATTCAGCTAAGGAATTGCTCCCAGAGTAGTGCTTTCATTGTCCCTTTTTGGAACACGTTTAGAGCTCACCTTGTGTGTAGTAAGAAACCACAGGCACTGGACTGCAGCAGAGATTTGATCTTAGCACTGAGATATTACGAAGCACTCATCACAGGAAAATTCACATCTGTGATGAATTTCTTCTACACTTCAGCTCTCTCCTGCCTTAAGTTGTCTTAAGGGAAGCCAGAACTGAACATTAATTAATTGAAAATGTACATATCGTCCCTGGCTGAATTAATTATGTCCTTTTCCCATCTGGCTTCAAGGTGAGGTGTTTGCCTAGATGCATGCAGGATTCACAGCTCAAACTGAGTATCACTGTGCTGAATGCTGATCAGACAGCATGGGCAGTCTCCTTTCCAAACACTTGATAACCTGGATATGAGACAGAAAATAGTACATAAGCAGAACAGATCATGAAACAAAATGGGGGAAAAAAATGTATGGATAAAACTGACATAGTGCTGTAAGCATAGTTTTGGCAAAACAGTTATTTTCTCACCAAAAACTTGTAGTGTGAGCTCAGGTGTCTCTTGACATACTGCAACTCACTTGTTAGGCATTTCTGCTACTACCTGTGCTCTTAAATTAAGGATTCACCATTCAGTGACTCCAGCAGAATGAGGATGAACTCTTCCTATCCAAGTGACTCTTCACAGGTAAAGCAGCACCGACTCCCTCACCTCTGGTCTCGTCCCTGAGCAGCAGAGACATGCTGCTTCCAGATACAGTGCCAGGCTGCTACACAAGAGAAGAGCTGGCTCATGCAATGCAGTCAGAAAGAGTCAATCACTGACCAGCTGACACATTTTAATTTTTTATTCATTTTGACACAAATTACATTTTCTTTTGGTATAGTTCAAACAATAAACCTCAAACACAGAAATATGAATTCATTCTTTCTTTTCCACTGTACTGACAAAGATGTCATACAGCTGTATCCATTAAAATGAGGACACCAGAAATTGCAATACATCCTCTCTGTCTCATTTCCAAAAATAACAATTCTTAACAAACTGAGGGAGAAACCAAGTGCATCTGCATTAATAAACTGGCAGTCCAGGATATCCAACTGATCACTGATATATGAATACTCCTTAGCAAAAAATGGTAAGGGTTAGAAAAAGCATGCAAAAGTCATAGGCTAGTGGTATTTCAATGATAACATTGAAAGTGTGCAATCATAGATAAATTGTAATTGAAAAATGATACCAATAATAAACATTGTGAGCTGTCTTGCTTATCTCCAGAACATTAAAAAAAAAGAAAAAAATATCCAGAAAAATTATTACAATTGGAATGTGTTTTAGTGTAAAAGCAAAGGGAAGCATATAAAGCATCAGTTTAACAGCCAACTCAGTTACAGCTGCATTAGGAAAAACAGGGCCTCATAATGATAGATTTGAGAAAGTGAGAAAATCTGCTTCAAACAACTCAGAAGAGATTTGTCTTCAGCTCCTGGGCCTTTCTTTGAAGTGTGATCAATAGAAAGGTGCCAGTGTGTCTGAAATTCCTAGGGCAAAACTTTAGCTGCTATAAATCAATGCTGAATCCATCTGGCTGCTCTTTGTCAGCAGTTGTGATGACACAGTGATAATAAGAGATCAACTAGAGCAACACAGAAGGTCAGTGTCAAAGAGGTGGAAAATGTCCAGGGGCATTACCCAGTCATGACTAAATCTTGATTGTATGAATTGTAGAATCATTTAGGCTGGAAAAGACCATCATTGTGTCCAACCACTAATCCAGCACTGCCAAACCCACCACTCAACCATGTTTCTTCGCCTCGCTCTCATTTAGTCTCAGCATCTTCTGGCCTGAGAACCACTCTTCTAAACTAGCTCTGCAGCTGATAAAGTTCTGTGGCGCTTTCTTGATGTGGTCCGCAAAAATAAGTATATGCATATAAAATACATTTATGAGGGAGATGCTTGTCTGGTAAATGTTCCCATTCAACAAATCATGAAGAATCAATAAAAATGAACTTTATGAATGTGAACTGCAGAGCAAAACAAGTTACGTTGGTATAAACAACTTGAGATTCCAGCTCTGGCATTGCTAGCAGATCACATTTTTCAGGAGCCATTCATGATGTCAGTCTTTTGACTTCAAAGGAAGTGGTATTCCAGAGTCTGGTGTCTTATTCTGTACTTGGAAGAAAAATAAATCCACGTCTTTACACTGCTTCACGTTCTGCCAGTAAAATCTGCAATCACTTCTAAAAGTCTTTGCATCAATCTATATAGGGGGAAGGAAATACTCACAGTTCATGTCATCCTCTTATTTGCAAGGGAGACTAATCAACACTGACTGGAAAAAGCACATACTTAGTATCAATAAGGGCATGACATTTTTGTTCCACTGTAGCCATGTGAGCTCTAATGTAGAGGGACTACTCAGATGGTGCATATTTTAAGACAACTTGCTGGGTCCAAGCTAAGTGCCAAACATTCAAAACCTGTCCCTATTCAATCTAGCCTGTAGCAACTTAATTATGTAGCAAATTAATTATGGAAACAAAAAAAAGGCAAATGCATATAACAATATCTATTCAAAAAATCAGAACCATCCAATTAAGAACAGAAATGCAGTGCTGCCACAAGGGTGATGACACTTAAGATAAAGATAACATAAATTATTTTCTACCTGTAGCTGGAAGAAGACTACATGGAAGAACATGTGCACTGTTCCCTGCCTTTCAATTGCAAATTATAATCCTTAGAGATCAGACATACTAATGAGACTTCCTGTTTATTACATGAGTGCTTGGGGATCATTCCTTTTAGCCTCATGTCTGTCGTTCAAAGCTTGTGCTGTTGCCCTTTCTGAGCAGAGATCACCTTACAGCTGGGAAGTCGTGCGATGTTTGCTGCTAAGAGCCATCACAGCTGGCCCAGGAAGATCTACTGGGTTTGGCCCAGCTGAGGATAATTGCTTCTCTTCCAGATGGGGTGAACAACTAAACAACAGGGGAAAGATCACCCAGTCCTCCTGGGAGCCTTACAGAGAGGAGAGTGAGAGGTGAGGATGCTCTTTTGGGGAGACACTTTGGAAAAACAAGCAGTGGGACAGGGTGTGGTTGACAAGGCAGCTTTCCACTGAGTGGGCTGATGAGAGGGGTTTGATATGGTGGATTTATTTTCCTTGTAGAAATTATACTGAATGTTCAAAGAGAAGAGTTTGGGCTGAGCTGGACAGTGCCTTTCAACACCTAATATTGCCAGTTTCTTTTACCTGGTACTTCTTATGAAGAAAATAACTGTTCCTCCCCAACCCTAGGGAGGTATGTAGGCAGCTGGGAAAGGTTTCACAGCCAGAGTTTCTTCTTTTATTTCTTAGCTTCTCCTCTGTATATCCCTACTATGGTATAAACCCTTCTGATTCTGGAAATTTGGCGTTACAGTGCCATAACTATTTCCATTCTATCCTAAGGCTCCTCAACATAAACTAGGAAGGAGTTAAGGCAAAACTACTGGTTTGGAAGTAAACCCTGAATTTCAAAATTAAGAAAGTACTAACTAATTAACTAACATAGAGAGAAAGGCTTATCCTGAAGGATAAAGCCATGCTTTAAAGAAGCTTCATGCCAAAGCATATTATGTTCTCAAAGAGTAACTGAGGAAAACATTTCAAAGAATCCATACCAAGGAGCAGCAGAAATTCTGGTTCAGCTGGGGAAATTCCAGACATTCCAAGTAGAGGTTCATTGGGGCCTTTAAAAAATATTATCTATATATACATTATATATATAATATACAACGTAAGTTTATCATATGTGTTGTTTTATTATGAATATATACACGTTTTATTATAAACATTATATATAGCATCATATATTTAGATTACAATATCTATTTTTTCTGTTTTGTTCAAACTGCTGGTAAATAATCAATACTTCAAATTCGCAAGTAACAAAGCTGTTTTGAGGTCTTAGGGACATTTTATGTATAAGGGAAAGAAACATCTTTTTGCAAACTTCCAGTGCTACATGCACGGTGGAGTTAAATAGCCTTCTCCTCCCAAGGGCAGCACAAATAGCCTCCCTCTGCATTTTGTTCTCACCTAAAGTTGCATTATAACAGGGGAACCATCCACCTGCATTATGTACCCATCTGCTTGTCTGTTTGTTCCTTAGTAACTGCAATTGGAGGTTTAGGCAGTTTTGGCAGCTCTGCAAGTCAACAGCATTCAAAAACTAAAACTAAATTGTGGCAAAATAGGTATGTTTGCTGAATGAGTGCTCTCTGCAGATGAAATCAGTACTTCTGCCAGGTCCTTGTGGAGTTATTGCCAGCTGCATTGTGTACCCTGCTTCCAACCCCTAGAGACCAAAACATCAAGCAAACCACGTGATTTAAAACTGTCTCAGACCTGCTAGGCATTATGGAGTTACTATCAGAAATCCTCTTAGTCACTCCAAAGGACTAGGGCTTGTTGGTGATGGCGGTTCTGTAACTGGTAATTGTGCCTACACTACCTGAGAAGTTTCTAGTTCTGCATTACTACCCTGAGCTAACAGCTATGGTAGCTGTCAGCTACTGGCTCTGAGTGAGATTTTGATTCATGTGAGGATTCAGGAAGTTCCCACCTCTCACCAGGTGCCTACCCAGACCATTTGTTTAGAGAGGGGGCTGATATGACCACCTGTCTCTTGAAATAAAGCAAGGTGCAGTACCCGTAACCCCACTTTCCCCATCTTATTCTTTATCTTGGATATTAGGCACTCTACAGGTTATGAAGAAAACAAAGTTCAGCCTCCATATATTCCCTAGTGGATCTTGACTTCGTCTTACACCTTACAATTCATGAACCTGATTGCCCTGGAGGGCAGATAGGTTACAGGCATGCTGGCCTAGAGCCACAAAGTACTTAGAAGAAGGCACCTGGAGATGCTAGCAAAGCAGAGAACTGAACTAAATACATCAGTTGGATTATTTTTACCCTCACACACCTCAAATTGCTTTTACTATCATTACAGTGTTTACCAGTATCTTTCAAAGCACTTTGTAGAACCGATAGGCTCAGCTGAGAACTGAGCTGCTGAGAACATCCTGTGGTCTCAGGCACATGTCCACGGCACACCTCACTAAGTGACAAAGATATGTGCTGTCCCTCTAGTGCTTAATTATACAGCTCTTCCTCATCTCCATCTGCACAGCTGAGAAGGACTGCAACCAAAGGTGATGAGAAAGGGAAACAGTAATTTGGCAGGGAAAAAACTAGGAAGACCTTCCAAGCTGGTGCAGTACAAATTACTCCAGCAAGTATATGATGAGGCATTAAGAAGTAAAATGTCAGGTGGGGTAACAGGTGGAATAGATCTTCTCCTCAAAGAGAAACAACCCATGTATGAACAGTGTGGTGAAATGGAAAGGTGAAGAGCAATACCAAAACCCCAGCATACAGTAGTAGAGAAATTTAAGGAATATATTGATATATATAAGGTCGTGGAGTTGTAATAGGGCTGAGGGTGAGATGAAAAATGGAAAGCCTAGAGCTTTCCTCCCTTAGTGAAAGTGGAGCTGCTGTTGCCTGAGCTCTGCTCTCCGCCAGACTAAGTGGTCCGAACAAGTACACTCTCTGTCTGCAAGCTACATCCACCTCTTTTTTTGAGAAAGAAATCCCAGATCTCTGATGAGCTTTGTAATTTCTCATGTCAGTCAGGGCTTCCACTGACGCCCTTTATCAGCACTTCTGAGATGAAGCAAAATCTTCTAAAATCAAGACACTTGCATAAATCAAAAGTTTTGAAGGTCTCCTTCTGAAATCTCTCAATGTTTTCTTGTGGCTCTAGGCTTAACGCTTTTACCAAGAATGTTGAATGAACAAAGAAAGTGGAGATTCACATGAAATCACCTTCTTTCAGGAGCCTGGAATTTGAGATGCACAACGTAAAACAATATTAAACTTTCATGAAATGTATTCATTAAAACGAGTCAGTTCCTTTTGTAAATAACTAGCTCCTTCACCATCTAATGTCTTCATAAGGCTCTTCACGATCTGATGTCTTTGTAAACCTTGACAATCTCTTCCCTTCCATTCCTTCTCTGTATTTGTGGGAATATATATGTGCTCCTTCTCAAATAACTTAATATTCCTCAATCCCTATAAATATTAACCGGCAGACTTTGTAGAGCAGGAGATGAAACGTTTACCATTCACATCAAAGGTAGTCAATTCATGACCCATTTAGGTTGAATCCCTGTCAGGGGTGTAGGGGAAGGAAGAAAAGGATGAGGCAGAAAACAGTCCTCTGTGAATGTCATTTGAGCACATGTTTATGGCAATACCTTTGTTGCCTACACAAATGTATTTGCATATCCATAAGTAATAAGAATTAAGATGTGGGCTTTGTTTGAACTCCTCATGACTTGATTTTCCTTTGACAGCTGGGTCTTGGTTTGCATGCTATGTTCAGTGTTATTTTAATCCACAAATTCACCAAAACAGATTTATAACTACTTACTGGGTACCTTCAAGTTCAGATCTTTAAACAGAAATAAATTATTGAAGATAAATCCTCTTTCATGAATCTTTGTATTTTAGGGACAGCAAATTAAATGTTCTGTGGTATTTCTCATGTTCTGGTGGTCTGAGGCTTGCCTGGGGCAGGGGAATATGTCTGCTATGTGCATAGGATGACACTGAGCAAGTTCCTGCATCTCTTTGTGTTCAGGGCTTTTTCTCCCACAGCTGTAAGATGGGGATAATACTGACAGCTGTAATAACTGTTGAGACCTGGCAGGACAAATATTTAAGAATAAACCAAGTACAGGCTGCAGAAAGAACAATCTTACTACTTTACCATTCACATCACACTTCAAGCAAGCAAGTAATTGGCCAAATAGCCAAAACAGAATAAAAACCAGAAGGGTGGCTTCACTGACATCAAAACAAAGATATGGGGTTTCTTTCAGCCTTTAACAATGTATCTTACAGTCTATATCTGCTTTTATCATTCAACTTACATGTACAGTGCAAACAAATGATATATTAACAATTCTGCTTTCTCCAAAGCACCTTTCCTAGCAAATTCCAATAGTATTTGAGGTTAAAAAATAGATTAAAAAATACACCAAAGAATTATAAACTCACTTTTTAAATAGTCTCAGTTTAATGGTTTATGAAGAAAATAAAACCCTTGCTATGATTTAGATTCTAGTTTTGTTAAGATGGGTGTTAACAGAGATCATCTGCTGGTAGGCATTAAAAAACCTGTACCAACCCGGACAGCAGCTTTTTTTCTTTTGAAACCACTGAAATATGAATTTTTTTAACACTTAATTTTGTGAAGGAAAATTCAAATCCCTGCATTTTTAATAAAATCTAAGTCTGAATTTTGAAAATAAAGCTATTTTGTGAGGAGTATCAATAAACACGTACTTGGAGAGTGTGAAGAGAAGCAGACATGGAGGCACTCCAAATCCATGCTTTTGCCCCATTTTCCTCCACGAATACAAATTAAATTCTTTACTTCCCTCTCAAAAGTCAATACAGGGCTATTACTACCTGTAAGCAGTGGCACCTACTAAGAGTTCTGGAGAGGTGCAGAAACACACAGCGTGACTGACAGGTTTTATTGTTGAATAATAGTGTGAGTTTATAGCAAGAATCTATCTGGCATTCATGCCATGGTAGCAGACATGACTCAAGTGTTTCATCATGCTCAGTATCTGACCCTGCAGTGACAGGCATTAAATGCAGGGGTAAAGCCTTCCTATTCCTTCCAAGTGAAAATGATTCTAAGAAAAGATGCACATTCCTGGAAATAAAATAATGCAGCTGCAATCCTGGTTACCCTCCTCTGACAGTCCTGAGTTGGATGATCACAATTTTCATATTCTTTGACAAATTTAATGGGTAATCATGCTAGCGCTACTCATTTTCTTTTTGCTAGCAGGAAACTATCATGAACCTTTCTCTCCTGCATGCCTTGTGTCCCTTGTGACATCAGAAGGTGGTGGTATCCCATTGGGCCATGATTACAAAGAAGGTGGGTGCTAGAAACATCTCGTTTGATAAGCAGCTGCCAGTCTGCAATTGAGGTAGTGGGCTGATGGAGGTCTCTGTGCTCTGGCTCATCTTGTCTTCCAAAATTAATCAGTGGTGCCAGGACAGTGCTGAGAATACATCCCAGTGGAAGGAGTTATGCCACCTGTGGCACCAGAAGCATCTTGGGTGGTGTGGTACTTTTCCTTCCTCATCCTCTCCTTGTTTCAGTAAGCCAGGTGTTTGTCACCAACTCGGTGCTCCCAGGAGACCTTGTAGCTACACAGTAGAACAGCTGGAGATTTTTGGGTGCCAGAGAGCTGCCTAAAGTCCAGGGTGCTCCTGCTGCCTGTGTAAATGCGAAGCTCTTCTGACTCATGATAGAAGCTCAACTTTGCTCTTCAGTAAGATGGAATAGACTGGAGCTGTGTAACTAGGATACCTGCTTCTACTCCACTTGCCTCCTTTAGTTAATGCTTTGCACTTTCTCTCCCATTTCCTGCCTGTTCTTTTACTCTTTCGTCCATAATCAGAACCTCTAAAAAGTGGGTGAATAAATATGGTCAGTACTTGGTTTAGGATAGTATGCAACAATCTTGATATCCATGTTCTTTATATTCATCACTTGCAAATTCCTTTACCCTGGAGGAGCTATGTAGATTGAGTTTGTGGGAACCTGTGCCTGAGGGTCTGAGGAGACACTCTGAAGGAACACTGTGTGTATTAACTGTTATTTTTTATTCTGTTTCTCTCTCACTCTCATTTTTTTTTTTAAGTTGTCATTTAATGTTCATTCCATTTCAGGACCAAAATGAACCACTTAGAACCACTGAACTCTTTACTCCTGTTGATATTGCCCAGAAACTCTACTGTCTCTTTGACCAGAGGCTATTTCCTTTCAATCCTTCCAAGGCTCTGGCTTTCTTCTCCCAGTCAGGAACTACTGAAGACCTTCAGGTTTTTAAGGCTTAAAATCTAGACTCATATCTCGACTGGACCCTCATTTTCTGGTGGCAGAGTACAATATCTGTGTAAATTATTACCTCTCTGGCAGCTGTAGGGTTTTTGTTGATCCTTTGTTCTGATCATCTCAAGCCTTCTACTGAATCAGGTGTCTCTGATTCCTGCTGTCATGAGATACCTGTTCATGGCCAGGGTCTCTGGAAGATTCACAGACAAATCTGATTGGAATGACTGAAATAAGGCACTTCCTTTCAAAACCTTGAGGTATTATAAAAGTGCTGGGTATCAGGTTTTTATGCGTATCCTGAAACTGTTGCAAGAATCAATGTTCAGAAGCAGCTGCTCTGCTCAGACTGTTGCGTAGTGGCTGTTAAATTTCTCTTAAATTGAGGAGATTCAGGAGATTCTACACACCCTTGTGACACACCTGTCCATGTACAGGGTTATAGGTTCTCTAGGTCAGTCTGTGCATCAGCCCCTTCAGGAGCACAGCTGTGGTTGATCCTAGAATGGATTGTGCCTACTTGTGAAATATAAGTGTGTGGCACCATGATGCTTGTACAACTGAATGTAATCCTTTTGAGAATGGAAAAACGAATCACATGTGTATATAACAACTACATAAACTGAACACTTTCCCTACTATTTCCAAATTCTTCCAGGTATTCTAAATCTTATGAAGTCAATTCAAAGGAGAAGAGTACCTGAAAAAAATCCTGTGCTACTTAACTGCATATTGTGTAAAACCTAAGAGGGCAGAAGGTGGGGATGAAAACTCTGTAGGTTCTTCTCCACCCTTCTTCCTCTGTCTTATACTCCAACACTCATCAGCAAGAAGTGACAGGGACAGTACATAATCACCACATATTTCACAGAGGAAGCATTATTTTAACTGAAGAACCAAATTCCAGTGGAGACAAATTCTCTTTGTTTTCTCCTCTCCTTTCAAACATTGTAAATGACTCTCTTAAATCAATAAGATTACTGGAGTGGATAGCGGAGGTCCGTTTACACTTTGGAAACACCTCTGGAAGTCTCTCTAATCAAGTCAAAGGTGTATCCTCCTCTTTAAATGCACAGCTTGGCCAGTCACAGTAGGACCAAATGCATCACAAAAAGCCTAAAGAGGCTTTTATTTGAAGCTGTTTCTAGAGGAGAAAAGTCTTTTCTGCTTCATGTTAAACATTGCATCTCTTAGGAAATACATCTTTTTTTTCCATGTTGGTTGATCGCTAAACTGGTCTGTCAAGACTTTACCCTCTTCTTCTTGGACTGCATTAGTCACCTCCACAGGGCAAAGGGTGGTTGTTGGCTGCCATCCCAAGTGCTCTGCAGCTGTGATGGCAGCTCTTGCTCTGCCTACACTTTGACTGGTGGTCATGGTTTGCCACCTCTACACAAATGAGTGTATAAATACCCCTGGGTCGTTTGTTGTGGGTTTTCTTAAGATGCCACTCATGGAAAGACATAGACGTGTTGGAATGGGTCTGGAGGAGGCCACAAAGATGCTTAAAGGGCTGGAGCACCTTTCCTGCGAAGAGAGAGACAGTTGGGGTTGTCCATCCTGGAGAAGAAAAGATTCCAGGGAGAACTTAGAGCACTTTCTGGTACCTAAGGGAGTTACAATAGAGCTGGAGAGGGACTTAAGAGCATGTAAATATAGGATAAGCGTTAATAGATTTAAAACAAGAGAAGGTAGATTTAGATATAAGAGGGATATTTCTCACCCTTTTATGAGGGTGGTGAAACACTGCCACAGGTTGTCCAGAGAAACTATGGATGCCCCATAATGAGAAATGTCAAGGCAAGGTTGGATGGGGCTCTGAGCAGGTTGGTCTAGTGGAAGGTGTTCTGGCCCATGGCAGGGGCTCGGAATGAGATGATCTCTATGGCTCCTTCCAATCCAAACCATTCCATGATTCATCATCATACTGTTGTTCAGGATGGCATGAAATCCCTGCCTGGTGATGAGCTGGATTGATCCTCCTTTTCCCCAAAAGGGGAGACAGTCAAATCCCTTATTTAATGACAGCTGCTGAATCATGTCAGAGTCAACAGTCACTGACTTCGTTTTATTGTCTCTGATTAACCAAAGCAGCCATCCCTCTTGCTAGACAAGGCTTTCTGTTGTCTTTCATTTCCACAGAAAATTAAATACTTAAAAATTGTGGGAACCCCTGTGCTAGAAGACCCCATACACTGCTCATCTGGGGAAATCCCATGGCCCTGACCCTAAGACTGAGCAAGACTGGCTGTAGAGCCAGAGAGGCTGGGCAGCTGGTTTGCACTGATACAGGGCGAGATTGGGAATACAGCCTCCCCAGATCTTCATATCAGGGCTGCAGATAGCAATACAATGGGCAGCAAATCTGGAATGGTCTGTAGGAACTCTTCTTCTGGCCCTCTCCTCCCACTGTAATGTCACTTAAAAAAAAAAAAAAAAAGAAAAGTCGATGCTGGTTCAGCCATCACTCAGATAATTCCTTGAAGCAGGAAGGAAGCACTGGGGCTGACTTTCCTGCTGTCCTGTCATCAGCACTCACTGACAGAATGAGGTTATACTCAAACAGTATCTTCTAAAGAAGTTATTGTTCCAACTACATTTCTAGTTAAATCCCCAGACTTCACAAGAAACCTTTCTGGAACTCCATTCCTCATGCCGATGGAAAATCTGTTTTGCCAGAAGAATGAACATGTTAATATCAAAACCTGTAAAATGAAGCAGTTACCCTGAATGCTCTTGTAAGTGTAATGACACATTTTCACACCAAAGTACATGACCTCTTTGATGTAAGATTACCCAACTGCCAGCTTAGTTCAGGTCTCAGATTCCTGACCCACCATTATGACTTCTGCACCTAATTCTCAGCTACTGCACAAGGATGCTGTTGGACTGAACAAAAATGACAAATGACAGTGCAATTAAACTCAAAAATTTCATCCCTTCTTAATAACCTACTTTCCAGAGATCTGTCCAACAAACTTCAAATTAATTTTAAACTTCAGGCATTGCACTTCTGCATGCTGATCTTGTTAGGCTGAGCACACAGAAAAAGAGGAATTCATCTTGGCATTTGTTCTGATGTAAACCTCACTGCTCAGAGGCATCACAGAGCTCTGTAGTGGAGCCATGAGTAAGCAGATGAGGACAAAGGGGGAAGTTTCTGTGCAGGAAAGAAGTAGAGTGGGCAGGGGATGATCAAGTCCTCGGCTGATACAAAGACAATTCATTTTCCCAGTTAGTGGAAAGTGATTTCCTTGCTAAAAGGCTTTTAAAATTACTCCTACACTGGAGAAAAATAAAAATGTTAGACACTGGCTGACATCCCTGACAACTGTTTGTGTCCTAATATTGGCAGGTGAGGTTTTCCAAAACTTCTCCTAGTCCTTCAAGGTCTTGTGTAAACTGAGACTTTCAAGGACTTTTTGCAGCATATCACTGCTGCAAATGCTGATAGCTTGGGCCTGTAACCATGAGATGACAGGCACTGGAACTGGACTGAGAGGCAAGGACATGAATGGTGAGATGCCACAAATATGCATCTCTTGGCCCTTTTCTGGAGCAGCACCTGAGAATAGCAAGGACTGGGACTGGGAGTTTGCTTAGGCAGCAGTGCTCAGCCCCCAAAGCCACCAGACCTGGAAGGGGCGTGCGCATGGTGTTACAAGGATGCTCCATTTGGTCCCTCTGGGTGCAGGGGTGGACTGCTTTCATCCTGTTCTCCTAAGGCCATAACTCAAATGAGGCATTGCTCAAGTGGTGACAGTGGAGCTGTGGGGTTTTTTTCTCTCTCTTGCTCCAGCTGACATGCCCAAGGGCAGGGCAGACTGCCAGCTACCCCCAGACCGCGCCACTTACATCATCTGCAGACCTTATTATCCCTTTTCACATCTCTTAAGCCTTTATTTCACCACTCCTGTACCTTCTTATGTCCACCTCTGTCTCCTCACAAGTCAACAACTTCAAATTACTTTTTCCTCCCAGACACCAAATTTGATATTTCTGATTCTGTTACCTGTCTGATGTGATATACCTGAGAGAGTTACGTGGGTTTGGCAGCTTTTCAAGGCAGTCTTTCCCTAAAGGCCTGTAGAGCTCCCCCCAGTTGTCTGTGGAGTTTGGCCATGTCTCACACAACACCCACTCAGCTGCCTGTGACACCAGTCCATCCACCCTTTGTGGCACCACCTCTCACTGCCTCACACTGCTACTTCTTGTGGAATCACGCAATAATTTGGGTTGGAAGGGACCTTTAAAGCTCAGCTAGTCTGACCACCCTGCAATAAGCAGGGGCATTCTCAACTAAATCAGGTTGCTCAGGGCCCCATCCAACCTGACTTTCAACGTTTCCAGGGATGGGGCATCTACATGTCCACCAGTTTCCTCACATCATGTCAAATGTTCTCCCGTGTCCTGATTAGCTTGGTTAGCCTCTGGGCAGAGTCCAGCCAGTGGTACCTGCATGTCTAGCAGTGATTTTTAGTGTAGCTCTTGTAGCATGGGTCTAAATAGCTCAGTAAGGATGCTTGACTGCTCATCCTTAGAGATCAGACTAAAATGCACTTAGAAGTTTATGTTTTCCCTTTAGGATGAAGAGGTCCAAGAATACACTGATGGATTACATGATCAGAAAGATTTACTTAACTTATGAATGATGCTGGACTTCAGCTCAAGGTGCAATTGCAACATGAACAAATAAAATCAAGTAAAACACCACCCATATACAACCTGTGGCTTGCACAGGCCATAAGATTCATGCCCTTTGCTTTAAAATTTCACTGATATATCAAAATTAATAGGCTGCCTTTTGGCACGGGGTCTGCTCACCCTCTGATCAACCTCCAAAAACTGAATACACTTTTTAAAACAACATTGTAAAGCTAGAAAAACCAAGTGATGGGATGGTAGTTACTAGCTCTGAGAACTAAAATAACATTCCACTGAGTATGAATGCAACCTAAAGAGAGAGTGCAGTTCAACACGTTTGTACAGGAATTAAGAAAACTAATGTAAATTGAAAACACATCAAGATATACCAGAGAAAATCTTGTGTAGCTTGGTTAGAAGCTAAAATCTAATTCAGCAAATTCAGGAGGCAAGCTAAACTCCTGTAAGTTGATACAAAAATATATAAATAGCAGGGTTACAAATTTAGCTAAATTGGTACACCTTTGTGTAGGACAACCCTTTTTCCTAGATCTGCACAACACAGCCAAATCTAAAACTGCCTGTAGTTTTAAAAATTTTATCTTTATTCTTTCAAATGCTATGTGGAGAAGCAGAGTTTATTCTTAAGGTACCTGAGCAGTAAAAAATTTGGGTTTACATAGGGGATGTGTCCTGATTTCAGGCTTTAGGCCAAGAGATAAAGGGCAATAGGGAAAACTGGGCTGCAACACACATCCTGCTCTCAGACACTGTGGACCATTTGTCTGGGGTGCTGGGTTTAAGCACACACCAGAAAAAATACAGGATATCTCCATTTAGGTGCAGATTCTGGTCTGTTCATCTCTTCCTGTGCAGTAATTATGAATTTGCTGTTATCCATATGGAGATGATATCTTCTTTCCTGTTAACAGGAAGATGCCAGAAATTTTTTTAAAAGTGAAAAAAAGCTAAAAATCACCCGAAAATTTGAGGCACATAAACTCCCCAAATATGCTAGGGAAACAGCTTTCTAAGTTACTGCTGAAGCATACTACCTGCCTACACCCACTCAGCTTGAGCTTGCCTGCCAGTACACTTCATTATGCAAATGTAATTTGCTATCAGAAAGCTACAAGATTGTTTTCCCAAAGTTAGGTGTATCATACTCTATCAGCAGCCTTGTTTGTGTGTGTATGTGTAAACATATAGAGGTAGCTTGGGTTTTATTTGCTAGAAAGCTTCAATCTGATGTTGAAAAGCAGAAAACTGGTTCCTCACTCCTTACGGAGTGAATAATTTGGATTATTCTCTGCATTGCAAGGTGTGTTACTCATTATATTCCCACCCCTCTTTGTTCCCATTCCCTGTGAATCTTCTCCATGGTGAAGACTTTTACTGTGTCAGTAGCAGCTAAAGGATTTTCATAACTGTAGCAGCAATGTCACATGTTAGAAACCAGTCTCTTCCCTCTCTGTATATTAACTTTAACTTGTATATTATGCTTGAATCCTTTGATGTCAGATAAGAAACTGGTCTTTGCATTTAGCCTACTGAGTGTTTAATGAGAAACAGCAGCACCCACCACAGATCCCTGTGGCCAAAAGAGTCCATTTGAGGGAAGGTTTGGGTATGGTGTTGTTTATGAAGCTGGTCTTCCCTGAAGCTGAAGTGGAATACTGTTATCTTACGTTGGTATAACAGATGGTGCATCTTCCTGCAACTAATTAGCTATGCAGTGCCCCGTCTGCAAAGAGTGAGAGGAAATCCTTGATGCCTCTCTGCTACTATCTCTTCCCCCCCAGGTCTGAGCAGCAATCCGCCGCAGACTGCAGCAGTTGGGAGCCTGTTGGTCCGGCAGAGTCCGGCAGAAAGCGCTCCTGACCTATTTCAGGACCGACAATTTGACAGGTTACTCAGAGGTACTCATGAGAGGCTTACTTGGGCTGCTGTTTGACTCAGGTGGCCTCTCAGCCTGGCTGCTGTGAAGGCAGGCTTACGGAATCACAGAATGGTTTGGATTGGAAGGGACCTTTAAGGGCCACCTCGTTCCAACCCCCTCGCCATGCACAGGACACCCTCCACTCAATCAGCTTTTTCAGAATTGTGCCCACCCTGGCCTTGAACGTTTCCAAGGATGGGACATTCACCACCTCTTATGGCACCCCTGCAGCCTGGCCAGTGCCTGATTTGGAGTTCCACACCAGGTCAAGGATGCTGCTTCCTTCCTAGCCCCCTGGAAATTTTCCAGATGCGGTGGTGGCCTACTGAGGCCCACTCAGATATTAGAGAAGCTGATTTTTCTATCTTTGATAAAGGTAAACATGTAAATCTAGATTTTAAGAGACTTTAGTACTACAGTGGAGGAACTTGGTCTAGCAAGAGATGTTCCTGCCCATGGTAGTGGATTGAAACAAGATGGTTTTTAAAGTCTCTTACCACCCAAACCCTTCTGTGATTCTACGACACAGCAAAGTCCCTGCTATTGAGGCTACAACAACTTACACTGCATTTCCTTAACCAGAAACATCTGTCACCAAGACAGTGGTATGGTTAAGTCTCTGGCTAGCAGTAAGGGGTGTGAGTGTAATGTCATTTCAAGACAGCAGGAGAAAATAAAGCATAGTGAAAGCAGATCTGTCAAGCATGAATTCACTGCCAGCTCTGCAGCAATCAGTCCCTGCTCTCCAGAGTGACACCTGACCTGCCATCACGGTCACACACTTAGCTTTAGGTTGTTTGTAGACTTGTATCCCAATTTTGCTCAGGCAAGGCTAGGGTTGGTAACCCATCATTGCTGCCTGACAAGCACATGGCAAAGATGATTAAGTGCAGTGTTCTCAGGTAGAATATATTCAGCTAAAAAGAAAGTCCCCAAATTAGCCTTAAAACTATTTTTTATTATATTTGTTGCAAACTTTTCACCTCTATGGCTTGTACACAAATCCTACAGCTGCAGTTTGATCTGTGCATATGTATGTTGTCATTTTCTTGCTCTGTGCATCAAGAGGTTTGGGCATGAATTAGGTGTGGCTATTCTGGACAGTGAAACACTTAGAACTTGATCTGGATTCAAAAAGCTGTGCAAAAAAGTCTATACTTTTGCAGCTGAAAAGACCATCAGGGAAAATTTATGGACACAGAAAAACAGTGAGGCCTTAGGTTGAATTCTTATGCACTAAACTCTGATGTCACTTAATTTGAAAGTTTGTACATATTCACACGGCTGTGGAAAAAAGTCAGATGGGGACACAGAGACGTGCTTGTCAATTAGGGAGGTAAAGCAAAAAGTGCTGATTCTTTCTGCTTTTAGAGGAAATTGTCTCACAAAATTAGCAGCAAGCAAATGTGGGCTATATATAGCAAACACTTATGTTGTCACTACAAGCATCCTACTACAATTCTTGATGGAGTAATGCATGATTATGGTGACACAGACTGTCCTGGATTTCTGGATTGCATCTACCCAAACACTCAGGCAAGCAAACAGCATTGAGCACGTTCTGCAACTGGCTGCAATGGAATGACTCTAACAAGAGTCAGAATGGAAGATGTCTCACTGGGACTTCTGATGGAGAAAAGATAATCAACTACTACCAGAAGCTTTAAAAAAAAAAAAGTAAAAACCAGCTCTGTGAGTCCATGTGGGAAATACATGTTTCTGATGAATGTTGCTGCACTTGTTCTTCCACAAAGATTTACAGACTGGTGAACTGCTGCAATCCAGTCTTCAAACTCCAGCAAGGGTAAAGGAGCTGACAGATACCTGTGCCTCCTACTGAATTATCATTGATCGAAAACTAAGATCTGTTGCTTTTAGCAACAGAATATGAATCTTTCTCTTCTAGTACACATCCTTGTCTCTTTTCTGCCTACTGCAGAGAGCTGCACATTACCCACAGGATTTCACTACAGACGTGGGCGTGAATTCTCCCAGCAATTTGGGCAGCACATTTTGGGTACCAGCTACACTCTGATTCAAAACATAAATGTGTAGTGATCTCTGAGAAGGAGATTAATATCCATTTAAACTTCTAGGCTAGGTATGCTTTTCCTGGGAAACGAATGCATACTGCAATCTGATGAACTGCGCATCTCTAAAAATCCCACTCCAGGTGCATGGTGCTAAAACAAGATATTTTGATTGTTCTTGAGGCAACACATATTGATGAGGGACTGCATCCGTTTGTTTGCTGTGGGGTGGGGTCATGTCCCCTGTTACAGAGGATGCAGTTCCTCATATTTACTATGTAGCAATTGCTTCTGGTAAAAGATTATTCTTGTTTACACTTCTCAATTTGTTTTCTCTTTTGTTTGCTTGTTTTGTTCTCAAATGTTCCTCCTATTAATACATCTTCTGGAACTGCCTGGCCTACTTTAGGCTAAAAATAGCCCTTGTTGCTACTGCTGTAGCTCCATGAAAGCCACACAACAACCACACGAGGAAAGAAAACCTCATGCCCAACTGAGCTTCCCCGAAATGACAAGTGGGTCAGAAATCCATATGACCAAAAACCTGCAGGAAAAAAATCATGCCTTCCTGCTCTGCTCCTACTAGGCTTGGTGATGGCATAAAGCAGGGAAAGAGCAGAAAGGTATGGGAGTGCTTTGCTTTCCCTCTGCCTCCTCTACATCCACCAAGGACAGTAGACGCCTCTTATGGAGAGAAGCAATGGAAGGAACAACGAAACTGCAGGGATGGAAAGCTGCAAAGAAGACATTCTCATGTTAAGTTTCCAAGCAATCACTCTTGAAATTAATGTAATTGGATTGGTCTCTTGGATAAATATCAGTCTTTGGGGATGACCAGAGCAATGCTACTGGTGCTGTTGCACTGCTTAAGCAAACAGAGATACCTCTCATCCTTCAGTGGGCTATGTCAGTGCTCCAGCTGTGTTACAAAGGAGAAGGGCTTTGGATACTCAAAGGTTTTCCTCTGCATTGCAGCAGACAAAACTTAACACTTCTCAAACCTTCAGTGAATAACTTTGCACGACTTGTCTGGTTGCGCTCCTCGGTCCCTGTGGCCCGTGGTCCATACTGGTGAGACACAAACAGTCTGGGCTTAGTGGTGGTCTCTGGCAAGTCACCCCACCACCACATGGCACAGTGCACCCTGACCATGAAATGGTGGGGTAATGAATACCCAAAAATGCTTCTGCAAGACATCCTGGCAACTGAGGAATTAAATTCCATTGATCCACAGATAAAAATTATGTTGGCATGGTTTACTCTAGCTTGTGGGTGCTATTTATTTTTTCAATTTTACACTTAAGGCATATTGACAAGAACATACCACACACTTGTGGGAAGCCAGGACTCTGTGCTCATTTGCAGTAGAATAACTCCTGGGTCACTTTTTTCTTTGCCCTGCCAGTAGGAATTTATCTTGAATGTAGCTGGGGTGGTACCATTCTCAGTTATAGTAACACATCTGTGAGTTGGAGGCAAATCTAAGCCTCAGACAGAGAAAACACAAGCTAGTCTCCTTGTGTTCTGAGTTTATAAGGCAGTTTGTTGAGGATAAGATTCTGCTGGGTTCCACGAGCTCAGTGTCCTGGTAGTTCCCAGGTGGATGGGGACATGGCTGGCTCTGGGGTTCAGGACCACAACACTGTGCAGCAGCGTTGCAGTCCTGCCCAGTGCCCTGCATGAGGCATGGGGAAGGGGGCACACCAGCATTGCCGATGCTTGGACCAGGGCCGGCACCCCACCCCACTGCCACCCCTTTGCTCCAGGCTGCAGGGCTCCGGTAAGCCAGCGCATGCCCGGGGTTTTGGGGCACCCACACAGCTGCGGGTCACCCAGACCCCATCCCTCTGTTCCCGATGCAGTCCTGCTGCCATGATGCCGGCAAAGCCCCTGGGGCATCGTGCTCCTCGCGACGGGACCGGGGCAGGAACAACCCGGAGAGATGTCCAGCTGTCTCCAGCCTCCGCCGGCCACCGCCAAGTGCAGGTAGCGATGTCCTTGGACGCTGGACCCTGCCCCAACCCCCAGGGAGGGGACA
>VYXC01003945.1:41755-121487 GCA_013397175.1 Platysteira castanea
GGCGAGGCGAGGCGACGGCTTCCCCGCGCCGCGCTGCAGAGCGGGCCGGGCTGCGGGCTGCGGGATGCGGTGGGTCGGTGTCGGGGATGGCGGGAGCGGCGCGGGGGCACCGCCGCTTTCCCCGTGGCAGGTGCTGGGTACCCGCTCGCCCGCCCTTTCCCGCGGGATTCCTCCCGGGAACACCCCCGGGAACCCCTCCCGGGAAGAGAGAGGTTCCGCCGCCGGTGCCCCCAAGCCGCGGGGCCGTGCGGGTGGGCTGCGGTTCGGGAGGAGGCTGCGGCGGCGGCAGCAGGGCGTGATGGTCGCGCCGCATGCGGGGAAAGATGCTTTGGAGCAGAGATGCTAAAATGTCACCGTGTGCGATGTCCCTGTCAGGTTTGGATGCTTTGAGACCCTGACACTGGGTCTTTTTGCATCTCTGCAAAACCTCCGTGGTAGGGAAAGGAGAGAAATGCGGGCGTTTTGATCAGCTGTCATTGACAGCTTGCAGGTAGAGAGATGAGATTTTCAAGCTCTAAGGTTGTACAGTAGTTCTCTGACTCCTGTTGGGTGAGTACTTGAGAAATAAATGTGTTGGAGTAACAGCGCTGGTCCTGCATGCGGTATGGTCTTTTGTGGGGTGTGAAGGCACCTGGGACAGAGCAGGGACCCCAGCAGACATCCCCCCTACTGCAAATGAGGTGAGTATGGTGAGCAAAAACAGAGATCGTGGCTTTTTGCAGAGATTTCTGCCTGTTTCTACTTGGGCACAAGACGGATTTATTTTTTTTTTTTTTAACCTCTCAGTTTTGTACAATGAGGGTTTTGTGCTTGGTTTGGGAAGAAGGGTTTCCCCAGGAGTTACTGCAGAAGGGGTTGCCTCTGAGGCTGAGGCTACTTGGTGTGATTCCCCCCCGCCTTTGAATTTCAGAAACCCGTTTAATCTGAGGACATTGCTGTGCACCTCCCCCTCTTTTAAATCAGCTCTGCTGCTCTCAGGTCTGATTTTTGGGTTGGCTATTTCTAAAAATAAAGACTGGTAAGACCTTAGGGGAAGTCCTTTATGCATTTGTCCACAGGTAACTTTGAATGTACTGTACAGTATGAGAATCTGCTTTCAAGGGGAGGAAAAAAGGACAAAATTTACATCAGCTGAGGATCTGTCAAGCACTGGGAGCTATGACAACAGCTCCTTACTACCTCCCTTATTTATTTGTATTCCTTCCTTTCCTCCAACTTTCATTGCTGGCTCTCACGTGGCATATTTCAATGTTGGCTTATGCCCACTCTGGGTGGAAAACCAGTGATGCTGAAAAAGATAACTAAACCAATGTGTATCAGCAAGGACGATATCAAGTGGCATTTCTCCTTTGATGGTGGATGTGAACTTGTTTCAGCATATGCAGAATTACTACAAAAACCTGGTCGGAACTGTGCTGGTTGTTGGTGCTTTTTAACGTGTTTCAACACACAATAAAGATTTTTTTTTTTTTTTTCTGATTGATGAGACGTTAGAGGAGACAAGGAGCTAGTGGGGAACCATACCCTTAATTCCTCAGTCATGTAGTCACATCTGCTCAGTTACAGAACCTTTTGCTTGGTCTGTAACTGGAGACATTTTGTCTGGGTTGAAAGAGTTCAGCAGCAGAAGGAGACTTTCAAATTTTCAGTTGATTTTTTATTTATTTAGTACTGTATCTCAATTTTCTTTTGACAGCATTGGTTGTCATGAAAAACTTCAGATTTTTTTCTTTGGTCATACTTCTCTGCCTCTTTGTTCAACGATAAGAGTCTATCTACCATTGTACTTTGTTGTTTGTTGGTTTTTTAAAATTGGCAAACATTTCTGTAATTATTACTTCCATCAGATAGTATGTTGAACTGACTAGCCTACTTTCTCGTGCTCTTATTTTTCTTCTTAATACTTTCAGCAGCCATGAATATCTCGCAGTTGTGTGGATAATACAACAGCATGGAGGATGTGTTTTTCCAGTTGTTTTCACAAGGCGCTGTTGTGAATTTCACGTTGGGATTTTACTGTGGAATTGTCACTTTTTGTGGCACTAGACCCTCCAGATATGCAAACTTCTCTAATGGAGAACAGCTACCTATGATCAGTGCTTAAAAGAAACATTTCTTTAATCCACTAATGCTGTCCTGTGTGTACTGGGTGAAGTTATGGTGAAAAAAACTTTTTCAGATGGTGACTCTTCAAGAGTAAGATCTGCCTTCAGGATTATTTTTCCCATCCTTGTTTCCTCAAAATAAATGTAGAACAAAGATAAATCTTGTAGTGGTTATGCCAGAAGCCCTATGAGCCTGTCTTTTCTCACTCTCCTGGTTTGTACCCAGCAAGCCTGTGATATATGGTCAACTCTCCACTGGTTTTCACACAAGGGTGGTGAAATCAGCTGTGCCAACTTGTTCTGAGTGACAGAAATCAGAATGCTTATTTCCTACGAAGTAAGTGAGGACATCCCAGATTATGACTTCCTTTGAAATCTTTGCTTTGTTTTTGGACCATTGCTTCCCACGTAGATTCCCATGTGAGTTAAACCAGGTCAGCTGTGTCTGTGTTTGGCAGGTGGGAGGTTAGTTCTCCAGAACTTGCTGCATAGTGTCTGCTGTGGCTCTACCTGGGTGATGCTCTGTGCTTTGAATTTCCTTGCTCTGGAAGAATTCCACGCTCTTCAGATAGCCTGGCTTGATGTTACTTTGAATTCTTCAGACTTAGCCCTGTACCATTCTCAGGGCATTTTTTTGTTTGTTTTTTTGTTTTGTTTTAATCTGATCACTGGAAAGACTGGGTGCCAACATCAATTTGCAAACCCAGTTGTTTTCTGAAGAACACCTAAAGCTCTTGGAATTTTTAATAGGTAGATGTTTGGATGGGGCATAAACACAAAAATAATGACCAACATGTTTATTGCTGCTGCTGTGCAAAGTTGGTGCTGCAGCTTGCTCACATGTCCTCTCCTCCCTGTTTAGGTATTGTTTGCTAGGTTTGCATATCCAGAGTGAAACTTGCTTTTCAGCGGTGCTTTTCAGAAATGCTTGCTTGGCAGCAGCTGAGAGACCCGTTGTGAGTGACATTGTTGTTCACGATGCACGCCCTGTTTTTGAAAATCTCACGCTTTTGTTAAAATTGTGCTACCATCAACATCTGTTGGATGGACATAGGGCTGAAAGGGAGAGGCTACGGAATGTGGCTTTCGCTATCTACTCTGACTAATCATTATCTGGGTTGTTACATATGGGGTCGACATTCACCTGTTTCCTCCCTTTTTGGAACACCTGCTTTATTGGTAGCCTGTACCTGTCAAAAACAGAGCTGCATAGCTGGCCTGTGTTGTAAACAATCAGATGTCTTTACAAGAGCATGTAGCGACAGGGCAAGGGGGAATGGCTTCAAACTGAAACAGGGTAGGTTTATTTAGATTTTAGAAGAGAAAATCTTTACTCTGAGGGTGGGGGGGCACTGGAACAGGTTGCCCAGAGTTGTGGATGTCTCTTCCCTGGAAGTGTTCTGGCCACTGAGCAACCTGGTCTAGTGGAAGGTGTCCCTTCTCAGGGCAGAGGGGTTGCAAGCAGATGGTGTTTAAAGGTTCCTTCTAACCCTATGATTCTGTGAATCACATGTAACAGTGATGGGGGCAATTCCACACAGTCCTAGGGAGTGGAGGGTAGCATCATTCATACAGTTGATTTGTTGCACTACTTTTTTCCCTAATAAGCCAGTGGATTAATGTCTGTCCAACCTCTTCAAGTACAAGACAACTTCCCTTATCCAAGTGGGTTTTCTGTATTTTATTTCAACTTCATTAGTGCATGGTACAGGACATCCCATAAGAGCATCTAGCATGTGTTGTGGAGCTGCCATACTTTCTGGTTATAGTGAAAGTTGTACAGGAGTGATCAAGGACATAATTAGTCAGAAAGGGGTGGCCACAGGTGGAGAAGTGGAGACAGAATGGGCTTATATGTATAAGACAGTGTTTTGATCCATTTTCCTGAAGCACTTGTGCTGTATTATTCTCACATCTTAACCAGAATGAGAATTAGCTTCAAGGCAGATCCATGTGCAGAAACGTGCTGATCATTGATTTAACGTCTCCTCTAGGGATCTGAGGACCAGCACAAACTGTAAAGTCATGCCACTCATTGCCAAAATAACAGAACTGTGTCTACTAGATAGAGGTTTAAAGTTAGCTATGGGGCTTGGCTATCCTTTGCTTTTGAAGCAAGGTTTCTGCTTTTCTTGTTTTGAGGGAATCAGTGTTATTCATGAGCATACAGAGTGGTTACCTTGCCACAGTGCCACATATTCTCTACTCCTTTAAGCCATTTGTTTAAATAGCCTTGACAATACATGCCTTCTTTGACTTCATGTTCTCTTTGCTGTGCTCTAGCAAGTGGAAGGCTGGTCCTTTGTTCAGAAAAGTTATGCAATGGAGTAGCAGCATTTATAATTAATGGCACTTGCCATTGAAGACAAAGAGATTTTACAGAAATCATGGCAAATGCTGTGAGACACCAACTCTCTTAAAAGCTCTAAGTCCACTGTTACAGTCTCAGAAGGTGGAACTGATTTTGAAATTGAACTCTGCACAATTGCAAAATCAAGCTGCCTTCCTGTCTGAAGACAGATGATGTATAACTCTGCAGAAACATGTCTTAATCTCGTGCCTGATTGACCCTGTCAGAGTCTCAAGTGAGTGAACCTGAGTGCCTTTTAGAGGTTGTCAAAGCTAGCAGGTTTCTAGAGAAGATGAGAGTTGGACCCTCTTAGAAGAGCTGCTCTGTTGAGTAACTCAAACAGGAGCATGTGATTGCACTGTGAAATTTCCACAGATGTTTGTTCTGCTGCTTTTTACTGCTTAGCTGAGGCTCCAGTTAATTCAGAATCTTGCTTCACCATCCATCAGTTTAAATCTATCAGAAGGAGAGGAGGAGAAAAAAAAATCCAATTTTGATGGAAACACACAGACGGCAAGAGGCAGTTGTATCACATTTGTATTCTGCTCTGTGCTTCTGTCACCCACGCTTGTAAAATACTCAGTGACAACAAAATGAAGTACATTTAATTTCCACATATACAATAATTTATTGTATTTGCCGAGTAATTGCCAGTAGCTCTTCTGTGGTAACTTATTCTTCTACTTGTTCCACACTTTGTTCCATTTCTTGTGCATGGAGGGGGACATTTAGTAAAACATGAACTGAAGAGAAACTAAGCTATTTGTTCTTAACTAGATGAGAAATTTTGCAAGAAAAAAATTTTTATTGAAAATACAACTTTGTATAACACACCTGAGAATTTTGGAGCATCTCATGAGAATAATTTACGGGAGAAAAGCAAAGTATTGGAAAAATATAGAGTAGTTGTAAAAGGATGCCTTTTCTTCTCTAGAACACCTAAATCCCTCTCTTTTGTGCTCAAAGCTTGCTTGTAATACCAATGAAACACACTCATTAACCTGTCAGAATAACACTGCTGTGATGGCAATGCCGTATTTGGATAAATGAAGCCAGAAGAACAATTTACAGTTCACACAGTCTTGTGGAGGAGTCTTGCCTCTCACAGAGCAAACCTGCTGTACAAGCTCAGGGTCTCCTGTGCTAAAGCTCTCCTACCCCGTGATATGCCATGGTCAGCAACCAGACCTGAGGAAGGACAAGAGCAGGACAGCCTACAAAAATGCAGGACTGCAGGGTAACAGCCCCACTAGACTGTCCCCAAATGCCATTTGTAGCCAAGTGCCCTCAAATGTCTTTTGTTTCTTTGTAAGGACTGTGCCCACAGATTGCTCTGAGCACAACAGTGCTTTTGATGGAGACACCTGAGGAGGTGTCTTGCCAGTCGCCGTGCTGGGAATGCTGTTGATCAGCAGGGAAAACACATGTGTGTGGAACAGGAGTGTGTGTACATCACTTTGGTGTGACTTAGGGAGGTCTCCAGTAGCCGAAACCTTTGCCAGACTGCAGAACCATGGGTTGTAATCCACCATGGTGAAAAGTGGAACAGATTTTAAAGAACTGGGTGTGAAAAATTATTTGTCACTGAATCATTGTAGCAACTGGAGAATTCAGGGATTTAAATTGCTGGTAGAATGGGCTCTGCCTTAAAAAATGCATGGTGATAGTGGATATGTTCCTCATAAGCAAGACCAGGTCAGGCAGAAAAAACCAGTCTCCAGCATTAAACTTCCAACACTGGGCTGAGTCAAGGGAATTTCAGTTCTTCACAGAGCAAATGTGAGCCACAAACTGATGAAGGTTTCAAATCCTTGCATCACTCACACAAATTGTTCTCAGTTATCTTGAGAATACAGTGAATGTTATTTGGAAAGATGTGAGAAGATGTAACACAATTTGCCAGTCATGAAAGCCATCACAAGCAGGTAGTGTCTTTCAGCAAATCAAACACTAGAAAAATAAAGTGCCATTCAAGAAATACCCAGCTTCCTGAGGCTTTCACTGAGATGCCACTATTTGCTGGCTGCACAGGCGATGTACTCTGAATGCAGACATAGAATCATGAAGCCATTTAGGCTGGAAAAGACCTGTAAGATCATCCATTCCAGCCATTAAGTGGTGTCCTAGCTTCATGGCTTCAGGTCGGTTTCTGTGCTGACGAGCATCAGACAGAGGGCAGCCCTTTGGCGCAGCCTGTGGTTTTGGGAAAACTTGAGGTGAGTCATGGGTTGTGGCCACCACATTACTACTGTAAGGCTGCCAAAAACTCGAGAGACAAATCATTGGTACATAATCATTTCAGGCACTACTACAGCAGTGAGTGGAGAGAGGCCATGGTTTACGTGGGGTTGTCACACAGGGTACGTCTGCTGCTGCCCTCGTGCATGCCCCAGTGCGTGCAGGCAGTGACCCAAACACCTGAGAAACAGCTCGGAAACATTCGCGTACCTGAGGTTAGGTGAGGACAGCGGCAGCTGTGCAAGGAGAGGAAACGAGGGGTTCGGTGATACTCAGATTGAGCTTGATAGAGAAGCTGTGACAGCACTGCAGAGGTGGCTGAAGGCCGCGTTGGTCTGCCCTGCTGCCCATCCCAGAGGAGACGTGGGAGAGACGGCACCGGGAGAGCCCACGGGCGGTCAGCGGGCTCGGGTCTCGGGGCTGGGGGAGCCCACTCTGCACCGCTTGTGTCTGCTCACAGGTTATGCAAGGCAGTTGCAGAATATTACTAAGTCACAGGTGTTCAGCGAGAAAAGCTGTGCCTGTGCCGCAGGAGATGATCTTTAAAGAGAAGCTGTTCGAGGACTTGTATGATTTCCATGAAAGAGGAGTAAATTTTGACTAGAAATGGTTGGTCTACGGCTTTGTGTCTTTTATTCAAGTAGTTTCCATAGCAAAATAAAATTCTGCAACATACAGATTTCTGCCAGAAATTACTCAGATTTGAAAAGTTTTGGCCCAAAACAGTGAGCAGAAATATTAAGCATACAATTTTTTTTTTTTTTTCCTGCAGGGCTGTGTTTTGGAGGCCTTGTTTTATGTTTACTTACAATTGCAAACATAAAGTTATATACCACTTTGAATAGCATTAGTGGGGGTGGGGTTTATTTGTTTATTTCCAGTTGAGAGTGCAAGGGTTTATCTGTTTTTCTACGTTGTGTTAGTGCCATGGATTTGCCAGAGAAGATTCTACTTTTACCTTTGGTATCTTGAGAAGGGATGTGGAGTTTGAAGTAGGAAAACAAATTAAGGATCTAGCAAAGGACCCCTATGTTTGCTGGTTTTGTTTGTGTGTATATTTGTGTTCATTATTTGGATTTTTAGAGAGAATTTCATGAGTCTGTGGTTCAGTGATGGAAATAATTAGGAGCTGGGAAGAAAATTGTTTTGGTTTGACCAAAGCCATAAGCCGTTTTTCTTGCTAACAGAAGGAAAATAGGGTGCCATTTCAGATATACTGAAATACTATATTTGCTTTGTATCACTGTTTTCTCTCTTTATGTTTTGCAGTTACTTTGAGTAATTTTATTTACCCAGAGTTCAATTTTGAAACTACCCACTAGATTTGATGACCAAAATTGTGTTGCCCAGCCCCTCTGCTACTCTTTCCTTTGGATTCAGCAGTCCCCTTACGAGAAGTGAAAGCACAGCTGGTGTTCCACAGAGCAGCAGTGGTGTGAACTGAGTGCATTGCTTTTATTCAGTATTGCCTGTGGTGCCTCAGGAAGTGACTGCATTTGTCCCTGTGGAAAAAGCACCACCAAAGGCAGATTTTCCTGCCACTCTAACAGGTCTCGAAATAGAAGACTGAGATACTCTATTTTTTTTATAAAACCCGTAACAATCTTGTTGCCCAAGCATAATATCAGACTTTACTTCTAATCACCATAGGAGTAATCAGTAAGTTATTTGCATGAAGAAATACTAATGGCAGTCGGAACAAAGTTCAACAGAAAGAGGCCCTGACTGGAATGGCAAAAAAAAGAGTAAATATCACCAGCCTCATTGTCCTCCTCCTGCTGTCTTTATACTCTAAATAAGAATATTTGGGTCAAGGAAATGGTAAAGAAACTTGCTGACATTTTTTCAATACCAGTAGCTCTGCATCTTCTGGCAGAGCAGTCTGTATTTTCCAGACATAATGACCTGCAATTAATCTGCAGTCATTTATCCAATCAAATGCTCATGTCTTTGGAATCAACACCAGTGGGGTGCTCAAAGGAAAAACAAATCTCTTATGGCATCAATTAATCCATTTTAAGAAGCAGCTCATTCTATAATGTCTTGCAGCCCAGCAGTCCTATTAAAAAAATTGCATTTTTTTCTGTAAATATTTTTAAAAGTTCATTTCTGATACTAGAAATAGCTACTTGACTAGTGTTTTAGGACAGACTGGTTTTTGGTTTTCTTTCTTTAAGACTTCATTTGCTTACCAGACATCACCTTGGCTAACATATAACCCTGTCTTCTTCAGTCATTTCTTCTTGGTAAACTAACATCTTCATAATACTTTCTTAATGTTGCCATCCTTTTGTAATGGTAAGGCTTCATTTATCTTAAGAGGAATTACTCCCCTGGCTTCATTTATACAGCAGAGACAGTATCTGCTGCTGTCAGAGACTTGGTCTGATGGATGTATCTCACAGTCATGAAAGATGACTTAATCTGGCCCAGAGTTATTCATGGGATGGGGTTCTTGGCTGAATAACTCAATGAAATGGTTTCACAGATCTCAAATGCACTCACCAGAGAGCAGATGTTTGGTTGCATTATTCCTCTTATGGGGCAGGAATATTGGCTTCTAGGTGTGAGCAATGTGAGTTCCAAAGACCAGAGGACTTGAAAAAACTGTAATTTTCAAAAGAACAGAATGATTTGTTGAGTGAGAGTCTAGTTTTCATTATTCTTTTGATATGTATTTTCTGTTTTCAAAATTCCTGCTGAGATCATGCTGATTCCTGGTTCTAAGATGTTTGCCCTAGTATAGAGGGCTAGCAAAACAGCATCATGTCAGAAAAGTAAACTGAGATTACTGGGAAGTATTAGTTGAGGCATTCTTAGCAGCAACTGCACCTTTTGGGTTTTTTTAAGCATTAAGGGCCTCAGTGAGAGACTGAAAGTTTTGTTCAAGCCATCACTGATTCAAGACTAGTAGTTTTTAAAATTATTTGCTTTTAGGCCTTCAAACAGCTCTTTTGCTGGAAGGTTTTGTTGATAAGTTGTTAAGCACAGCGGGTAATGGAAGTATTTCAGTTCAGGTGAGTGACAGGTGGAAACTGGAAACTAATTTTCAGGACTTCTCTCTCCCTCTGCATTAGTGTAGCAGGAGCAGTTCATGCTCTGTTTTATCAGTTGGCTGTAAACAAAGGGTGAACATTTGAGCAGTGACAGCTTGCAAACAACTGCTGAGGTGCTGGGAGGATGTAGCTGTTATCCTGAAAGTTATGCAAAACTGCACATTTAATGTATGCACAGCATATCCGTGTTGGATGAGTATGAGTTTTCCCAGACAGAGCTGGACTTTCAGTGGGAGGGGGCAAGGCAAACAATAATGATGTAAAGTGGAGGTCAAGAAGGAAGGGAATGGAATGGTGTTAAAGGCAGTGGTTTTGTGAGCAACAGTTGTTCTGGCAATGACACAACATTACAAGAATGAAAGTTGGTCTCTCTTTATACCTTCCAGACTGAGCAGAAGATGGGGTCCCCCCAAATGGTCCTGGGGTGCATGAGGATAAATAGATAAAGTCAATTATGATTATGTTTTGAGTCTTGCATCTAGGCAAGACTGGAAATACTGATATTTCCAGTACTCATTACAAAGGATGTCCTTCACCATTGACCAGAGCAATTGCTAGCTGCATTAAGGCTGCATATGAAAAGTGCTTTCCTATTTCGGACAAAACCTCTCAGGAAATGGAAAAATCAAATGTTTACTGACTCACTCATTCCTATGTGTTGTAGCAGTACTATATTTGCTCAGAAAGATAATTTGACAATTTGAAAAACTGGCTGCACTAAAACTGTTTGCTGAAATGAAAAGCCTCAAATCAAAAAGCTTTTCCAGAGTGGACCAAGCTCAAACAATTTACCAACTCATGCATATGCTAACAGAGAATGTCATATCTCTAAACCAGCCCTAAACTGCAGAGCCGTTGTATCAGGATTATGGCCATGCAGCTCCTTTATTGGTGTGCCTACAGCACTTACAGCTCTACCCTGCCACTGCTCTCAGAATGTGCTCTTGGTTTGACCCCCTATGCAAGCAGGCAGGGAGGTTCCTTTGTCGATGTTATAAACACGGTAATACATGTCTTATCTCAGGAACATCCTCTAAAAAAAGTATCTAAGCTTTAAAAGTACACTCCAGAGAAGCACACGTTTCTTTTCCTCTCTCTTTCTGTCTGTGCACGCAGCTCATGGCACTGCTCTGCTGACAACGCTGTGGTTCACTGCAGCCAGTGGAGTTATATAGGTTTGTAGCAGAAGGTGGCTCATATCTTCTCTGAAGGGTGAAATACAACCCTGTGCACATAGCCTAAGTTTTATGTACCGCACGGCATTAGGTGGATTAAGTACGATGAAATTAGGCCAAATAGAAAAGTAATTGTGTTGTCCTCTGATTTCTGGTTTGCTCAGGTTAAGCAGTGATTAATGCAGGCACTCAAACTCTTTCTAATAGTTGTATTACTTTAAAAAAGCTAATTTTTCAGAAATCTTAATTCTGATGACAAAACTTGCAGCTCCCATCCTGGCCATTGTTATAGACCTGAAAATGAAATAGGAACAAAAAATAAATGGCAAATAAAGTCCATGGGTGTCCACTTTTCCTGTTAAATTACAGACCCTCTGACATCCACTCATTCACATTTTAGAGAAGCTATGCTGCAAGAGACTCTCAGGCCACCTGTCCTCTTACTGTTGCTGTGTTTTTCGTAGAATTTACTAGATCTTTGGTTCTCTTGAACTTAGTGGCAAAGCTTCTACTGATTCAGTGGGGTCAGGGTTTGACCCACTATTTACAAGTGCTCCCCTCCCTTCAAACATAGAATCATAGATCATTAGGGCTGAAAAAGACCTCTAAAATCATCCTATCCAACCTTTGTCTGAACACTACCAGGCCTACCACTAAACCATGTCCCTAAGCATCACATCTCCATGTTTTTCGAACACTTCCAGGGACAGTGATTCCACTGTCCCTGGTCAGCCTGTTCCAGTGCTTGACCAATGAAGAAATTTTTCCTAATAGCCAATCTAAATCTCCCCTGGAACAACTTAAATTTTATCTTACTTAACATGAAAAAGCCTAATGCCTAAAATAAATAATTAAACAAATGGACTATCTTGCCTTCATTTCAAGTGTTTTCCAGGGGACATTTTCACAGTACAGTTCGTTTATAAGCACATATGCTGCACATGCTGACAGACAACGAACACCAATTTACCAAGGCATTTCTCTTCCAGCCAAATGTGTGTTTGGCTGTTTTAAGTCTGCCCTCAGTGTATGCTCAACTCTTGTTTTGCTGTCACCTTCCACTCTGCTCTGCTCCTGTTGTCTCCCAGCCTCACAATTTTACGGAAAGACAATCACTTCAAATTAGCCTCTCTGCATGAAAAAAAGACCTGGAGCCTTCTGGAGTGCGTGGCATCACACTGAAAAGCTGCTAATGCCAAGTGACTTCTCCAGGAAGTTTCACTTCTTGGTGATTTGTCCAGAAAGCAAGTGCTGAGGATATAAATTAGGTTGACAGAAGTAGAAAGGGTGGGTACTCAGATGCATTTAGGTCACGAGTCTGCCTGCCGAGGGATTAGGAAGAGGCTGTAGGTAAGTTTATTATCCTGCAGTTTGCTACCACCCGCTGAGCACCTGGAGGCTGCTGCTGTCAGGTGGGATATCGAGTGTGATCCGTGGCTGCTCTGATGCTTTTGTACCAGTCCCAGTAGTTTATCTGCTGCTGAATGGGTACAGGTCAGGCACCTGAGCTGTTTGTATTTCCAGTGACTACGTGCTTTGTGAGCATCATCCTGAGTAGGGTACATGAGAAAATCAATCCTAACATTGTCTTTCAGAGCTTGAAGAAGCTCGAGGTGGGTTCCAAAAGAGATATGTGTTGTCTAGATGAGGACTGAAGGGAGAGGCTGGATAAAAGAATTACAGTGCTTACAGTGCTTTTGACAAAAGCAGCAGGAATGTAACAGGGAAATTTGGCTGAGAAATGGTGTTTTTATCATGGCTTAGACCATAGGATAGGCTGCTGTATCTCTCAAGGGTCCAGATAATATAAGGAAAATTAGCCTAGAAACAAAAAGCACTTAAAAATTTTAGTCTCACTTTGCTACCCACTTATTACTATCATAGCCTAGCTGAGTTTGCTAATGAGATACGCCAATTATAGAAGTTTTCTTTCTCAAAACTGTAGGGGGAAAATATTTTTAAGGTCAATTGCCTTGTCTTTTTTTTTTTTTTTTTTAGTAAGAAGTTATAGTCCTTTTTAGAGTGGTTTTGAAAATAGGTTTTGAGGAAAGAACAATTACCATGGTCAAAATGAAAAATATTTCAAGAAAACCAACTTCAGTATTCTTCTAATGCATGGGTTTTTAAAGCCAGCACATGAAACTGAAATGCAGTTCCCTTCTGTGCAGAGAAGAAATTGTAAGAATTTGAAAATTTAAGAAAAATTGTTACTATGTGAACTTATGTGAAATTATATGAAATTTGTTCATGTGCCATACAGTCTTCTCTTGTAGCTTTTGTTTAAGATGGAGGTGTGTTCCTAAGTAGCAGGCTTCCTTTTCACCTAGAGGCTGTTACATTAATGGTGTGATTGCCATCCCTCTCTTCACGTAAGCACAGACTTCAAGTGGAATATTAACCAGTGTCACTTCAGTTGCTCCTCCTCTGGAAGGCCTGCAGTCTTTGGGTAGAAGGCGGGAGAATATCTTGGCACTCCAGTGTTTTTTATCATCTCTGCCATTCCCTGTGAGGGTGTGTTTTCCTTTTTTGTTGGAAAACCTGCTCTTTGACCTGTGTGCAGCTGCCTCACCAGGACCAGCTGTGAGTTCTGTTTTCTGCTGCCAGTCCAGACCTACCTTCTACATCCACAGCTGCACACAAGCCCAGCTGGAGACGCCAGGCCGGGCTCTGCTGACACTTGCATCTCTTTCATCTCTGTGAAAGCTTGTGAAGAACAGCAGAACTTAGCCCTGTGGCTTCTCTGATGGATTCCACTTGCCTGTGCCGTGGGATTCATTTTGCCTCTGCAACAAACTCACCCTTGAAACCTCTCTTTTCACTTCTACCTTCTACCATCTGGCTTAGACTCTCTCTGGAAAAGTATCAAAGCTAACCTCTTCTATCCTTCTCCCTTCACTGTGTACATTTGCATTGGCCTTCTTTTGGAGTGATACCAAAGCTAATGTCTACAACACATCTTGCTCGTGCTGTGAAACATTTCCATTTCACCATAATCATAGTGGAGGAGTCTGCAGGCGTCAAGCAAAGAGAAGTCTGAGAGCCTTCTTCTTCCCTAAATGCAAAAGAGGGAATGCTGCACCAGTGGCAACTGTTTTGGTGATGTGCAGGTACCTCTCTGTGATAAGTAGCAGTGCTTCTTCACCCTTTTTGTCACCCTTAAGAATGTTTCATAGGAAGTACTCCTACAGCCATCCAGAAACTTAGAGGTGAGATTACTGGTTTTAGAAATGCAGTTTTTCAGAGCAATCAGGTTGCTCCATTAAGTTTTTAATTAATTTCAACGTGCTTGATTAATCTTAGTGCACAGCAAAGAGATGGACTAATACATAGGAGTGGATTTTAATGTTACCCCCTCCTTCTCGTTGGTATTACTGTGCTCTGGTCCTCTGTGACCACTGATCCAGACAAAGCATCCTGAGAGATAAAGCCTCCTGTTTCACCCCACCTGCGTAGTCAAGAATGTCTCCCCAATAGCTAAACCTTTCCTCTTTCAGTTTAAAGTGGTTTCCCCTTGTCCTGTCACTCCATGCCCTTCTCAGAAGTCACTCTCCAGCTCTTTTGTAGTTCCGTTTGGTACCAGAAGGTGCTCTTAAGTCCTAACCTCTTCTCCAGGCCGAACAATCCCAGTTCTCTCAGTCTTCCCTTTCCCTTCTGGCCAGCTTTCCTGTTTAAAGGGCGATGGCACCACAGGACATTAGAGACCAACATTTGTCTTATAATTCAGCATACCTTGGATTGTATCAGACCTTTGAAGTTTAATCTATTTTGCTTGATTAACTTTAAAATATGTATTTTGTCATTTCTGCCAGGCTTTGTAATTGGCACTGCTTTGCAAGCCTGCAAAAAAAAAAAAAAAAAAAAAAACAGGTGGTTTGCTGCATCCAGGAAAGAAAACCATTGAAAGAAGCTAATTTTGTACCTCAGCAAGGACTGAAATTTTTCAGTTAATAGATAGAGGCCTAAATCTCAGTTAGGAGAAGAGCCCTGGCTTCATTGAAGCCCTGCCAGTTTAACTGGAAGAGAGTAAAGCCCAGAGAATACAAGAGCTGTACCTGGCCATAACAAGAATAATAATTTGAGTCTGGTAATATTTTTGTAAGATGGAATGACAGGGTTTTCAAGGAAGGTTTGTAGCATAGGGTACATTAATTATTACCCTATTATTAATTATTCCTGTCAGTATGCAAGAAACATCAGCTTGATGTAATAACTTTTTAAAAATATTTTGTTTCTTCAACAAGGTTGTTGATTTGACTTACTATTTTGGAAGTTTCTGTGTTGGTTGAGCAAGACAGAGATACACAGTGTGGTACTCATAAGTATAGATAATAAACCTATGATCATTGTTTAGAAGTGTGCTTGTCAGAAATTGAGTGTTTTTCTGAAAGATGCTGTTCTGTTTTCAGCTATCTTCTAGAGCCCAGTGGGTGAAAGGAGTGGTGTAAACCAGAAGCATGGTTTGTTGCTGACTGAGTGACATCTTTTAGAGCCAGTTGGCAAGAGGTGAAAGAAAATCTCATGTGTTCAGTGTGGAATATGGGCATTAACATCAGGTGAAGCCTTCTGCTGTATAAGAAGATAAACTAGAAAAAAAACAAATGGAGAGGGAAGTAAGCAATCGATCCAGTCAGATTTAAGGTGATCGAGATTATGCCGCTGATTCACACAGGGCACTGGATGTTAAAATGCCATTTGGGGCCTGATATTTGATGCACTGGCTGCTACACTTGGGTGGATACCTGGGAGTGATGCTATGCTCTCTGGCTCTCCTCAGTTTCAGTACAGATTCCATTTGTGAGATTCAGTATCTGTCCCGTTGTCGTCTTTATTCATCTACCATCCCTCAGACTCCTCAGATCCTCTCAGCTGCCTTATTCTCTGGTCCAGCTGTTTAGTCTCCCTTCTAGAGCTCTGCTACTGCAATTTATTTCACACTGGGTGGATTGAAGTTGCTTTTTTTTTTTTCCCAGTAGGGCTGGATTTAATCTTGGATATGTATTCTGGATTATGTTTATTACAAAATATCTTACATTTTCAAGAGTTCATAGCATGTCATGTTAATCTCTTGGTGCCTAGCACAGGTGAACTCCTGTTGGCTTCCATATCTACGCTCTGAGTCTTGACTGCATGGATTTATCAAAACCAAACATAAAAATGTATACAAAACAGCAGGGTGCTATTTTACCTGCTGTCACTTACTTTAACTTCTTGTATTTTCTTATCTGTCTAAAACCTTACCTAAGAAACTCTAAAATTATATTGCAAGAAAACTGAGGCATGTAAAAAGAGGAGGCTACAAGCTCTGGTGATTTGCATAGTGTAGAGGTAGCCTCAGCTGTGTTTCTTGTTCCAGTTGTGTCAACAAAGACCTGTGTTACTTTACAGAGGCCAGTTAAGTAGAATGCTCCTTGTCCTCTGTCTGGGGGAAGAAGAATAGATATAGTGATGCAAATAATGTCCTGCAACTTTAGGCTCAGCTATAACTCAGCTTCTGACCTTTCTAAATTGGGGGTGTCCTAGTCCTTCATGGATTTTAACCCCTAAAAAAGGTACCTGGTACCACTGCCTTAGCTTGCAAGAAGTCATGAGGACACAGAGTGAAGTAAGTCTTCACACCCTACGGACAATAAGGAAGATTCTGTTATTGTTTTTATCTGGGTAGACTTGTTAGCTGCCAGATTTTGCAGCTTAGAGCTGCTGTGTTGTGCACTGGGAGCTTAAAGAATTAGAACAGCCTTTTTTTCCTCGGCTGGTTTTCCTTTGTTTTTTTTTTTTTGTTTCATATTCCCTAAATAATCTGTGATTGAGCATTGTCCCTGCAACTCTGAGTTAGAGAACTTTACTTAGCTTCACCTTCCTAACAGTAACACATGACTCAGACAGCTGCAACTTTAACAGCAAGCCAGACTATTAAGAGTGTAGGACATGTAAAACTACAAAGTAGTTGCATCTCAGGTGGCAGAAGGTGATGTTAAAACTGTCGTTGGTCCCTGATGGATAGATCCACAGCCTGCAAGCATGGGTTGGAAGTTGGATTTTCTCCTGCTTCACGATTTTTTTGTGTCATATCAAATAGGGGCCCATCCCCTACACAAGATGCAGATAAAATCTGTTTCTGCTGGGTGATCACCTGAGGACCTTGCCTTTTCTTGCTGCTACTGCTCTGTCTTATTCTTCTTTCTTGTTCCTCTGCTTCTTGCTTCCACCTAGGCAGAACTGGCTTGCTTTGCCATTAAAGTGAGAATGCTACATGCAAATTTTTTCAAAAGAACATCAGTGAGTATTCTGGACTATTCAGAAGTATGAAGTCAACCTTTCAAAAAAAAATATTTTTTGAGCAATGGCTTTTTAGAAGATAAATGTTTTGCTTGCCTTAGGCAGCATTCTGTTGTTTAAAAAGTGACCGTCAAAAACAGTTTCCAGCTGGAGCTGCATTCATTTTCTTTGGTGGTCCAGGGTTCTCAGCCAGACTACATCCATGTAATACAGCAAGGTTTCCAGGAAAGGGTACAACGCTGCCTTGGAATGGCACATATACAGTGCTTCTTTATAGCATTCTTTCACCTTCAACCATTTCAGTCCAAGGAATTCCCAAGTTGGATGAGATTTCTGTGTACAGAGGAGAAAAACAAGCATGTATTTACGAGGCTTTAATTCCCTAGAGAGCCACATGAGCAAAGAGAGAGAGAGATGGAAATAGCTGAAGCAGATTTATCTATTAATTGGAGGTGACATCCATGAAAAATGTTTTGTGCTTTTTTTGCCCAGCCATGCTTTGCCTACCAATGTCTTGACAGCATTAATCACAGCTAAAAGGTTCTGTGGGAAACCTTTTCCGCTGTGTTAAGAAATGCCAGTGTGGATATGGACTTAATGTTTTGTCCTTCTTCATAGGGTCTGCTTGCTGGATGGAGGGAAGGAAGGCTGTCAGTGGAGGGTTTTAGCCCCAGAAAGGAAGCAAACACCTCCTACTGAAAAGATGTTTATGTTTTCTTGGTATTAAGGAGCTGTAAGCATGAGATCCGCAGCTGCTAATATTTCCAGTGGCAGAAGAGGTAGCTTGTAAATGGCCTGACATGTGGGCAAAGGACCTGTCTGTGCTTTTAGCTGGGATCTAGGTTAAGAGGAGCAACCTTGCATGCAAATTCAGCAATGAGAAAGAAGCGTGGCTTTGCGTGGTGGTACAGCAGGACCAGCAGGACATCTTTGGTCTTGTGTCAAAAGGTATGGTGTTCCCCCTCTGCGAGGCAGGGAAGGAAGGACAGTACTGTCCAGGGAGGACAGGGAGACCTAAAAAGGATTGTGAGGCTGCCTATCTGGGTGAACGCTTCTTAGGAGCAGTGATCTCTAATGGACTTGTTGGAGAAACAATGAGTTTGTGCATATGAAAGTAATTTGGTTTTCTGCAGTTTTGTGTGCCTAATACAATGCAGGTCTAATTGCTGTCCTCACCTTGCTCTGCCCCCTATTTCACAGTAGGACCCCTGATGTGACCTCCTCATAAACAAATCCAAAATTAATTGAGGCCAGCCCAATTTACACACGAAGACTAAATCCCCAAAATGGACCACTGGTTATTCCAGTCTTATCTCCAGCCAGTTTCTGGTTTGTGTTTGCAATAGCAACAAGATGACAAAAAAAGTCTCCTATTCAAACAGCAGCATGTCTGAAAGACTGCAAAGCAGGCACGTGAAAAGCACGTGAAATGATGAGAGCTGAAATCTGTTTAGAAAATCTGTTTATTGCAGAGTCATGGCCATATGAATGTAGAGAAGCTTGCCTGTAGTCTTTGAGATTTAACAATGAGAGGTATTTTATTTATATTATTTATTGCTGTGTATAGCTGAAAATTGGATGTGGTTTGAATGAAAAATTCTTCAGGTCAAACCAAACTCACTGTTGCTGTTTATTCTTCATACGCGAACTAGTCTCGGTGCTTTTTTTGCTTCTGTTGCAGAGCATCTTGCCTTTAATACCACACAAGTCTCTTTTGTGAATAAAACCACAGTGTTAATGCATTCCCTGGCTTTTCAATTTAGGAGGTGAGGCCTGTTGCAATGTGAATCCTGAACAGGAAACCACAGTTCCCTTGAAGTCAATGAACGAGGTCAAAAGCAAAACTTCCAGGCTCCTGTGGAGCCCTCATTAGAGCAGCACAGGCACCACAAGCCTGTGGGTACACGTCAGGCAAAGCAGCTGCCCTTTGGCCAGTTCTACTTCTCCTGCAGCTGGGCAGCTCCTGTTTACCTGCCTGCTCACACTGGGAGTTTTTGTCAAATCCAACAGCAGTGCAGTTGCCCAATGTCTCTTCTTTGACTACAACTACATTATTTTGTAGTTGTCTGTTTTGTTGGAGATGGCTGGAACTTAGCATGTTATGCAGTGAGCCCCAGTGGAAGGAAAATCATCTCTGTCCCTGTATCTTGGAGATGCATCACCCTTTTCTCCTTATGCAAGGGTAGTGTGATTTCCTCCATCTTGCTGAGCTGAAAAGAGCAGGGAGGTTATCAACATGTCCTGTCTCCAGCTTTGGGAAAGATTTCCTGGGACCAGCAGATAGGGAATGGGAGAAGGGTCTGGGGCAGGTGCTGCATGGCAGTGGGGTGGCTGCCAACCATCCTCTCCCTGCAAGCCCTGGCAGAGAGGAAAGCCATGAATCAGTGCCCACAACATCCAGGGTCAGGGAGTGAGTGGATTGTGAATGCTGATTCCTCCAGTCCTGCTGGGATTTAAGATGGGCACACAGAGCTGTGTGGTTTAGCAGACACAGATAAGCCAACATCCCTTGCAGACAAGTCTTGTAAGAGTCAGCTTGATTTTCTTTTCTTCCTTCCCTTCTCCCCCTCCATCACATCCTTTGTAATATCCAGATAAATCTGTGTCTGTCTGGGCTCAGTTTCAGGATCTCTGCTGGAGGGTGATCAATGTCCGTGTCTCTCCTGGGGGACGCTCAGGGCTGGTTGAGCCCTCTGCCAGACAGCTTCCACCAGCTCCGGGCTCGATGGTGACTCCCTGTAGCCATCTGGAGCTGGTCATGACCAACCCAGTCCCCAGCCATACACTGCCAAGTATGGAACAAAAGGCGAAATTGCTGAAGGAGCAGAGGAGTGAGGGGGAAAAGGCTGAGGGGCAGCAGGGGGAAATGCACGGAACAGCCCCAGGAGCAGGTCTGGTGGCAGTTCAGGGCAGTTTTCCTGATGGGTGTTTCAGCCTGGAGGAAGAGCCCACGACCAGGGCAGAGAGGAGGCAGCATATCCTGATCACTTCCAGCCCCTCTGAGGGGTGTGTGTGGAGGGAGGTGTTAATCCACCACAAAACTCTGCCAAGGAAGCACCTTTCATTCTCTAAATAAACACTTATTTCATTCTTAGGGGCTCTGTTTGGATACTGTAAAAATCTGATTTCACGTTTTGTTTAGCACTAGGAAAACCAAGCAAAAACCTGCTGAATTGTTGTGCAGGATCTGGTTGTCTCCTCAGCTGCGTGAGGAAAGTCACTGATCTCAGGCTTGCCTGTGCTGATTTATATGAAACTCTTCTTCAAAAGTGCTTAAGGATTCTGTGAATGCTGAGGCTGCAGAGGCAAAATAGGGTCTCTTCTCCTGAACAGTTCTTGGATCACAGGCAGCAGGCCCCAAATTACTTTGGTGGTGAGGCTGTGCTCAGGCTGGCCATGTTGACCAGATGTATCTCCCTCAGTGAAATCTTCCTTCCTTCCTTCTTTCCTTCTTTCCTTCTTTCCTTCTTTCCTTCTTTCCTTCTTTCCTTCTTTCCTTCTTTCCTTCCTTCCTTCTTTCCTTCCTTCCTTCCTTCCTTCCTCTCTCCCTCCCCTATTGCCGTCAGGATGCAACCTTCCCAAAGACAGCTGTGCCAGTGGAAAAGAATAGGGAAGGGTCTTCGCACAGGTTTTTTAGAGCTGTTTATATCAGCCCTGCATGGCATCCTAGGCTGGGCACAAAGACTAAGCCTCATGGGAAAACTTAACTTAAAGTAAAGGTTCTAGGGGCGGAGGGAACTTTCGAAATGGCCAGTGGGGGAAACAGGACTTGGGTACATTAGCATCAGAGAGCAGGGCATGCTCCCGCTCCCAGGGTCCCATTCTCCCAGGGGGAGGGGGGCCCCAGGGGGGGAGCCCCACACTCCCCCCCTCCCCACCTTTCTCCCTTCCCTTCCTCTTTCCCTTAGTCCACTCCTTCCCTCCCTCCCCTCCTCCCAACCAGAAGAGACTTTAAATACAGATTTTTACCTTTTTATAACACAAGGTTAGCCACAAAGCAAGCCCAAAGACATACTTGCTCGGAGTAATTGATTTTTTTTCCCCTGGATCTGCCACTGCTCTGCTCTTACGTGTGCTGGGGAACCGCTGGGCGCTTCGATGGTGGTGCAGGAGGTGTGAACAGATCCTGGCTCGGGCAGTGATGCACACCTAAATGCAGGCTCTCCCGCATTCACCCTTCAGCTGTGCTGCAGTGTGTCCTTCTGCAATGTCAATTACAGTGTTTCCAGGCTTGCGGGTGGAAGTAGCAGCAGCCTGGTGAGAGGTGTGGGTTTTCTGCCAGGCGCCTGTCTGTGCAGTCACCTACAGGCCTGCTGTGATACTCTAGTTTGTAACCCTTTGAAATACCAAGCTTCTGCTTCCACACATATACACAAATCTGCTAACAGCCTCCGTCCAAAGTGTAAGTTACCAGGAAAAGTACAAAGTTGCTTGACAGCTGATGACAATAATATACTACTTCGGTCAACAGAGAGTTCAGCTGGTGCTGCTGAACATCACCAAGCAAAGCCCCTTCAAACATAGTGATCATGGAAACGTTTTCACTGAAAGACAAAGAAGGGCACAACTACTGTAAATTGCAGTGATGAGGTAAAGCAGTAGGACATTGCTGGCCTCTTAAGCTACTGGAAAATAATAAGAGAGAGACTTATTCTGGTCTCAGTCACAGCTCAGGTCTCTGATCCCTTTCATCTCATTACCCTGCTGAGCAAACAGTAAAGCAATTTCAAGTTTCAAAACAGATGCCCTGCTGTCAGACTGGGGTAATGCCTTCTAAGATAAAAAGTGGAACATGCTTTAAGTGGGTCAGTCTTTATCTCCAGACTTTGCTTGCCTTCAAATGCCAAGTTGGGCACCTGTCCCTACCCCCCTATTGTTGAAAGAAAGCTTAGCTGCATGTGGACAATCTTTTACAGCTGTTTGAGAAGGTGAAATCAGAGTAGGATGCCAAATGTCCTTTTAGCTTTATAGTTACAGTTAGAGACCAGCACAGCACATAAAAAGATCTCTTTTGTATTCACATTTCAGTCGTTTCAACAATGCTACAGAGGAGTTGAAAGTTTCTATGAAATTACAGTAAGATGTCTTTTAAAACTGGCATGATTGACGAATGACAATAGGAAATATAATTACAGTCAGCTGCCATTACAGTTAGAAATTCACTCATTTACTTGTTTTTCTTGGGTGTTTTTCCCAATGGGAAGGAGTAGTGCATAAGGGTTAGGAACAAATGTTACGGTGTTTTCAGTGTGGTAAAGAACTGGTTTAATTTTGATCATTAATAGTTATTCAACTTGTTCTTCATTAGAATATTAGCCACCTTCTTTCTAGCTTTATTTCAATGCAAAAGAGCCACTTCTGGCTTTGAGAAAGTTACAAGTGCATACACATTGTGTATAAAGCAAAGTACTCCCATTGCATTGCTTTTGTTCTGGCTTCAGTAGAAAAATACTCCTCACACTAACTTCAAATTCCCCAATAAAAAGGCATTACACAGTTTAAGATCAGTCTGTCCTTGCAAAGAAACCTTTAAAAATCTGTGTAATCTTTAACAATTGCTTTTTTCCTTTCAGTGAAGATTAAAATGTACTGGAGATGGTTCTAAACTGAACCAAACAGAGCCTCAACCTTCAGTATATGTGCTAAGAGATCCAGGTATAATTCCAGTTATTTTTATAAGCTGTCATTGATTTTAGCAGGTGTTTTGAAGTGATCTTGCTGTGGCTAGATGTAGAGAGTTGCGTGATCTTAAGCTGCCTGTAAAAAACCCAGTACCAGACCTGTCAGTCATGTCTAGTGTCAGAACAGTGCCTGTCATTGGTTCAGTTTTGAGTTCAGATTTCATCAAAGGAAAAGCAAATATCCCTTTAATTTCTGTGTTTTAGACAGGTAGAATCTTGACTTTTTGCTTTGCCTTAAAACAGGAGTGTTTTCATCTTGTTCAGGTTTGTCACATAAAGAATTCACTAAGGGAGACAACCTTCTGAACTTGAACATCTCTGTTAGAGGAGAATCTCTTACAGGATTCACAGCTAGGTCTTCTAGCTCTTCAGACGGCTGGGTCTTTTTTGTCTGTCTTCCTGATTTTCTTATGAAAAAAATCACCTTAATGTCTATCACTGAAGAGATGCAGAGCAAGTAGCATAAGACTGCACTTGTGCTTTAAATATTTTTTAAGGCAAATAACTAGATTAGCCAAGATAGAGTGAGATTTGTCTTCACCTCTGCCACAGAAAATCCCAAAAGAGGATTTTGTATAGACGTGTATGGTTTATTTAGTCTTTCAAGTTTCACTTCAACGAGAAAAAAAAAAATCCATACAGGTTATGTTCATTTGAGAATCTTATCCCACTGCATTGGTTGGAAGCATATTCTAAAGCAATATCCATTAATTCTTTATGTTTCATTTGAATCTTGTGAATGGTACTTCCAGGGGAATCACCTGAGACTTGGGTGGAATATGAGGGAGTGGATATATGGTGTCATGAAAGGAGGAAAACGCATAGCAGAAAAGCTGCTGTAAGAAAGCAAAAAATTCTGCATTTTGAAAACAACAAATTTGGCTTCAAATTCTCTGTGAACTTTGCTGGGCAAGCAAACACTGCCAACAGTGGCATCTGCTGCAGGACTGATGATGTGGCTCTTGCAGCCAGGAACTGAATCCTTGCCTTTTATGGTGTGTGGATTAGGTGCCTGGTGCTTTTTAATTATTTAAATTTTTTTTAATGGGGTGGAATGTTGGGTATTGAGAATGCTCCTTGTAAACCAGAATAAAGTAGTTTAGACAATTCCAGAAGTGAAGCATATTTCCAAAGCAAAAACATAGCAGAAGACAGAGATCTGGTAAGTGTAAATTCTCTTTAAGCTGCACAGATGGCCCAGCCTCACAGCAGCAGGAGGAGGGGAACAACCCTGTGTTTCCTTACAGTGCAAACAGTGATGACAGCCTTCTTCAGTGCTTGCACCAGGCTGAGGAGCAGACCTGGAGGGGAACCCACTGCAGGCTGGGTGGTGTAAGGAGTGCAGTCACTGCAATGTAAACACTTGCACAATGCAGGTGTGATGAGCAGCTCCTCTATTTACGCCCCTGGTTAATGAAGGTAGAACAGTGAGGAACTGCAGTTCAACAGATTTCCAGGAATGTACAAGGCAGAAATAGTAAGCAAATCTGTAAGGATTCTGATTTGTCAGTCATCTCGCCATTGTCTGAGAAAGTTAGGCTTTGGCAGCATGCTGCACCCTGTAGTCTCTTCATAATGAATATGACGTGGGCACTGGGCCAGGATGTAATTATTCAATGCGGTGAAGCAGAATCCTATCTATTTACCCTGTTTATGCATTGAAACTCATCCTTTAATTTTATTTTCCCACATGCCAGATGAAATTTGATGTGCTGGTATTTGAATATAATACTACAGTTTCTGTTATTAAATTGTAGAAGAACATTTGCATATGATGAGCATATTGCAGAATGTCTCTGAAATTCCTTAATGAAAAAAAAATTGGGAGTTCTTTTATTACTAATGGGGCTGTGTAGACAGGAAAACCCTGTATTTCTAACAGGTGGCTTAATAGTGCCATGATCTGGAACAGGTTGGGCTGGAATATATTGATTAGAAGTCAGCAGTTTCACTGTCAATACAATAGCTTAAGGGCAATATGATTTGGTTTCGCTTTTATCTAGAATAGGGCTTTACATTCTTTACCAGTTACAGCATTGCTTCTTTTTCACAATGCAGAAAGCTGCTGACTTTGGAAAACGAACCTGCACAGAGCCTGATCTGTGTGCAGATCTGTGTGAGAAGCTGCGTTCTCTAGCTTCTGTACTGCAGTTATGGGTCACAGTTAATCTGAATTCATTTCTCTGGTTGCAAAGTAACTGCTAGCATGATACACAGTGCCTATATCCATTGGGTGCTTTGCAAAGACTTGTTTCCTTCATTTGATGGAGAATACAGCAATATAACTTCCGTGGAACATGAAAGAACTGAGTTTTGCTCAAATACACAGGAAGGCATCTGTGAGAAAGTCAAACCCAGGTGATTGAAGCAAATGACTTAATGTTATCACTCTGTGTCACTTTCAGCAGTACCTTTCTCAGTAAATGGATTCTACAAAATTTCTCATCTGGCCATTACCTGCTTAGAGTTGAGTATTTAGGCATACAGTGAGATTAGTGTTTCAGTCCTTGATGCTGTGGTAACCTGTCATGGCCAGTCACTTGCCTTTAGCTTAGTCATTTGGACTACTAAACGGAGCAAGAAGGGTTCTGGTCATGTAACTGAGGAAAAACATACAGAAAATGGTGCTGTTCCATGAGCTTGACAAATTCGTGATTTCAGTAGAGAGGCAGACTTAACTTGGACTGGAGAAAGAAGGAGTGTCTATGTAGGGTGGGGTTTTCTTTTAAGTTGGTTGTATTTTTGGAGGTATGTGTGGGTTTTTCCCCCGAAATCAAACTTGACTGAGTTTTTCTGACATTTTGGAAGGAAAGGAGTCAGAGTATTAAAAAAACAAAAAAAAAAGGAACAACTAAAAATCTCACTGCAATTTAGAAGCTTGTGAAATAGGGAATTTAAGCTGTATCTCCATGGGGTTTCTTTGTATGCCGTGAATTTTTTCCAGCTTGAGTGAGAGTTTCTTATCATGCTGTCACAACTTACCCTTTTAGCTTTGGCACTTGTCTCCAGTGTGTCAGACAATGGGGGTAAGTGGGGCTGCAAGGACTTGCTCTCTCTGCTGTGGTTTTTTTCAGCAGGGTAACCCTACTAATGGGTCATGAGAAATGTTGTGCTGCCATGATGTTGTTGGCCACGCTGAAATTTTCTGCTAAAATAGCTTGGGAAAAGAATAATTTTGCCATTCTCTAAGAGATCTGTAGTGAGGAAAATGAGTTTGATAGGTTTAGTTTGCCAAAAACCCACACAACCACTTGCTTGCGTCTCACTCAGCTTTATGTGAGTAGCTGTAGCCTGGCTGTCATCTTTCCCTTTTCAGCTGAGGGACAACAGTGTAGTAGCTAGCTCACAGAATTCTTTGGGCACATCTCTTTGGAATTACAAATGCTGAGTTACGAAAAGTAAAATGCCAGAAGCACAGAGATGAAGTGACTCACTAGAAGTCAGCAGAGGGCCAGGAGTAGGAACAACCACTATCTTTCCAGGGTCCCAGTCAAGTGTCTCAACTACATGGGAAGAACAGGCCTTTTAGAAAAGCATAGCACTGATTTTGAGAGCATTGACATCTGCTTGCAGAGGCAAAATTTATTTCCTTCCTTAGCAGCAGCAGGCATCCCTCACACTGAGGATTTGAGGCAGGCAGGAACTCCCAGAGGCTGCTGTTGCTGGATGAGCAGCATAAACAGGTGTAAGCCAAGAGATACTTGGTTATGTTTTTCTCTAGCTGGGTTGTTTTTTTATTGTAGTGTGTTGCAGAAAATGTGCCAGTTTCCATGGAATGCTGAACAGTCAGACAACAGAGTGCAGTAACAAGAGGGAGTGATAAATAAATATGTTCACGAGCTTCTTCGTGAAGTGTCAAACATGTAGAGCTGGTGGGTTATTCGTTTTGCTTTGTCAAATGTGGAGCTGTTTTTCTAAATAGCTATCCACTTCATTGTGGGGCAAGGGAACATGAAAACCTGATTACTGTGACACGTAGCAAATTCCACTGCCTTTTCTTTCCTGTATGGAGAAGACATCTCTCCTCTCAGGAGGAGAGGATGCTGTCTCCCTCCTTGTGGAAACGAAAGTGCTTTGCTATGGAGCTGTTAAGAACCATGTTGCATTAAATAAAAAATAAAAAAAAAATCATGAGATACCTTGGCACAAGTTAATCTTTTTTCATTATCTGTTTTACAGTTGGTCAGTTCTGTCTATGGATCAAGGGAGAATAATGTCTCTTTTAGTGAAAACATGAATCTGAACATCTGGAACTGAAAATGGGCTGTTTTAAGAAAGTTACATCTTAAAAAGATATGCAATTTCCAATGCAGAATGAAAATACAAGTTTACTGGTTTGCCAGGATACAGTATATCCTTTTGGCAGTTCTGTTCCTAGATCTAATGTATGAATATTAGAGAATCATAGCTGTTTAACCTCTGTTACACTGTGGAGAGGGAAGGGGAATCCTTATTTGAGATAAGAGAGTCTTCTAGTATAGAAGGAGTGGGAAATCACAATATGGAACAATGCTATAATATCTTGTATGCAAATACAGTGTGGAAAAGCTTCCTTGAAAATTCAAAAGTGAATATGCATAGAGCAAGTATACATACATATCTCAGGCTGATGGATCTTAGTTGCAATTATTAATATATAAAGCAAAATAGTTACTCATATAATATTTTCAGGCCCTTATATTCTCAACTCAGCTTAAAATTTTGAAAATGTCAATCTTCCTAATCTCTCCAAAGATGTTAAAATTCTGTAGTCAATCACAGAATTAGTAGCAAAATCTGCTTAGTGTACCCTTTTTCCTATGGGACCCCATATTTTGTGTTCTAAAACTGTTAATTACAGCACTTCCATTCTTACTCCTGGGTTTCATGCATTGTTGTCAAGAAGGGTTTGTGGGAAGCTCCACAGTTCTTTCTGGAAGAACTTTCTCTGGGATTTCACTGAATGGGGTTGATACCTTGGCCAAGTATAGTCTCATCAGCTATATTATAGAACAGATATTTTCTACAGAAGAAAGGGCATTGTTGTACTGAATATAGTCCTGTTTTGATAGCAATTTAGCAACTGATTTCAGCAGGCTCAGGAAAGGCATGTTGTGTAATGATCTGTACAATCAATGGCATCCTTTTCAAAATGTAAGCATCTGTTTCAGACATGATAAAAACTTTTTTTTTTCAAATTCTAATAGAAAAGAATAGATTTGTTGTTCAGAAATTCCACTTAGAAACAATGATTTTTCGAAATGAATTGGCTTTAAAAAGGGCAGCAAGTTGGTGTATTCCGAAGCAGTTACCAGGTATGTGAATGTAATTATGTAGCTGCTCTGATTTTCACAGACAGCATTAATAAAGATTGATGGGCTCCACTGCATCTAATTACTGCGTCCAGTGATTGCAAAGATGGTGAGCTGACTCCAAACAAAGCTGCCGGAAGTCAGAATTTCTTTTTGCCTTTTCCACTCTTTAATTCTTGTGCATAACCAATATGAACTTGCTCATTATGCCTTCTGTATCCGAATTGGCAGGGGAAGGCAGTGGGCACTGTGTGGCTATAAATAAGGGCAGTTACTTGAAAGAATTGTCATTTTGGTTGTCTTTTGGTTGCCTAACAACCATTTCTGAAGCTGAGTCTTAGAAATTACAGGCGGTGATTTGGGATCATAAGTGAATTGCTGGGGTGAAAAATCTTTCATCTTCATTCTTCTAATGCAATAGATACAAAATGTTTATTATTTACTAATATCTGCTTAGTTGAAACCAGCAGAAACAAGTCAGTGATAAGAAGGCATGGGATGGAATGGCAGCTATTACTCATTTTTACAGGAATGTGTACCAAAACTCTCAATGTGCTTGAAATTTTTCTAATTTCTCCTGAAATAAGCACAGACTTGGAAGGACATTCAGTCTGTTTTGATTTTTGGTGGTGTTTTTTTCCCCCTCCACTCATGGTATTATATTTTTTCCATTTGTATCTTTTCACCGTATTAGAGAGCTGTGGTTTAAGGAAAGAATGCACAATAAAGGTGGAAAAGATTAAACAAAAAGTTGACAAGTGAAAGACATTTTTTCAAGATTATTTTGTAAAAATTGCCCAATATATAAACCTTTTCTTTCACACCAGGAAAAAAAAAGACAGGCTTCCAAATTACAGGTGAAAGTTTGAGGAAAATTTCATGAAAGCATGTTATAAGTTCTTTCTTTCACACATTTTTCTTTGTTTGGAAAACTTACCAACCTTTATACTTCTGTAACACATCCAGATTCATTCAGTCCAGATGGCCATACCACAGCTCTGCCAGTAAACTGCACTCTTCCTCAAACCTTTCTAGACCCAAGCATTAAGTTGGATTGTTCCCTTCCCCCCCATCACACTTATTTTGCATCTTTTTCCAGTAAGACCTTTGTGGCAATTTTAAAAAGTGCTATGGCTGCAGTTCTGAAAGCATTTTAATGCTCCCATATCTGAAATATCCACACCTTAATTTGCTGGATTCTGAACGGCAGTTTCAACTGTGTCAGGAAAGTGGAGAAAAGGTGAATACATTTTGAAAAAGGCTTCTTTTATCATCTAATTTTCATGGTATCATAGTGGTGGACACTGGGCAGGGATGTGAGAGGCTTTCTTTCTGTTTCCCATGGTTCTCATCCCCTAATGAGCACTCCTGTTCAAAAATTAAGAATTGTATTTATTACTACTGCGATTTCACGTTTTTCAGGAGTCTGTAAGTCTGTAAATATAGGAGAGACACGTTTCCTGTGAAGCATTTCATCTGCTCAAGCCCTTTTTTTTTCTTTCTTCAATTATGAAGTGTCTTATTTTTCATGATGGTCTTTGCCAAGTTTCTAATCATATGGTGAGGCAGAGCAGTGTTGCAGGTTGACCCTCCCGGAGCAGAAGACCTTCCTGCTTTGGGTCTTCACTTGCTTCAGGGATTTTTTTTACCATTTTAGAAAAAATATTTTATGGACTGGTTTTCTCATTTCCCTAATAAATGGCATGCTTTTGAAAAGCCAAGTCTTAACGCTAGCCTGAAAAGGTCTTGGCTTAGATTTTAATGGAGTTTTGGTTCATTTTGGTGGGGTTTTGTTGATTTGGCAAGGCTTTTTTTCACTTTTATTGTACTTGCTTATGAAACATAATATCCTGTTCCTTCAATGTATTGGTGTAAACACATAATAATAATAACTGCAGGTGCCAACTCAGTCATTTGACAATTGTGAAATGCAGGTCTGAATTACATCTACAGGACAGAGGCTGCATAGGGGTTCACAAAGAAAGATTAAAGAGTGCTTTTGTCTTCAGTGAACAATGTGATGGATGAAAAAGGTGATAATATAAATTGAGGGCAAGTTTTGTACTTTGCAGGATTGTTAGACTTTGCCTCTGTGTACACAGAGTCTGAAGAGACTTTGGGAATGCAGTCTCTGCATTTCATAGGAGCTCACAGGCTTTCTGCCTTCCTCAGGCAAATATGTTTGCACTGTGTGAGTATATTAAGTGCAGAATTCATTACTATTGACAGACTGGAGTTTGAAAAATGATTGCTTGGTAATGGAAAGAAAGCAGTAGGAAAAAAACCCCATTGCTGATGATGGGCAAATGAACAACTTTTGAAAATGGCATTCCAACAGAATCCTGAATTATTGTCCTTTAATTCTTGTTGTGATAGCAAACACTTGGAAAAAAGCACCCTGACTTTTTGTAATCGGGACTTGTGTTGCTGGAAGGACTTCCTGATTCAGAAGTCATGCATAGGGACAAGGAGGAAAAGAGAGCAGAAGTAACAAACATTGAAATTATCCGAAGACTCATACACAAGCTTGTATGTATGTAGCAGTTCTTAAAAGCAAAAGTGAAGCTTTGTGAGTCTGTCAACTGTTTCTTAAGTTTCATTTCCATTGCTTCGGAGTATCTGATGTTACATAGTTCATTATACAAGTGAGATTTTGTACTGTTTTTCTAAAACCTGCTATGAAACACCTTAATGTTCTAGTTCCTTTCTTCCTAATTGCTTTTTTGCCCTTTCAGTTACTCCTGGGATGGAGGAAATATTACTAACATAAAGTAACTGCCTCCATTAACTTATATTGCCTTACCCCTTTAAATAATCTTACCACTTTACTCCTGCTAAAACAGTCTACATTTTTGGCAATTCATCAAAGAAAGATATTATGCCTCTCTGAGACCAAATCAGATAAGTTGCAAGTTCACTGAGTGTAAAGAATTCACCTTTTAACATGTAAATACTTCTCCTTTGAGCACTTAATATAATGATAAAGCAAATCTGATGGGTAGGATAGAAAGGTAGTTTCTAGTTTCACTTCCTGAACGTTTTGCAGTTTTGTCTTTAAAAAGGACTTTAGAGTTCTACTTTAAAGATTATCCTTTGATTACAGGTCTGATCTGGCCTAAGGTCCAGCAGCAAAGTTTCTTATCTTGGAGGAGGCTGTGTTTTGTACTGAGGATCAGAGCTAAAGCTCCTGCAGGTTCTCCTGGCGTTGCCTCAGTGCCCGTCTGTTCACACCACATGGCCCAGCATTTGGTTCAAGCTACCTTGGGTAAATGAACCCCTGGGATCTACAGAGTGGCTTCAGAAAACAGGAATCATATGCTAGATACTTGCTTTAAAGGTTTGCACGTTTTGATTTTTAAAATACTGTGCTTGAGGGTGTATTTGCTTACGGGCAAGTCCGTATTTTGTTTCTTCTTCTGGGGTAGGGGCTTGGTTTCAGTGCATGCACAAAACCCACAGGACTCATTCTTTAAAAGGTGCTCAGTTCCCTCTTGCTAGGGAGTAAGGATCATAGTAGGTGTTAAAACGGTTGTTATCAGCTGCAGGGTAATGAGAATCTGGGTTCCTCGTGAAGTGGAATAATTTATATTCACCACCACTGTGAATGTGCCCTCAAGGTAACAGATTCATGACTTCATGCATTAGAAACCTGCCTAGTGCCAAAAAAGGGATATGTTTAACAGAATAGTTATTCTTGTGAGAAATGCGTTTAGATGTCTTTTATCTTGCTGCAAACCCTTAAGCTGGAAAAGGATTCAAAGCTTGGCTGTTGCTGAATCTCAGGGTAATTTGGCTTTGTGTGTAGAATTAGGCCTAATATATTGTTCATTTTTGAGTCCTAAGCAAAACCAGAATTCTAGGATAGATAAATATGCAAGTAAATATGTGGCTACATTTCCTGCCATCTTGTCATCAGAAACGGGCAGCAACTGCTTCGAAGGGTACCTGGTTTCCAGTGTTCGAGAGCTTTGTGTGAAAGAGGAGCTTAACAGATGTATTGGCCTCCTTGATCCACAAACCTGAAACTGCTAACTGAGGGAGTGAAAAATGAGGGAAATGACCTTATTGTCCCCATCTCTTGAGGAATGATTTGGTTTTGGCTCATCAGTAACCATGTCTGCTACATTTTCTTTGCATGCTTTTTTTTTTTGTGTGTGTCTTTTTAGGTGCAAGTACAGAATATGTGTAAGTGTAGGCTTGCACTGAGACTGTGAAATGTCCTCCCAAGGGCCATGGAGACACTTCACCTAAAATTAGATAATGTAGAATAGCAGAGAACATGCTGCAATTACACAGGGCCATTAAAGCTAGGAAGAATTTAACTCTGCAAAGGCATTCTTTTCAAAACCAGAATTTTTTCTGGCGAGGATGGCAGTCACCTGAGGTCATGCCTCTGTCAAAGGGAGTGGGTGGGCACAGGGCACTGGGCTTTTGTAGTTTCTTTGTTTACATTCAGAATCTAGGGGCTGCCTTGATGTTAGGCAGTCTGGTGCCTTGCTTGTTCAATCTGAAGAAAATAAGGGAAGATGAAAGATGGAGGGGTGGAAGGAGCAGAAACAGAAGAGAGAGGGAGGAGAATCGAGAAGAGAGGGAGGAAGTATATTTTCAAGTGATACAGGAGGGATGTTCCTAGGAATAAATACAAGATATTTATATCAATGCAAAGAGTACTTAGAAAGGCCAGAATTTATGGCATATTTGGAGTTTTTGTTTTGGCTTTCTTTGTTTTTGATAAAGCATTTCACTTGCAGTAGCAAATCAAATTCTCCAGGGAGAACTGTTACAGGAATAGAACAGACAGAGAATTAAAACCTGGTCCCAGAGGTATAAAACCTCCATTTCACTCATCACAGACTAGCAAGGGGGAATACACTATGCTTGGGGAAGGGTGAGCTGTTTTCTCTGCTTGCCATGATCTACAACAGCTGAAAGAAGGAGTCTTTTTCACCTACTTTTAAGGCAAGGCGAGAGGTTTACCAATACCAGCCAGAAGAACCTCTCAGTTGGTAAAAACTACCCCTGCAGAACAACTTACCCTTTTAGAAAGTGATCCTGGGGTGTATTTGCTTGGGGTTTTTTTACCAGCCCTCCCTCTGCTTCCTAGAACTGAACTATTAAGGGATCATAAAATATTAATGCTAAATACAGACAGAGGGGACATTCACCAACACATATACAGGTTTACTGAGCCTGTGCCTGATTTTGAGAACCTGTGAAGTCCTAGATGTTTAAACTGAGAGAGGTTAGGGGAAATGGTGAAAAATTGCTATTTGTCATCATCAGAAAATGCTGCTGATCCACAGGTAAGAAGCTTAAACTCTGAAGAGGAAAGTAGAAGAAAAGGGAGGAGAGAGATAAAAACTATGCTTATGTGTTTAATTTTGTATTTTGAAAGTTAGAGCTTGGTCAATCGTTCAGGGGTTTTTGTTGCATTGTTTTAGGGGTTTTTAGCTTATTAAAAAGGCTTTTAGCCATGACAAATTTAAAAGTGTTCATGCTAAAAATCAAATTAACTCTTTCAAAAACAACAGCTTCCAGAAGTTTGAGTTCTTTTTAACTCTGACTTCTTTCTCTCTTTCTCTCTCTGACAAGCACACACAAAACATGCATTCCATCAGCTCAGGATAGTGACAAAGGTTTTGAAATTCCAAATGGCTTTTTCTTGAAAAGTTCTGGTTTTGAAAAGAATGCCTTTGCGGAGTTAAATTCTTCCTAGCTTTAATAGCTCTGTGTAACTGCAGCATGTTCTCTGCTATTCTACATTATCTAATTTTAGGTGAAGTGTCTCCATGGCCCTTGGGAGGACATTTCACAGTCTCAGTGCAAGCCTACACTTACACATACTCTGTACTTGCACCTAAAAAGACAAAAAAAAAGAAAAAAAAAAAGCATGCAAAGAAAATGTAGCTGCTGCTGCAATTTTAAGATTGACAACTAGTTGGTTGCTGTCACCTTTTTTTTTTCACTGCCAGTGTAGGAGGCAACTGTTTGAACAGCAGCATTTATCACATTGCCTCAAGGATCAGAGATCAGGGTATTCAGCCTGAGAAGTCTCTGTGGTACAGGCCAGTGAAGGCTGTGATAGTGACACAGACATTTCTGGGTGCTTTTTTCTTTCTTTTGGCTTAGAGCATAGCACTTTTTAAATTATATTAAGCTTATCCAAACTGAAGGTGAAACAAAGGCATCTGTTCCCTAAAATTTGTACTAATTTTAAATCAGTTTCCCTTCACACCATGGATTTGTTGGTCTGTGTGTGAATAAAGGATACCTTTGTGAGATTGTCTGGGTAAGGGGCTTATTTCCCATCTGTTGTTCTACAGCAGGATCATAGTAGCAAGTGGACTGACATTCCCCTCTCTTCCCCCCTAAACTTGTCCTTCCACTTTACCTTTGTGATTATCGTAATTCCTGGAGGATACCAGGTTTTGTTAGTCAGATACCATCCTGGTAAGTGTGAATGAGCGAGTGAAGGCCTTTGGTGTTTTTAGTAGGTAAACAGCAACAGTCATGTTTCACTCAAGTGGTTTTAAATCAGGCAACCTCTTCTCACAAGCCCATATGTTGCGGTGTGTCAAAAGAAAATGTCATTTGTGAAAGTGGTGTTTAACAGACATTTTTCTATGCCTGTACGTTTTTTCTGTGAGTATGAGACTGGTCAAAAAAGCTGAGCTCCCACATTTCTGTTGGCACTATTATGCCTTTAAAAACAGAAGAAAAAAGCCTTCCTGCATTGCATCCACTGAAGGATAGGCAGAGATCTACTACCATCCAGAAGGAAATGCAAGCATTTCTACTCTTCTTCTAGTCTCCAAGGACCATGTGTATAGCATCTTGTGTTGATGATAAGGTTGTGCAGAATGGGTTTGTAGAATTATACTTCATGCTTGTCTTAAAGCCTTTGTTCCCAGTGTCTGGTGGCCACATAATCTCTGCCTCTGTCTTGATTTTTGTTGAAGTCCCACCCACAATGCTTTCATTGAAAAGCTTTGTGATATGAAGATATGCATTCCAAAAGCCAAAAAAACCCAGGAAATTATCAATCAAGGAGTGCTATATTAAGAAGAATAGTTTTCAAGTAAATATTATAAATTATTGTTATCTCTCTCATGATTTTAGGCTGCATATATGTAGTTTGTCATTTCTTACTTAAGGGTCCTTGAGAGTCCCATTTTAAAGTTATTCTAAAATATTTTGGTTTATGGATAATCATCAGGTTCCATAACTTAGGAACAAAATCAGTAATAACATCAACCAAAGCAAAAATCAGTGTGGAAAATGCAGTGGAGAAGAGAAGACCTTCAAATTGAAGACAAAATTATTGAGGTGAGATCAAGTTGAAATATGATGGGAAACAATATAAGGTGCTGGATATTACCAAACTCTATCACCTCAATTAGTGAAATATGCTGTGACTAGTAACTCTGGAAGGAATTCAAAGAAGTTGAAAAAGGAATAACCATTTCAGACTGATAATATTTTTTTAATTAATCAGATAATAGATTGTTTCCTTATTGTCACTTTGCAGCTTATATAGGATATAGGAAATACACCTTCTATGCAGAGCCAAGAGGTTATTTTGTAATCTGTGACTTAACAGTTTAGTCAACACACACCAGTTGTTGTTACTCAGGTAGAAGTTATGTGAGAAGTGCAAGTTATCTGCTTTTTTTTCAATCAATTCCATTTCACCAATCTAGTAAAACTGTTACATATACACTTCCTAGTACCTGCCCCTCTCTCTTGCATACTGGCCCTTCTCATGACCCTCTGAGTCCTTTGGTTAGTGGCCTCAGTCATTATCAAGAAGAGGAGATGATGGTGAGCCATCAGCACATCAGTTCCACAATTCTACTTCTTTGAATTTTTTCTTCAAGCTGCTTTTTATCTCTGTAGAATCATCGAATGGTTTGAGTTGGAAGGGACCTTCCAGAGGCCATCTAATTCAACTCCCCTGCCATGGGCACAGATACCTTACAGTAGATCAGGATGCTCAGAGCCCTATCCAGCCTTACCTTTAATGTAAGTCCAGGGATGGGGCATCCACCACCTCTCTGAGCAACCTGTGCCAGTGTTTCACCACCCTCATTGTAAAAGAACTTCTTTCTAATACCTAATCTAAACAGACCCTCCTTCGCTTTAAAACCACTGTCCCTTCTCTTACATCAACAGCCCTACTGAAATGTTTGTCCCCATCTTTCTGATAGAAAGGTCACAATAAGGTCTCCGTGGAGCCTGCTCTTCTTCAGGCTGAACAATCCCAACCCTCTCAGCCTGTCTCCATAGGAGAGGTGCTCCAACCCTCTGAGCATCTTCATGGACTCCTCTGGACTCACTGCTGCAGGTCCACGTCTTTGCTGTGCTGGGACCCCAGAGCTGGAGGCAGCTCTGCAGGTGGGGTATCACCAGCCTGGGGCAGAGGGGCAGAATCCCCTCTCTCCTCTGCTGCCCACGTTGCTTTGGATGCAGCCCAGGACACAACTGAGCTGCCAGCACACGTTGCTGGGTCATGTCCAGCCTCCTGACCGCCAATACCCCCAAGTCTTTTTTCCTCAGGGCTGCTCTCAATCCATTCCGTGGGACTGACCTGACCAAGGAGCAGCACTTTACACTTGGCCTTGTTGAACTTGATGGGATTCCCAAGGGCCCACTTCCTGAGCTTGTCCAAGTTCCTCTGGATGGCATTCTGCCCCCATTCTGTCAGCCTCATCACTCATCTCGGCGTTACCTGTATTCACTGAATTACACCCAAGCTTGTGGGTTTATTAAAAATTTACCAAGATGAGTTTGGACTTTGTTTTTATTGTGCATGGTTGCACTCAGTTTAATAGCAGAGCCCTTTCTCTGTAGTGGGCCATTGACTAAGGCACATTTGTATCCTGTTGTTAATGAGTGTACTAAAAGAGCACGGCTCAAGTGTGGATTGGACAGGTGACCCAGTTCCAGGGTGGAGCATCTCAGGGGCTCTGCTGGGCTGGCAGTGGTGAATGGGGTTTCTTTTGTAGTCTACCAGTGGGTGCTAGCATGGACCTTTCACATCATTGTACTTCATTTCACCTTTCATACATTCTTTCAAGTCTTGTGCAAAGTTAGTGAATTTCACAGTTCGAATGTTCTGCTTATCAGGATATCTTATGTCTCCAGATGTGTTCTTCACTATCTTGGCACCTTATCTGTTTCAGTGAAACCTTTCTTGCAGTGCTGTGGTGATTAATGCATGCCTTTCTTTTTAACCCTTTGTCTGCTGTTTCTTCTGGCACTTTCCCTATCTGCTTCCCTCTTCCCTCCACTCACTTGGATTCATGTTTTCCTCATGCAAATTCTAATAGCATTGTTGCAACACTCCTTCTCAAAATGTTTTCTTCTGACAGGCCTCTACTTGCCCTTGATCCATGCAGGGATTGTGTCCATGTCAGAAGAATCAAGCTGACCCAAGAATTCAAAAGAACTTTGTTAGAGCCATTATTAATCTGTGTGTTAACACAGAGCTCACTCGGGGTTTAGCTACAAGACTTGTCTTCTCTCCTCAGTAAACGTGTGCAGCTGGTTCCTGCAGTGCCCTGGGTGCCCTTAGTATGATTTGAGTTAGTGATATTGAAGAGAGCTGACTGCCTATCAGCAGTCACATGAATTTTCGAAAACAGCTTCTAGAACTTAATTTGTCTTCAGATTATTTTGGTGGGTTACTTGGACTGGCAACAACCTGCTAGATTATTCCAGGGAAAACGAAGTACTCAGAGAAACTTCTTTTGATCAGAGTTTATTCCAGTCCTACTTACCCTCCACAAGCAAACACAGCTATGGGGATATAGACGCCTTTATTTTAAAGCCTGTCTGACTTTTGTGGCACATTCCTATCAGTCATTGCTGTGGCCTTAGAGAAAGTACAACAAAAGACAGTGCCAAAGAGTGAAGCTGATCTTATCTCTGGTGTCTGACTGGTTCAGACTTCGAGCTTCAGAAGCTGAGGTTTTGTTCAAAGAAACGCATCCTGCTGGTATCACTTGTGTTGACTTTTAGTGATGTTTTCACATAAGAATGCTGAGCTTAAACTGTGTAAGGTCTGTGAGGAGCCCTTCTAAAAAAAGTTCCATGTATTGAAAATGTTTTATTTTTGTCTCTTGCTTTCTAGATAGTACAGATTAGGACTTCCTCTGAGAAGAATTCTGGACAGAGAGATACATAAATCAAATTGTCTTTTCCTGTCTGTTATAAAACCTTGCCTGATGATAAGGAACATGCTAGTTTAACAGTGGAATGAATTTTATTCCTCTGACAGCAATGTCTTGATAAAAAGAAAATGGGAAATCTCACCCAAGTGAAGTTACTGGCAGCCACTGGCAGCATCCAGATGGTTCAACTATTGATACAAAAGTCATGGAACATCTTTAAGTTTTCTGTAAGTCCTGCTATGTCCACAAATCATCACTGAGAGAGACTCAAAAATAATTTGAAAAAGCAGTGTCAAGTATTACCTTGGGATAATGGATCTGCAGATGTCTTAAAGCGGCTTGGGGCTTATCTTGCACTGTAGAACCATGGAATCGCTACAGCTGGAAGGAACCGTAAAGCTCACCCAGTTCCAACCCCCCTGCCGTGGGCAGGGACACCTTCCACAAGACCAGGTTGCTCAAAGCCCTGTCCAACTTGGCCTTGGACACTTCCAGGGATGTTGAGACCACAGCCTCTCTGAGCAACCTGTGCCAGAGCCTCACAGAGAATTTCTTCCTAATGCCTCATCTAAATCTACCCTCCTTTAGCTTAAAGCCATTGTCCCTTGTCCTGTCACTCCATGGCCTTGTGAGAAGTGCCTCTTCAGCCTTCTTGTAAATTCCCTCTACATAATGAAAGGCCTCTCCGAAGCCTTTTCTTCTCCATGCTGAATAGCCCCAGGTCTCTCACTCTTTCTTCATAGGAGAGGAGCTCTGATCAACATACTGGCCTCCTCTGGTCTCATTTCAGCAGGCTGGGGACCCCAGAGCTAGAATTGTAATGTATGTGGATGAAAACTGTGATGAAAACCATACACAGAAAGTGTTGGTAGCCCTTTCAGCTTTCTGTGAGAGATGCTAACATGGTTACTTTCTAATTTTTTTTGTATTTGTATGTCCACTGAGAGCTGGAGAGATGTCAACTACATCTGTGCCTGTTCACTGGGGTTAAAGGGTGGGAAAAGGCTGTAAGTTTGTGTCTGTTAGCAAGCATTGCTCTCTCTGGTTCTGTATGTTTGGTATGCTTATCTAGATCATACAGTCGTTAAGGCTGGAAAAGATGTCACAACTGCAAGTGTGCTGAAATATTACCAAAATTTTCTGTGCTAGAAATGTGTGATATATTAAATCTGATGCTTGTCACAACTTTTCTTTCTTAGATTTTGTCCTGCTACTTGTCATCACCAGCCCCCTAAATTCTTCCATTCCTTTGTTAGAAGATGCATGTGTTCAGTGTTTTGGAGCTCGAATATCTCTTTGCAAACAGGCCCTGAAATGAAAAGATCCTTTGGAAAGTAACTCTCATCAGGACAAAACTGCAAAGTAGTTTATACTTCCCAAATACTTGCAAAGCACTGTCATATGTTCCTCATCATTTGGGGAAGCTGACTGTGTTTAGCTGTCACAGTCATTTTTTTATGAGCAAGTGCCTCCTGTTGTGATAACTGCTGTATTGCTTATCATGGGCCTCTTTTATGCCAATCATTATTAGTGTGAGCTTTGCTCCACGGGACCAAACTCAATACAGTGGATCACCTCCTCCCCACTGTCATCCATCTCCCTGTCAATTTCCTGCTGGCTTTTTTCCTTTGTGCCAGGATGTGCAAGGAGGTGGGATTTGGAGACGCTCCAGTTTTGTCGGTAGGAGCAGGTAAAAATGTTCAGCTACTGCATACAGGGAGAGGTCCTGTGGGTCCAATTCCTGATCGTCAGCACTGAGAGAGTGGTTGCACAATCATACCAGATCAGTGCACTGTGGATTGCCAAGCACTGAGAAATTTGTCTGGGTAAGGTGGTGGGCCTGTGACTGTGATTCTGCTGAACTCACTGAATGCAGTTTGGCTTTTCTGTGGCTTTTTGGCAGCTGTAAGGGGACAGGCAGTACTTGGTTTAGAATGTAGCCTGCAAATGTAGTTAACCAGTAATCTTTTTAACAGTACTTAATTACACCTGTTCTTAGTGCCTGAATTCATGGAGACACAGCTCTGGTACCTTTGATCCAGGGACTGGGAGGCTGAGAGCTGAGTTAGTAAAACTGAGACACAGTCTTAGCTGTTGCTGAGCTCTGTTATTTATGGAGGTGTTGTCCCTGCCTTTGGTGACTGTACAGTTAGATCGGCAATGCTTTGAAAAATCCAGCCCAGCCTATTTTCATGGCAGCTGTGCTCTCTGCAGGGATGGTTAATGCAGCCGACTGCAGGAGGAGCAGAAGCCTCTCCCAGTGGATGTACTTGTGACCGGCAGTGGAGGGCAGCAGTAAGGTCTGTGCTTGGACACTTCTAAATGATGAGCAGCTGAGACCAGCTGGGGACTAAAATGTCTCATGGGCCCCTCAGGTGCCTGATCTGCAGAGTTTGGATGGCTTCTGTGGTATTTCCTGTGGACAAGTGGAGGTGGGCTAAAGCACCTTTTTGTTTTGGAGGAGCCAGGGTCAGTCTCTGCTCTGTTGGCCGGGATGCCAGCTGTCACACAGGCGTTGGTTGCTCCTTCTCCACTTAAAAGGGGGAGTAGGTGCATAAAGGTGGCTTTTAAGCTGAGCTGTGTTATAGGATTGTTGCCTGGCTTTATAGATGGGATGATACAACCCCTCATGACTCCACTGGAAGCTCTGAGAAGAAATGTGCATTTCTTATAACCCCGTCATCTCAATCCCTCAATATAGCTAGTTCCAGATTTTATTTTAATTTTTACTTTGAGCAGACATTTCTGCAAAGTTGGATAAAGAATAGATAAGCCAGAAACATCTATAAGAGAAAGGTAAGAAAACAGATATACATCTTGTTAGTGTTAAGACTGTACCAGAGTGGAAGTGGAAGCTTATTCATGCAGCTCCCTAAATGGTCACTTCCTTGTTTTCATTGGAAAAAAAAGGACACTTAGGGATGTGGGATGTGGGTTATACAGTGGTACCAACTCTTAGAATCCGTATTCTTGCAGGATACTGTCCAAGAGTTTGCAAACCTGAAAGAAAAAACACAACTACTGTCCTGTGGAGAAACCAGATGTACAGAGGAATAGTTGCAAAGAGACAGGACGAGGAACTTGTGAGCTGAAGGACCAAAAACAAGAGACAGAAAATGAGATGGAGCATGTACATCAGGAGAGAGTAAAATTTGGCATTAGTTTTGCAGTGAAATAATAAGTTAAAAGTGCTGTGCAGTATCAAAAAGCCCATAAGCAACCCCACTATGAGATTGTGGAGCTGAGGTGGGAAAGTTTTGAGCGCAGCACTAAGGCAATGCAATGCCTCACCCAGCCTGTTACTAAAGCACCTTCCAAAAGGGGTGCTGGGGTGGACAGAGCCCTGTGGTTTGACCTAATTCAACCCCATTCTTCACTTGGAAGAGCAGAATTTCACAAATTCTGGTGTTCCTGTTAAGGAGATGCTTGAATTCTTCATTGAGAATTTTGAAGCACCTTTTGCTGCTGGAATAAAGGAAGAAAAATAAATGTGCACTGAGAGACACACAGAGTTATCTCTTATGAAGCTGCTGAGCTGACCTCAAAACTTTAAACAGGCTTGCCTGTAAAATTGGGCCGTTGAAATAAAAATATGTGCTTGGAATGGCTTCTTAAATGAAGATGAAGTATTTGCCTTGCCATGGCTGGATGAGAAAATGCTGTGCAAGCTTTCCCTGCAGCTGCTCAGTGGGTGGCTATAAAAGCAGAGTTAGATGTATCCCCTGCAGCCACAAATCATGATTCTGAGGAGGCACATTGGTTTCTGCAAGCTTTAAAAGTAATATTAAAAGGTGAGAGTTATGTTGGAGGAAAGGCCATGTGCCAAATAAAAGCATATTTAAGTCAGAAGAGATTGTCAGGCTCTGTCTGTGGTCTATTAAACCAGTGGTCTCCAAAGGAGGGTGCCTGCATAGCAAGGGGTGCATAAAACAGTCCACTGGGGTGTGAAAGAAAATGGTTTTTGCTATTAAAAAATTTTTAGAACTATGTTTATTTCATCTTTGGCTTACAGTTTTCACTTTTTCTGTATGTTTTACAAGTTGCATAGTATGTTAGGATGGTGGTACACTGGGAAGGTGGGGTAGGCATCTCAGATTTTTTTCCCTGATACTGTTTACAGTCGCACAAGTTTGGAGATTGCTGTGGTAAACCACGGATGAGGCCAAAATCTCCATGCTGCACATAGAACAGCTGTGGTGAATGGTCCTGAGTCTAATTTTAGGGCTTAGAAATATGTGAACTACATGCCCTGAGGCAGAACCCTGGTAAGAAAAATAGGAGTTTTGGGGAGGAAAATAGATGATGATAAGCTGAAGAAAAATCCTAGGGCTAGGAAAAAACAAAGAGGCAGTACAAACTGCTGCCTTTGCAAAGTACACATGAGGGGAAGGAGGTTGTGGCAGGTACCTTTGCTTAGCACGAAGGTTGTGGAGGGAGTGGAAGCAGCAGGGCAGTGCTTCAGTAAATATCAAGCTGGGGCATTTGTGGGGGGTCAGCACAAGAAAAGAAATAAAACCCAGTGCCCCCAGTCTCTCAGTCCCAGCCAACAGCCCATCTCTTGTCTTCCTGGGGCTCACACGAAATTAAAACGTGGAGGCTGGGGAAAGCCTGTGGTTCTGGCGGTGTTGGGAGTTCACCAGGAATTACAGGGCCCAGGAGCAGCTGCATAATGTTATTGATGCCACCAAAACCACTGGAGAGCAGGTGCACGGAGTAAGACCTGCTCTTAGGACAGCTACCCTGAGGAAGCAGATAGTGAAAGAGAATAAGGGGCTAAGGACTTGCTTATAGCAGAGGAAAGAGGGGGTTCACATACAAGATGAAGCAGCTGGGGTGTTGTATTTGCTGCAGCATGTAATCCATGCCAGTAGAATGGATATTGATGTCTTGGCATTTCTTGGCTTTTCTTTCCCTGTTTCTGTTTTGTTTGTGCTGTCACATATGCAAATGTATGCAATATTTTTATTGTATGTCAGTTCTTAGGGTTTAGGTGACAGGAGAAGAATATGAACTAAGGGAAGCAGAGAAAGAAGATCAAATTTAAAACTGTGTTAATCTCCAAATCAGAAAAATATTTCCTTTGTGATAATATGTATATTTCATATTATTAATATTGATTGTGCTTAGTAGATTAGGGAATGCAGTGTTTCAGTATGTAATAATAAAAAAAAAATATGTGCAAATGAACATGTGTGTATGCATATCTAGAGACACGAAAACTTGTGCATTTATAAAATGTGATGTTTTAAGCACTGGAAGCAGCAACTGCACCTAGGTCAGCCAGGTCTAGAACTGCTTTCCGTGATAAACTGAGTTTTAACAGAGTGCATAAGTCCTTCAGGGTTGATAATGGAGTGACTGCACTTTTGTCTAATACTGTATTTGGGGTATTTTAAAAAAGCAGTTTATAAATCAGTGGTCCTTGGACAGGCAGAAAATAACAGTTTTTTGTAAAAACTAGTTTCATCTATGCAAAATGCTGTATGTATGTGTGATATGCAGTCTTACACCAATTTGCTGGAAAGAATTTTTCCATTTTGAAAGAGCTAATCAGATAATTTTTAAAAATTAGAATAATGGTATTTTAGAGGTGGGAGCTATGCATCAGCAGTGGAGGGCTATTAAACAAGATGTGATGTTCTGATGGTCTGCTTAGAAAAATGGCAGTAAACAGCACAGGACACAATGGCGTATTTATATGCTACTGTCAGCTTTTAGTGTTCAAATGGCTGTTTAATCATAACCTGACCAAGTTAGATGGCAGGCAAAATTGTTCCCATTATTTTCAGCCACTGTCTATCATGCAGTTTGCAGGCTCCAGTTGTATTTCAGTCTGTATGAATTTGTATGCACACACACTCATGCTCATGTGTAAGTGTCCACAAAATATTACAAACTAGCTTTCTGTATACAGTTGACCTGAAATAGGTGCATGTCTCATTAAAACTCTCTTACAGAACATGATTTCAGTAAAATCACATTCTTAGAAGTAACATTAAGGTCTCAGCTACAGGAATTTCAGAATTTGTCTTTGTGGGCTGAGTCACTTCAATTTTAACCGTTCAGTTGTTTGTGTGGACTGTATTTGCTTTAAAAATCAAATGCCTGATACATCAAACAATGTCTGTGTGAGCTTCTTTGAGGCCTCTCTATGTGTCACAAGACAAAATTACACAGGGAAGAGCCCAGACCTCCAAGAACACCAAGGCTTGGCCCTAATAAGGAGCTTAACTCCATAGAAGTGTTTGCAACAGCCTTGCTGGATTCATAGGTGAAAACCCACGTTTTTCAGTCTACCAAAATCTTGGGCATCCTTGTCAATTGAAATCTAGGTTGTGGCCTTGTAGCCAGACAAATGCTATTGCCTTTTCTAGTAGCAACACAGGTTCTGAAATAATTCTGCGAGGACAAGGGTTTGTCAGATCTCAGCTGTCAGGGCTCACCTGGAAATTTGTTCTGCTCTTTTAACTCTTAGAGCACTTGTCTGAAAGAGTGATAGGTGTTACCTAATCAGTTGGAGGTTCAGCTTGCTTTTATATGGTTGTATAATTTAGTGACTATTTTTGTGATAATCTTCATCAGTTTCTCTGCCTAATGAGTAGAACTAACAAGTCTCTATTCTTTTAAAAATGACCTGTCTGAATGGCAGCATAGAGAACAGCAGACGTGGGATAATAGCAGAGGCCTGAAAACTGTGAACACAAGGTGGTACCAGAGCCAATCAAGCTACAACCAGCCACCCTACCCACCAGTGGGGTGTTTAGGAGACTAAAGAGGAGTAAGCTCCCACCATCAGCCCTGATACCTTTCTCTTGGAGAAAAGCTGTGGCCAGGAACAGTTTGCCATAACCCTCTCTCCTATTCCAGACTGAACAGGACTCAGGGAGGAGTCTGTGGATACCGTAACACAGAGAAGAGAGAGGTATTACAAGGTCTATAAATTCAGAAATGTTTTTGTTATAGTTGTTTTGTTATATACGGTAATAAATAGATTTGGACTAATAAGATACTCTTTTTTTTAGACTGTTGTAGTCTAACAATAAATTCTTAAATTCTTAACTTTCCATCCAGGTAGTGTTTCTGAGGCCCATGTAAACTGCATGAGCTGTACTACAGTACTGCCCTTAGAAGTGGGCAAACTGGGGCTATAGGGATTATACTTGGCCTTCCTTGGCTGCATAATGGACACAGAGATTAAAAAAGAGGAAAGCGAAAAAAATTTTTTTTTCATTGCTGTTGAGGAGAGCTTCTACCAGAGTGTTTTGCATGAGGGAAGAGAGGTGGTATACTAGAAATCCTTTGTACTCTGTCTTGGCAAAGGATGAAGGTGAAGGTTTATAAACCAAGTGAACTGACAAAAGATCCACATAAGATTGAGCTTGCTGCCAGGCTTGCAGGAGTGTGAGTCTGTGCAGTCCTTGTGTGTCTCTGGCAGCTCCACTGCCAATATGAATACCAGAATATCAGAGGAGCAAGAGGCCCTGCCCCTGGACCTTGTTGCCAAAGGCTACACTGTGGTGAGGCAGTTGTTTACTTTCATAATATTACAGCTTGCAATCAATACTCACACAGTTTGCTGGGCCCTGAGGGGACAAAATAAATGGGTTTTTTCTTTCTATCCAGAGTCCACTAGCTTGTACCTATTACATGACTAGTTTTTAAACCAGCTGCCCATGATTTTGAGAGGAAATTTCCAATGTAGAATTCATCCCCTGGAGAAAAAAAAACACTGGGAATAAATATAAACATGTTAATCACCTGCTTTTTATCCCCTTACCCTGTCTAGCATTACTGTGCTCTGTTCCTTCCCACACTCATCTCAATATTTCTGCTTGTTTATCTTCTGTGTGAACACTCTCCAAAGGTGTTCACTCCCTAAAGTTGTCATAGAAGGGTAGTGGGAAAAGAGGGGTTTGGAAATTTACTCACAGATGTCCATCTGAGGCCAGAGGGTAGCTGGCAATTTGCTTCATCCTTGCACTTAAATGTGTGGATCAGCAGCTTGCTTGGACTTAGGCTCAGCAGATAGAGCATACAAGAGCACCATGCAGCATATATTTTTGAAATGCATTTTTAATACTGGGATTCCCAAAATTAGTTCTGTGCAGAGCTGTGAAGCTCCATTGCAAATGAAGAACAAATACTTCTCATTTTTGCTAACACATAAGCAGCCAATTGGTTTTTTTAGTAGCTCAATAGATTTCAGTAGGATGGTTGGCTAAGGAAGTATTGTAAAGAAAAAAACAAAATCAGTTTTCTGGAGTAAAGTACAAATTTTCTGAATGAGCAGTGTGTGTTCTGCTGGTTCCAGCAGCAGGCAAGCAGGGAAACCTGTATTACTGAAATGTACAGTGAGGACTGTGTGGTTCTTGTGGAGGAATTACCAAGCACATTTGAAGTGCAGGGATTGTGTTGTCAAGTGGACAGAGCACTTGACAGGAGTCTGAGAATAATGTGTCTTTCTTCAGCCTATACATTGAGCTATTGTGTGATGTTTGGCAAATTGCTTCAGCTGTTTCCCTCACAGGAAATTGAGGACCCTGCTTTACAATGAGCTCTGTAAGAGATAGTGTAATAAACAGTGATTATAATGATATAGTTCTTTGCCAAAGCTTGGATAATCATTGTTAGCAGTGGCATTAGTTTTAATTTGTTTCCTTAATTGAATGGAGGTTTGACATATGCAGTTTGTGTTTCACTTGGGCAAACTGATCCTTGATGGACTGGTGCAGAGGTTTTTGTGATATATTTATACTTGTAAACAGAATTCTTATTTTAATAAGAAAAAAGATCTTTATTATTTGAAGCCACTTGCCAACAGAGGTTTGCAAATTGCTAACATAAGGTTCAAGTAGTTTACAAATAGGAAATACTGATGTTTCAAGTATCTTTTACATTGTTACAGAAATAATTGGTGTTCCTTCAAATATAATATTTGCATCTTATTTTAGAACAGTGTTAGCTACTGCTGAAAAGATTGTGAAACTGAGAAACGGAAATCCTTTTTTTTGGTGTTTGTGTCACATCCTGGTACCGAATGACGAGTGGTTACCCTCCTTACCTCTGGTCAGAGCAGATGTGAGATTCTGCGGTGAGGTGGTGTCCCACGTGTGCCAGTAGCTTTCCTCCTGCTGCTGTGGTTTGTGCAGCAGCTCCTGGATTTCAGGCTGGTGTTCTCTGAGCTACTGCAAAAGAAATATGCACTGATTCTGATTAACTGAAACATAGTTGAAGACTACACTGAACAGGGCCTGTTAGCATGTCTGGATTGTTGATCTGAGTATTTTCCACAGATGCCCAGGTGTCCATTGCAGCAATATGTGAAATACATCACTCATCTTCTCTTCCTACCTGTGCAGGACATGGCTTAAAAAACATAGGGTTGACCACTGTCTCCAAAGGAACAGACCACCAATTAATTGGTTTGATGACTAATTACACAGAACAGTTGTGTGTACTGTGTCTGCTGCAGGAACTTACACTATAAAGGCTCAGCAAATGCTAGTTTGTCCTAGATATGTCCTTCTTGCTCTCTGCCAAGTGCTCACATAAAAGGAGTTAGAACATACCTGAATGGGGCATTCCATTTCCCTGGATGGATCCCTGCGGCAAGAAAATCTCTTCAGCTTGAGTTCTCTTTTTCTTTGCTGTCCTTTTCATTTAGTTTTCAATTCACTTATTTATATTCTTTGTCTCCTCTTGTTCTCCCAGGAGATGCCAGACTATAACCTCCTATGCTGTAGATCAGGGCCTTTCTGAAAAAGCACAGGTGAGGTAAATTGAGCAAGATGAGAACTAATTTTAATTAATTCACAAATGTTGCATTGTAGAATTGTATATATTGTTTTAAGAGTGGAAGCACCTCATAATACTAGAGCACTAGATTATTAATATTCTCTCTACAGTGGTCCGTAATTAGTTAGAATAGATTTAACAATTTCTACTCTCATGCTGTGCTAACATACCAGGCCTGAAAAGGTCACAGCTAGTGGACTCTCAAAATTCTCCTACAGTTTTGCTCACATGAATTCCTTAGCAATTCAGTCAAGTTGATAAAAATAGAAATAATAAATGGAGAAGGCTAATGCTGATATTATAGCTTTTATTTGCCATTGCTTTGGTCAGAGACTTTGCACTACAAAAATTTGTTCAATGTGAACATAGATTATAGAGCAAGACTGTTACTAAAAACTTCTTTTACATCTTATTATGATTCTTTGGGCAAAACTGGGTTATCTCTAGCTGCTGTTCAGGCTGAAGCATCTGGGCTTTGCTGTAATCTGTGTTTTACTGTCAGTATCCCTACAGGACTCATTGCCAGCTGGAAACAGACAAAAGACGGTGCTCCCACCAAGATCAGCCTTTGCTTCCCTTTACTCTTTTGTCGAGTAACCTGGTGAAAAGACCAGCTATGGCAAGCACTGGCTAGCTGAGGGTTTTCCCACAATCTGGGAATTAGCTGACCAGGCAACTATTTGGTCTCTTACTACTTAAACCTGACACAAATGTGTCATCATATAGGAGAGAAGCTGACATGTGAAATGCTTTCCCATAGGCAGGGCAGTTTTTTAAACCAGTGGTGCACAATAGGCCTAAAGAAACAGGCATAGTGATACACATCTGTAACATTAGGAGTTCCCTGGTCTTAAATCAGACAATTTTATATGACTATGAACCCTCATTTTCTTTGGTAGTTTGTTCAGTTGCTTTCAGTCATCTGTTGTGAAGGGGTTTTAAATTCTTGGATTGCCTTGCAGCCCTCTGCTTTGGTTGGGAACACACATCATTTGGAAATGAAGGCACAGCTTAGGGTTACAGCATAGTGGTATGGAAAATCTTGGTTATTTCTAACCTTAGTCTGGCAAAGGATTCATGAAGGTGCTGAGGTATTAATGTCCTTGCGCTAAGCCGTTTTAAAAACTGGATTTGCAAAGTTACTGACAGTGTCTTTCCAGGGTGCAGAAAAGTTTCAGTGAATAGTGCTCTGTAAGCTGCTCTAACTCTTTAACCTGCTCTTCCACCAGGTTCCATGTGTTTGCCAAGTTACAGGGAGAGCCATGTGGCACAAGAGCTGGGAGTATTCAAGGTGTTGTTAAAAATGAGTTACTGCATTTTTTTCTACTGTCCAGATAGGTTGGATTACCTTGTCTTTTTTTAAGCAATGACACTAACCTCTGAGATAAACCCCATTTTTTCTACTAAGTAAAGTTAAATTCTCTTTGGAAAATTAGGTGTTTTGAGAATGTTTGTATTTTAGAATGGGATATGTAGTATGAGAGTGTCTAAGGCACATCAGAGGTGACATTCCTGACTATTTTGTTTGACCTGAAACTGCATTTCTCAATGCTTAACAGTTCAGAAGCTATTCTTGACACAGAATGTAGCCTCACTGGAGTCATGGTAGCTCTGCTGTGCCTAAGTCCATCCTATACACTGTGTATTTTACAGCTCTGGGTCAAACTGAAGAGCTGAGATAAGGAATGCATTAAGTAGTTCATAGGTGGCAAGACAAGAGCCTGCATCGTGGTGCAGGTGGCAAGCACTGGCAGCTGATCCAGCCCCTCCATCGTGACCTCAGATGAACTCACTCATGCTGATCGTGGTATTTCTCCCAGTAACCCTGCTGAGAGCTGGTGAGAAAGCCCTGACCCTTCTGTGAACCTCACGGGCTCCATATGCCAAGGCCTGAATTGCCACCCAGATGCCAGCGAGGTCAAAGAGTCGCGGGAAGATGCTGTGCAAAGCATCCTCTGCAAATAAATGTCAGCTTCCACCTCCTTCCTCCTCTCCGGCCCTGACCCACAGAGATGCTTATCACCAGGGCAGGGTTTCTGTGTGAGTGTTGGAAGTGAGGCTGGGCCCACCTAAATCTGTGCTCTTGCTTGATGTGCTCAGGTTAAATTCGTAGCAGAGGATTTTGATTCTCTCCCGTGTCTTGTGCTCTGTGCAATGCTGCACCTGGCAGCTCTGGGCTACACTGCTTTTCCAGCTCTACCTTCCCTCCTACTCTCTACCTGTAAAGACGTGTAAATCAGACTTAGCTTCTTGATGTGTTGCCTCATGCATGCAGAAAAAGACACCCTGTCAGTAAAATTTCTTTGTGTTAGTCTTCTTCTCTCTGCTTTTTATACTTTTCATGCAAAAAGAGCGTCTTAGCACAGTGTTGTAAGGTTATGTTAATGAGAATAGCCAGTAGCCTGAAGTAATGCTAAGTGGGTAGATTTTGGTGTGTTAATACATGAATTTATACCAGGACAGAAAGGCTCTACAGAAAGGGCCTAGGTCTTCAATGCATTTTTGTTGCATTTGCTTGTTACGGGTTGTGAGTTTTTGTGCATAACACATGCTGTCATCTTGAGCAGATTTATACAGAGAAACATTTTGATCATGTGTACAGTCAGTGTACTGTAAGTATGTCTCCTAAAGTGCAAGTTTACAAGTCAATTACCAAAATATCATGGTTTAAAACACATTGTAGGCAGGTCAGTGGGCTGAAAATGTGATTTTGCAATTCTGAGGTAGAGTCTTTTACTTGGGAGTGGATTGTATGTCATGAAAACTGTTGTATTCCTTCTCACTCTTTCATCTGCATATGACATATCTTGTAACCTATGTCTGTCTCTTCTTCTGGGTTGCAAAGAGAGTGCCTCCTCAGGGTATTTTGTACACAGTTAGACCTTGATGTTCTTTTTCGTCTGTGTCTGTGGTCTCTTAGGTCAGTGTGCTGTGTTAGGAACCTCACTGTGGAGTTTGCAAAAGAGTGAAATATACTGAAATACCTCTGTTTTTTCTTTTTCAGGATATAAAGTATTGAACAGTGCCTCCCCAAGAAGTGTGATGAGAAATGGCTTTAGGAAACAATACCCAGAGAAGTTATTCCATCATCCCCTGCTTCATCTTTGTTGAGGTGAGTGCAGCATTCAGCTGCCAAGCCTACATAGAAGGCAGCTCTTCCCTGCAGGAATTAAGTAATTTGTTAGCCATTTTTTGTAGGAAAGGATGCTTTCTTACTTGATCACATAAATATCTATCTTCATACTTAGCACCATCAGATCTCCCTGAAAAAAGTCCTGCATGACTTATCCAGATCTTGGCCACAAGCATGCAAGAACAAATAGAGACACTGTGTAGCCAAGACTTCTCTGTCTGGTTTTCTGGCTAGTCCTGTGGTATTTGGCCAAGAATGGGCAGTAGCTGCATGTATGGGTCAGCAGCAGGTTACTGCTCACCTTGTCATCTTTTCTCAGACCTGTCTCCATCTTGCTGCTGCACTGGGACTAAACTTTATTAAAGGAAATTTCTGATCTCGCAGTCTGAGGGTTCGCAGGCTTGGAAAACAACATTTAGCTCTGATTTTAGTTCAGGTGGAACATAAAATGTAGATGAGGTGTACCTGACCTTTAAGTGTGATGAAGAAGCTTGGCCAGCACAAGGGCTGTGAATTGTCTAGCAGTGAATCTACAGTTAATGCTCCATGTCTTTGTTAAGGGCAGCTGGTGTGGTGGGGGTTTTAACTATTGTTTAATTATTTCATTATTTTAGTCCATACAAATGGCAGTTTGTGGTTCTTCTTTTATTTAACCTAGCACTGGTAGACTGGCCAACAGTCATTATTCAAATCCATGATCGTTGAGCTGGTGCTTGAAAGGCTGGGACAGTTTTCCTGGCAAGGGAAGCAACTCTGTGTTTCCAGGGAGGATGAAAGCTTCCATCAAATTTAGATGATAAAAGGGAGATAACTGCCTGTAAATAACCACCTTCAGAGCCACCTGTCTGATGCAGCTTAGATGGAATGCTCACTCTTTGGCCCAAGTTATGAGGCAACTTGAGCTCTTCCACAAGTTAAGTGCTAGGAACTTAACTTGCACTAGTCAAAAGACCACTTGTTCTGATGGAGGCAGGGGGTCACTGCTCTATTCTAACAGCTAGAGGAAGAAAGGGTAAAAATGGGGGGAAAGCAGAAATTAGCTTAGAAAAACACCAAATGAAAATAATCAGGAGTGAGATGTCTCAAATTTATTGCTTAAACAAGCAGCTCTGAAGATTTTTAGTCCTCTAAAGAAATGAATGATGGGTCTGGTTGGCAGCCTATGACAGTAACATAAATTGTTCCTCCTGTAGACAAGACTGACATGAGGGTTTTTTGCTCCATAAACGTACATTCCTTGTCCTTTCATGTACTTGATTTGCTGATTAAAACACAACATTAAATTAAAAATCAGTCAAAACCAGAGAGGTAGTGTCTGAAAAGATGTTCTCTCTGCTACATTTGATAAAAACATGTATTTCTCCCCCTCTTTCTCCACAGTATAGGTTTTTAATGTAGCACTACTGGGACTGCAAATTCATAGACTTTTGTCAAGCATTGTAGCATTAAACAACAGGAAATCTAGTTTCCTGCTGGGAGTGCAGAGATGATTGATAGTAGCCATTCCATCTGAAAGTCCCTGTAAATCTTAAGGCACACTGGAGGTGTTGTTGTTTTCCCACTGCTGTCCTTTTGAGACTAAAGGAAATGCTTTTTATTTCAGAGGAGCTGTCCCAGACACCAAGCCCTGAGCTGGATTACCAGGGTTAGGACAGACCCTATTTTTGTTGCTTTGAAGCAACCATGGGAATTGATTAGCAGTGTGACACCTTGCTGCTGCTGTGAAAAGCAGGACAGCTAAAAATAATGTTGCCTGCTTTCCTGACAATGTTTTTCTGTGGGAGAACAATCCAGCAGCACCGTGCTAGCTGATCGTGACAGGAAAAGAGATGATCAGTAAAAGTTATCATAGGCCTGTGCCCCACAGTGTGCTGCCTCCCCCACTCGGATCTTGCCCCGTGATTAGACGTTCTGAGATATTTGCTCTTAAGAAAATAATGCTGAGCCTTGATTGTCACGTCAGATGCCCTGCCAGTAGGTGTAGTGGCAGAGGTGTAGGCTCTGCAGTGTGCCTTCATCAAATTGTGGTGACAGAGGTAGAAATGGGGTGTCACAAGGAGTTTGGACACTTTAAACACCATCATGTTTCAGTCTGTACAAATATGACACTGTTTCAGCTGTTATTCTAATTTCCATTTTTTTTCCCATTTAATTTTCCTCTCTTGTAGCAGCTAGTTGTTATGGAACCTGACCTGAAGATGAATGGCTCGTTATAAAAACTTAAACCCTGTGCCTGACTCTATGAATTTCTTTTATGTTCAAAATATGAAATTTTTAATAATAAAGAGATAACATGTGATGTCTAATCTGAAATGACAGAAATGTTAAATCAACATTTTCATTCCCTAATTGGAAACACAATGTCACATTATGAGTGGATTTAAAGGCTAAATAGGGAATCATTAAACTAATTTTGATCTACTTATCAAATCTGAGTCCCTCTCCCAAATAATGCAGGCAGGTTTCTGGATGACTCTTTATTATATTATAAGAGTTGTCATTACAGTCTGTCATTTGTCACCAAATGTCTGTGAAGATTTGGTGTAGTACATTTTGTTAAACACATAAACAATTAACTAGCATGTGCAGGAGACTCAGATTCTACTTTTCCCTGTCCTCCTTTGCAGGCAGTGTCCTGAAAGGGGCCTTCAGGAGGCTCTCTCCCAGCCTTGGTTTGCATTAGGCAGATGTTAATTAGCAGTGGAAAGCTCCCCTACCCCGTAGCTTCCAGGGCCCTTTGGAGTCAGTAGCGGACCCAGAGCATGCAGCAAGGGCTGTAGAGCTGCTTTTGATATGCCCTGGATGTATCCCAACAAAAGCCAATAGTACACAGCAACCTGTGTGAGGATTTGTTGATGGCTAGAACTGATCACTAGAGGGGTCTCATCGATGGTATGCAAGCAGGAGAGAAAGTAGGAGAAGCAGCATCTGGGATGACAGGAGGAAAAATTTCACATATTCTTCCTTTTTCACTTCTGGTGGCCTTTGTTTGCCAAAGCTCTTTGTGGAGCATCTCCCCCCTCCTTCACCTGCTGGGATGTGTGTGACAGAGCAGTGTCAGAAACATCTGTAACAACAATGCAGCACAGCTGTGCCATATTTTGCTATCCTGCTTTGCAAAGTTTGATCCAAGGAATGCTGTGTTACATCCTTCCCTGGAGCATTTGCGTGTGTGCTGGCTGAAGGTAGGGAAGGGTGCAATCACAACTGGCAGACGTGTTTTGTACGTGAAAGCACAGCCAGTTTTCTGCAGGTGAGGAATGAATTGTCAGAACAACTGAGCTCCCTGAGGTCTGGGCAGTGCCAGGGATGGAAGTGGGAGAAGTGCAGTGCCTGGCAAATCCCAGTTCTCTTCCTGTGGGACTGGTGAGCTACCTTGAGGTCTTCATCCAGCACTGGTTTTCATGCTCTGTGCTCTTGCCCTCTCTTTGTTTGTCTAATTTTGAGGGTCAGCTTTCTAGGAGAAAACTCAAGCTGGGGGGATGTAGGAGAGAGTCCAGTATGGCTTTGAATTTGGTAGGTCAAAGCATTGTCCTTGCTTTTGCAGCCTATTTGACGCTTATCATTAGTGACAGGAAGTGGAAGGCAATGTGATAATTGCATTTAGCAAATAGATGTTGGAAGGAAAGTTTCATACTGTGAGTAAACAGCATCCCCACAACTACACATGACTTCAGGGGGAAGGCATGAGAGCAACTTTAGAGCCATTGTGTCTGTTTGAATGGTGGTTTTTGCGGAAGCGGTATCCTTTTCTCCCTGCAAAGAAAACCCATTTCTCAGCAACAGTAATGGCTCTCTAGGCAACAAAAGGAGAAATTTGGTCTGGGATTGCTGCTGATGAGGCATTTTCTACTTCCTTTTTCCTCCTCCTCACACTGCAAGTCCTGGCCTGAGGGCTTGAGTTGCTTCAGGGCAAGTTATCTGAGGATTTATTTTTAAGTGCAGTTACTCCTGAAGGAGTTGGGCCCATCTGAGGTGTGTCTTTGCACATGAAAGCACTACGATTTTCTGGAACCAGATTTAATTAAATTGTCTTAAATTGATCAGAGTTACTGAATGCCGAAAGACTTTGCTATATAACTGATGTATGTCAGCTTCATTGGGGATTATTGTAATCCTGACTCTGACAAGGTAGTACGGGCAGACTCAAATATGTAACTCCATTAAAACATTGGACATCTTTAAATTCTGTAATCTGAAGATCCCACTTTTTCACACTAAATCCATTATTCTGACCCCAGGAAAGTTTTTGCAGGCAGAGAGGAAACTGTTTCCTCTTGACAACCTGATATATAGGACATTGCAAAGGGCTGAGGATTTTATAAGGAAAAGATCATCTCCCCTTCCCCCAAATGAATAAAATAAAAAATCTGAAAAATAGCAAGCTCTAGTCCTACATCTATTCTGGTAAAAACTTGGATTTGATCTGTAGGTATGCTATAGTCTCACGGGATTTTTGTTTCTACAGTGGGGTATATTTTACTTTACTTTCTGCTATTTTATGTTCGGACAGATTGAATCATCTTCAAATATCAGTTGAAATGTAATTTTAAAAAAAGTTTCAATTTACAGAAGCACTGAAGGAAAGCATTCTTTTTTCCTTGCCTACATGTATTTTCCTGTCAGTATTTCATGTAGTCAAGCCAACAGCTGAACTACCGAGTAGCAGGAGAATTTCTGCAAAGCTGAAATCATTTGTGTGAGTGAGACAAGTGCCTCTTGAACTTCTGTTTGTCATCAGCATCACAGCAGGGCTTAGGGAGCTGTGAAAAATCAGTGAATTTAGAACATTGATTACATATATGGCACTTCTTTTATTAGAATTTTTTGTTTAGGTGTTCTGAAAACTCAAAAGATTTTGCACATTTGGGTGTGCTGGCTGGTACCCTCTAATTTTGAACAGTATTTGAGGAGTGTGAAATGACCTCTTAACATGGCTTGTAGTCCTCAAAGTTACATTTGTAAGGGGCATTGACTATATGGGAAGTGACTTTTCATTTGTTTATGTTTTTTCAAAGGGTCACTTCTCTCACAATAAAAGCTTGCTGGTTGCATTAGAGCTTTACTGGTATCATTACTGCATAAAGGACATAGAGACAAAAGATTGCAATTTTGGATATTCAAAATACAGTGGTTTTGTTAAGTTAATGTGCAGCTCTCCTAGAGAGTGCAAAAAATAATCCTGTCAGAATTTAACATAACCTTTTAAATGGAAAAGCATGGCGAGGCAAACCAACTTCCGAACAGTTGCAATGCTCGGAGCTCTGTTCCTTCCTTCTCGATCCATGCCATGCTTAGCTGTGCTGTGCTGCTCCCCCGGGATGCTGTGAGGACAAAGTGCCCCGAGGGATGTGTCGTGTGCTGGTGTTGTATAAACTGCCTGTCATTAGATCCCCACTTAGGCCGGCTTTGAGAACTGGTGCTGACAGATGCTGTGCAAATTCAGAGGGGCTCCTGTTGTAGCAGGGTGATGTTTCTACATAATCCCCGTGCTTCAGTCACTTCTGTTTCTTGGGATTCATGGTTTCTGGTTTTATTCACTCAGCATATATCTATCTGTTTCTCCTTGCTGCTCTGTCTGAAAATCTCTTCATGTTCCCCATTTGCCAGTCATTCCTCAGCGTTTGCTTTCTTTGTCTGTCCTCCACACACCTCCTTCGTTCCAGGTGACTGGATAACTCCATATTGTAAAAGTGGCTTAATCTCAGTGAATAGGTGTCTCTTGAACATTGGATTAGTTTTGTTGAATTGCTAAGTAGCTTTCATATTACCTGACTATAAAAAAATCCTTCTAAGTGCTTCACAATTAGGTGGAGAGCACAGAAAACTCTTGGCCAAAATAAGCACTGTGAAATAAATCTGATTATTATTTGATTCTCCTTAGCTTCTTGAGGATCCCTTAAAATTATCATTAAGGGGCTGCCATGAGAGATTAGGTGATTTACTGATGCTTTCTTTAAAACATAAATGAAAGAAGGATTGTATTCCTGCTTGCAGACACATGAAACTTTTTTTCATCCTTCCTCTTATCCTGAAAATTTCCCATTGCAAATAATCCATTTGACAACCTGAAAAACATCTTAAGGTTTCCACCAATGAATCTGGTAGACTTTTCAAGGACGGGATTAAAGGTACCAAAAGTTCTTTGTCTTTAATAAAAAAAATTGCATTTGCTAGTAGAGAAAAATGCTGTGAACATATTGTATTACCTGTTTACACTGGGCCTTGAAACTATCCAACACTTTTGAGAGCTACTGTAATTTATAACATGTTGGTCTGTTTAATCAAGTTTCTAAGAGAAGGAATTGTGTGGGTTTTTTTTATTGCTCAGCAGTTAAGGAGATTGGATTTGCTCTGGTTCTGAGGTAGAAATGCATTTTTCCTATCTGTTAGTTAAAAAAAACCCCACAGCTTTAGTAGATTTTTGCTAGAAAAACTAGTAATCAGAATGTTTGTGTAAAGCTTTGAGAAAATAAGTTACGAGCCAGGCACTGTTCATGCAGGTTCTGTATGTGCAGAAGTCTGCAAACCATATTTGAAGCCTTCTAAGTTGGAAGGTATATCCAGTAATGACTGAGCAGCTCTAACTAGGCTTAAAATAGATAGCAATGTGAAAATACCCAGGACACAACATGGGCAGCTGTCTCCCTGTGGTTGCAGAGTGATTACTGCCCTATTTTTCCCTTCTTTCTTCTCACAAGCATACTTAGGTTTTTGTTTCATGGATATTGCTGTAGAGCCCTTAATGAGTTAACTTTTGTTTGTTTGCCTACTCAAAAACCTAAGGGATTTTCATACTCTCTTTCCCAAGCACACAACATTGAGCGATTTATTTGCTCAGATACGTGAAAATTTGTAGATCAATGAAGGTGCAGTGCACCTATCAAATTATTGACTGCTCTGTGATACAGTTGCACCATTTCCTCTGGTCTGCATCTGTGAATAAACATTTTTGTTTGTTTGTTTTGGTCTGTAAGAATATCCCTGCATTTATTTATCATGATAATTTGCATAAGTTACATGAAGTTCTAAAAAGAGTGGAAAGGAATCAATAGGGACTTACAAATGCGGTCTAAGTAACCCTGAGTAAAACAGTCAAGCCTTCCCAGAACCGATCAGTAGGAAAGACACGAAAAATGTAGGGGCAGAGGAAGATGCTTAAAGCACATTTTGAAATATCAAACCCATACCAACTTTTTGACAGTGGCTTTGGCATCAGGAGAATTTTTTAAAATGGAGTAGGTCTTTTTAAGCATCATGTCCAGTTTCATCGAGACTTGATTCCTGGTTCCTGACCAGCCACTCCAGACATTGAAAAGGAGGGCTTTGTTTTAGGAGTGTTTCAAGGGTGAAGTCATTATCATCAGCCTTATGGCAAAAAAATTTGTTTCAGTGATTTAGATTTGAAAGAATATTGGCATTTTCTGCTCTCTAGAAATTCCAGCTGAGTTTTAATACCAGCTTTAGGAATCGGTCTGCCAAGTCTTGTGCGTCTTGTACAAACTTAAGGTGCTGCATCAACCCAGAACTTGCCAAGCTTCTGGCAAAATTTGAGTGCCTTTATGTGGTAGCAAATAGCTTCTAAATTGTGAGATCTTCTCCCTCTAAAGCACAAATGGATAATCCAGTTGCCAGTACCTGAGTAACATGAAATAAATAAATCTATTATGAATGCAGCAGAATGTGGCGACAACAACAAAAAAATCTTTCTGGAGAAATGATACTTTATGTTTCTGTATTTCTAACTCATTTGGCCAGTGCACTTCAGGTTTCATGATCTATTCTGTAACTTCTGGGGCATTCTGAAGAGATATATGGTGCTTCTTCCCAGTCCGTTCCCACATCCCAGCATTTTAGCAATAAACAATTCTTCTCGCATGTGTTTCCTTCACTGGTGTATTTCACTGGGAATTTCTGTGAGGTATTGGATATAGTGCAAGTAGTTTGCAGATCCCATTCCTAAAGTCAGGTCATATGCTTTTTACACAGGCAGGTTTGCACGTGTCATGTATTTTGTCAGAACTGTGACAACAGCTCAGTGGAGCTGTTTAAGAGATTGTATGAAAATGGATCAATACAGGTGTGTTTGCAGGAAATATGTAAGACAGTAGGAAATGATGCTTTGAGAGTTGTTGCGTCTTGTGCACATGATGCTAAATGGGCATTCAGGTCTTAACACACATGAAATTATTACTCATGATGATTGTGTGCTTACAACAATGATGACAGATTCACTCTCCGTTTTAGAGTTCATGAGTCTTCATGAGTTCTCTTTCAGCTTGATGCCATGCCTAAAATAATATTTCTGATTCAGAAGTTCAGGGTAGGGTCAGATTTAGGATATCTCTATATATTCACAATGATAAATTGTGTTAGGTCTTCCTGGAACACTCCAGTTTTAAGTAAAGAATCAGGAGTTAAGATGCATCTTCGTCTTGAAACAGAGTAATTAAATGGTCAAGATTTCTGTTGCAGATAGATTTTTAGAAATGGATGTTATGTGCATGGTTGATCAATATTTTACTGATAACATAGTCGATTTTTAAAGAGTTGTTTCACAGTCCAAGAAACCAAATGGTTGTTCATAAGGGTGTGTAACTCTTACTTTTGAGTGACATATTTACAGCACCCACTGGGATTAAGACCTTCATCAGACTACCCATCCTGAGAGTTCCAAGGCTGGCTGTGATCTTTACTGTTGCCTTGGTTTTTGCTAAGCCTTCTGTTTTTAACCTTGGAGTCAGATTCTTTCACACAGTTTCATGTAAATAATAGCCAGTGTTTACTTAACGGTATTTTCTGGTTTTCATTCCTTTTGTGATAAGAGAACTTTGATGAGCATCTTTCTTCTCCAGTGGGATTGAGAAGGAAGTGACATGCTCTCCAATCCCCTGTGGAGTTGGGACGTGTATAAGAATGTGAAATATGTCAGTAATAAAAACTATTCTGTCCTTTTTGCTGAACCTGGCAAGTGTGAGAGCGTCTTTATTGTGTCTTCCCAGACACACTTTACCAGCAGAGATTCTGCTTATTTGCAGAGGGTCAGTGCAAAGAGCCCAAAAGATTAAAACATACTCCAAAACCTGCTATGCACTTCTTTCTCTTATCATTTCCTTTATGCCATAAACACAGGTGCAGATGAATGGAAGAACCCATGTAACAGGATGGGTTTAAAATGCATTCGCTTGTTAACTTTTCATAGTTCTAGGGCATTATTAACTTTTTATGATTCTGGAGTAATTATTTATGAAGCCTACAAAAAATATGCTGCAAAAAGATTAAAGCAACGTGGAAATAGTGATGCAGTTATTGCTGGAGCTGCCATCAGTTTTCTCTTGTCTTCAGTAAAGTGAATTCTATAACTTAAAGGATAGCTACACTTGGTCATTTAATGGCCAGCTTATCCCTGTGTTTCCTTCTCCCACTTATTAAATGCTGCATGTCTGTCCCCAAAATCATTAATCTATTGTTCATTGCGATTTTTGGAGTTTAGACTTTGCATACCTGGCAGAAGCTCTGATAATAATACTAATCCTGTATCAATACTTGTTATGTACTTTACTAAAGCACAGAAATCTAGTGTGTGATTATTATGTGCAGATGTACAACATTATTGAATTCATACCACCTTTATTTAGTTTACAACCTATTTAATGGACTATTTGGTTTCTCAAAACTCTCTGTGAGCTTTGCAAGCTTCATGGAGAAAATGAGGTTAGAGAGGCTTAAAAATAGTTTGTAGTACTTTTTCATAGTGGAACTATTGATTGAATTTCTATTTGATTTCCTGTAGTCTCAAATTAACACTGCACTTTTTATAAAATTATAGCAAAAAAATCTGTAAATGCACTGCATAAATGTAGTCTAGTTTCTTATTAGAGCCTGACCAACATAAGATTCCAGTTATAACAAAGTGAATTAACTTTTCAAATAGATTGGACAGCAGATTGTACTTTTATTAGTTTTACAGTTGTGCTAATATTTGACTTGCAGCTAGCTAGGTCAGTAGTCATCAGGGATCTTTATGATCTTATTTAAACCAGCCAAAGCAAAAGCCAGTTCAGCTCTGTTACAGTGGTAGGGAATATACTGAAACTGATCAAACTGTGGGAATAGAGGTGGTTTATACAGTGCTAGTATCATGTGAATAAATACCAGCATTGATTTAACATGCTGAGTTTCAGGCTTTTTCATTCTTATTGAAAACATCTTTCCATTGAAAGGAGCAAAACAGTTTGGGACTTGGAAAGAACTCAGACTAGATGTGATTTGAACGAAGAAAGGCAGCCAGGGTCAACCAAGTGAATAATAAACCCAAATCTTTACTCCTCTGAGTTAAAAAGAAAGGTCATAGACCCATAGAATGATTTAGGTGGGAAAGGTTCTCTGCAGGTCTCTAGGCATGACACGGCTCAGAACAGCAGCAGCTGGGTGAAATTCCTTTGGGCCTTGTCCAGATGAGTTTTCTGACTGTCTTACAGGCAATCTGCTTAGTTTTTGAATATCCTCATAGGAAAACACTTGTCCTAATATTCTAAGAAAGTGATCCAACGTGGTGTGAAAGAAAAGAAATCTAGGGCCGATGACAGAAAAAAGAGAAGGTAGGATTCAGCAAAAAAGAGAATGGGTAGCAGAAAGCAGTAAAGGAATGAATCATGTGAAAAATCTTCGTTTTTGACTTTTAGAGCTGTGGGCAATTGGAATCCTAAGACCAGTTTTTTCTGCCCAGTCCCTTTTTCTTGCAGGAACTTCACTGAGGTATTGGCATGCCCAGTATGAGAATGTTGATTACCAGTAGTCAGCACATAGATTTCCTTGTCCACGTTCAATATTTTAGAAACCAAGACGTTGGACAAAGCTTGCTGTTCAGGCCTTGACACCTCACTCTGTTTCATGAACCCAATAAGCTGTATTGCTGTGCTGCCTTTTCCTGATATCTGCATCCTGAAGTGATTTCCACTGGACTCTTCTCCATACTGTCCACTGTTCTGCTTCCTACAAAAGCCACATGTGTATCTTTGTGCCTCCTGCTGCTGGGCCTTGGTTTAGTAAGACTTGGTTTAGTAAGAAGGAGATGAAACTGCCCTTTGTGTATGTGGAGACTTGTTAAATGTGCATCTAGAGGAACATCAGTAATGTTAAATCCAGGTTCAGACATGACTATTCTTGAATTATATCCAAACCTTGTCAAAACAAATAGCCATCACAAATAGCTTTGGGTATTTCTATTTGTTTTGACAGGGCTAATATTGAAAAGCGTATCTTTAGGATAGAATCTTTAAGTGAAAGGGGGAAAAGTGAGCACCAGAACCTGGTGGGATTTTATGAAGTTTTTGAAACCCCAGGTCTTCTCTTCTTCCTTACTTTGCATCAAAATTACATAGCAGGATGATTACAGGTTCTGAAAAATGAAGCAGTCATTATTAATTTTTTTGTATGACTGCCTGCCAGCGATAAAGAATTGTACGAAAGGATTGGCTCAGGCACAACATGACTTGCATGCAGCAGAGGAGATTCAAAGTGGTAATTGTTTTTTTAAAAGCTTCCTGTTCAGCTGGGAAAACATTGGAGGCAAATAAAATGGATTTCATAATGCATTATACATATTAATAAGACTGTGAAGTAAAATGTTTTTGATTGTTTTCCGTTTAATTTAAAACATTGTCTCTATTTGATTTTTATGATTGGTCTAAGAGTCCTGCAATCATGGTATCAACAGATAGTTTCTTTTGGCAATAAGTGCTGCATTTATCAATGTCTAATGACTGTAAACCTGCACTACTCTATTCAATAGCATGGATCTGGAAGCGCACACAAGTATTATGAATTTTAATAAATGCTGTTCCATAAATGACAGAGATTCAGAGCTCCAGCCAGCTCCAAGTTTGTCAGCTCAGATGGAAAGCTTTTATACCTGGAAGAACAAGGCAATAGAACAAGCATCTAAGGACAGGATAAGGTCAGTGTTGTTACAGTAAGGCTAGATTTGATTTTCTCTCTTCTACACATGAATTCTGCACTGCCTGGATACTGACAGACCCAGGGGCTTTCACTGGACACAGCAGTTCATCACAAAGGTCTTGGGACACAAAACAGCTAAATGCAAACACATCAAGAATTTCCATCAGAAAACACTGGAATTGAATTTTTTAGTATAAATTTTGATTTGGTATATTTACTGAAATTTCAATAGTAGGTCCTATGTTGCCCAGTTAGTTCACTTAGGAAAGAACTGACTATCCTGGATTTTTAAGATTCGTTGTTGTGTGTTGTACGTTGATATAAACCCTGTAAATTTACCACATCTATGCCTGCAAGGCATTGCCACCTTTAAGGCTTCTGCAAGATGTTGCAGGCTAACAGGAAAGTGAGGGAGCTGCAGCTCTGGTTTGTACAGCATGGCTTTTGCTTCTAGAAGAGGCCCCATCTCTGAATCTGCCAGTCTGGGGGCTTCGTTGCTTGGTGCTAACAGGGAGGGCAAACTGGGCAGGTTGCAGGTTCTCTGCTTGGGGATTTAAGCCACATCAGCTCCTTGGAGATACCAACCATCAGAGAAACACAGGACATTTCAGAAGAAGAAAGTAGCCTGGAAACTTTGGAGTTGAAAGACATCTCCCAGTGGGGATTTTTTCTGGGAAATTAAATTTGGGCTCCAGCATGCTTTACTCCAGTAGGATTTAGGATAGGATGCAGAGCAGCAGCACCAGCAGTGCAAAACCATGTGCTGTGTTTCTGCACTCGGGCACTGTAAAGGAAGGGCAGGACAACAGGAAGCCCTTGTGTCTCTGTGTATGCACTGAGGGGTTGTGGTACCTGCCAGACCTGCAATACAGGGGTCCTGCAGTGTTTTCCCTGGGGTATTTTTCACTTGTCTGCTGTCCTTTCATGAAAATAAAAAATACAGCAAGGCTGCTTCTGTGCCTGTGCTGACCATTTTCTCATCACCTTCTCTGCACCTCTCCTAATGACAATTACTCTGTGATTTGTTTGTGTACCAATGCCACTGGAGGTCTTTTTGTCCAAAGACATCAAAGTGCTTCACTGCTATTATGAGAATACTGAGCTGATCTAACAGAGAGAAAAGAGCTGCATTGTCCCCAGCACAAGCAACCCTTTCACCCAGGAGGGTGACATCCTTCACCAACAGAACATTAGGCAGTTGTGAGCCTTGTCTTGGCAGCTGGGCTCTGAACATCTGTCATAAACGGGAGATAACTAGAGAAGGGTATAAAACAGGACTGTTGCATCGTGACTGTCTCTGACATGGTGTTGCTACATCCTGTGGTCAGAGGGAGTGTCAGTCTATCTACTAGTTGGTTACAGATTTTTTTTTCCCAGGGTTTTTTTAATTAAAAAAGCCTTTGTGAATTGCTGGCACCCATAATTCCAGTGTCAGGGAGTTTTACAGCTTTCTTATGACATCTGTATTTTTGTTTATATCAACCAATAGCTTCAGTGATTGACATAAAAAGTGAAAGTAAAAACTACTGCACCTAGCACTTGAAAAGTCTGCAGTCTTTCCCTGTTTGCCAGACACAGCTAATGATGCAGCAGTACGTCCACTCTCCTCTGAGACTTTCTTGATCTTCTGGGAACTTCTTACGGGTTGTCAGGGGTGTCCTGGAAACCCTCAGAGGAACATCAGGGTGCCAGTGAGGATAGCTAGATGAGCCCTTGGCTGCCAGCAGGACCTTCTAGTCAGCTCTGCCAGCTACTCCTGCTCCAAGGGGGCTCTGAGCTTACAGATCTCAAGTCCTGAACAAGGAGGGTCAAGTGAGACACTGGCACAGGTTGCCCAGAGGTGCTGCAGCAGCAAAACAGACAAAGCCTCTGTTTACCAGGGTTGGAAAGTGGAAACTCCAGTGATGATGAAGGTTAGAAGCTGGTGGCTTCTGGCCCTGGGGAGAAGGCCCCTGTTCCACGTGCAGATCTGCAGCTATGGAAGAGGTCCAGTGCTGAGGCAGCTGCCTGGATGAGAGCTCTGCACAGTGAAGTACTTGATCCAGCTGACCCTGAACCATGTGGCAAGAGAAAACAGGGAGCAGTAGTGTTGAGATATTCTCTACCTGTGGAGACAGAAGGCCCCCATCAGTGCTTTCCTTGATACTGCTGGTGAGGAGGAGGGGGTCTGAAGAGGACTGGATGGATCTGGTGGGTCTACAGTTGAGATCACAGATCACAGAATAGCCTGAGTTAGAAGGGATCCAGAAGGGTCATCGAGTCCAGCTCTTAAGTGAATGACCCATACCTGTGATTGTCCAGCTAATGTCAGCAGCGGGGTTTCGCCTCCGTGTCCGTGGGACCCTTCTTGAGGATCTCAACTGCTTAGAGGGGGATCAGCCAGACCAAATGGAGCAAAAGCAGCTTTGCCAGCAGCCTGGTGAACCTGGAGAGGAGAGCTTAAGCTAAGAGTGATGGGGTGGGACTGGAAATAGGGACTAACATTCGTGTGAGGAAATGAAGGAAGAGCTTGGAAGGACCAGTGGTCCTCCAGGACTGAGCAAAGGATGCAGCATGGCGTGAACAGAAGGGGCACTAATCAAGAGAAGAACAATGAAATGGAATCCCACCAAGCATAAACACATAAGTAAAGAAGTGCCAGGGAAAGTTTTCAATCCACTTTTGGGAAATTAGCACCACCAGACGCTTCTCAGAACACCACATTTAGTGGCTTGTGACTCAAGTCATTCATTCCCCATGAGACAACAAGAATACACAAACACACACTCAGGATTATGAATCTCAGTTAGCAAGTTAAATTTGTTTCGCACAGAGTACTAACCAATTCCTGAACCTCTGATCCCAATCACCATCCTCTCACCTCTGCAGGAAAGGACAGATTTTTTAAGCAGTGGGAGGAATCCCTGCCTGTTGGTGTTAACGGGAGCCACTTGTCACCTGCCTGTTCCCAGCAAAAAGGGTTAACAAAGTAAGTTCAGATTCATAGCTGGCGTGGCAGGCAGGTCATACCATTAACAGGTTTTCTTTGTCTTGGTTTAATGGCAGGTGTTCCTTGTCCAACAACTGGCAGCTTACTTACTGGATCCAGTGTTTCATCTTGAGACCAGCTTTCATGGCTGCTTAGCTTGGACATTTCTTCAACATCTTCATAGATGACTTGGACACAGGACTGAAATGGATACTAAGCAAGATCACAGATGATACAAAACTGGGAGGAGCCGTTGACTCCCTTGAGAGCAGGGAGGCCCTGCAAAGGGATTGAGTTAGAGAACTGGGCAATCATCAACCACATGGAGTTCAACAAGGGGAAGTTCTGGACTTTCCACCGGGGATGGGGCAACCCTGGATGTATGGGCAGGCTGGAGAATGTAAAAGGGACGGGGGGGGTCCTGGTCAGTGGCAAGTTGGATAGGAACCAGCAGTGCCCTGGCAGCCAGGAGGTCCATCCTGCCCTGGGGTACGTCAGGCCCAGCATCGCCAGCCAGGCCAGGGAGGGGATTGTCCTGCTCTACTCTCCACTGGGGTGACCCCACCTCGAGTGCTGGGGCAGTTTGGGGCACTATAGTATAAGAATGATATTAAACTATCAGAGAGTGTCTAAAGAGTAATGAGGCTGGTGAAGGACCTGGAGGTGAAGCCATATGAGGAGTCGCTGAGGCCACTTGGTCTGTTCAGCCTGGAGAAGAGGGGACTGAAGACCTCACTGGGGTCTGCAACTTCCTCATGAGGGGAAGAGGAGGGGCAGACACTGATTTCTGCTCTGTTGTGTCCAGTGACAGGGCCTGAGAGAATGGCCAGAAGTCGTGTCAGGGGAGGTTTTACTTGGATATCAGGAAAAGGTTTTTCAGCCACAGGGTGTTTGGGCACTGGAACAGGCTCCCCAGGGAAGTGGTCACAGCACCAGCCTGACAGAGCTTAAGAAGCATTTGGACAAGGTTCTCAGGCATAGGGTGTGATTGTTGGGCATGGTTCTGTTCAGGGCCAGGAGTTGTACTTGATGATCCAGCTAGGCTTATTCTGTGATCACTCAAGATCAGGACTGCACACTCAAGCTTTGACAATAATCAAGGCCACGAACAAATGCATGGTCACACTCTCTGACATGTCCATACACTCAGGTACATGCTGCGGGAAGGAAAGGAGAGGAATTAGAGGTCTGAATGCATTTGCAGAGCTTTGATTTCCCTGGTATCACAGTGATGTGGAGAGATGGCTCACATGAGCGGAGTGCCCTGGATAAACAGGCATTTTTAGGAAGGGCAGGCTGGGACAGCAAGAAGGGAGATTGCATTTTCAGCAGGTCAGCACAGATCATCTCCTCTGCTCAGTGCTGGTAAGATACATCCGTGCTGGGTTCCCCAGTATGGGAGAGACTCTTCCCTTTGATACCCAGGGAAAGGATCAGAGGCAGTGGGCACAAACTCAACAGAAAATGGCATTTAACAGAATAAGGGCTGTCATCATTTAAGGGTGATGGAACTCCAGGGAAGATGATGCAGAGAGCTTGTGGAGTTTCTGTTCTTCAAAGATGTTTAACACCCAGCTAGACATGGACTTGAACTGCCTGCTCCAGCTGACACAGCTTCAAGCCAGGAGTCGGTCCAGGTGATCTCCAGAGGTGCATGCCAGCAGGAGCACTTCAGTCACAGTCTGGCACCTGCTTCACAGTTGTTTGTGTCTGGTGGCTCCATTTAACTCTTCCCTTGTTTCCTGTGTCTCCTTGATGCTGAGCTAACTGCTGTAGCTCATGGGTTATAAGGGGACCTGTGTTTCAGTTTTACAGATGAGGAAATGGAGGCACAGGGTGACTTGCCTACAGTTATTCCTTTGGTGAGGGTCAGGATCTCAGTATCTGCATATGAACTTTTTTAGCTTAACTTCTGCTTCAGTCTGAAGGCGTGACTTGTCTCAGATTTACCTGAGAAAACCCAAGTGCTTGTCAGTAGCTGCTGTTTGAATACTTTCCTTTTCCTTTCTTCGTAAGTCTTTTCTTTCTTTAATGGCCTTGAACTGTCAGCACAATTTTTCATAGGTAAAGAAAAATCTTTTTCTCTTAGAACTAAACATTTATCAAGTTATAGCTCCATTGCACCAGCAAAACATTTTAAAATATATCTTAGCAATAAATAATTGCAGTTCCCTGTAAAGCTGCTGGCTCTGGAGCACAATTGCTGAGCCTTTCCTTTTCTTTCTTTCCTCAACAGGTAGCAGTGAAGCATTAGTCATTTGAAAATCAGACAAAGGATTTCAGTCCATATGGGGAAAAGAGGCGGGTTACAAAAATGCTTAAAACGTGTCAGAGTGCCACACCACTGTAGGAAGGAGACGTAGAATCTTAGAGAGACTGCTGCAAGAAGTAGTAAGTAATAACATAATAACAAAAGAAGAGCTTGGCAGCAGGGCAAAGAATTCAACATTGCAATTTGTTGAACTGATTGAACTGTCAGAGTGTCATCTTTGAAGGAAAGGAGCACTAGTAAGGTCCAGGTGCACACCAGTAGGCACTCTGACTGCAAGGACTCAAAAGACAGGAATGTCTGTCCAGGTCCTCATAGCAGAGCAGTAGTTCTAGCCCAGAAAAAGAGCAATCAAATATGTTCATTTTTGGCATGTGGTTGGTGGAGGGAGAGACCCTGCTGCAGAAACACTGCTGTGACTGAAGGTCTCACTGCAGCCTGTTGTCTCTGTGTGCATGCTCACTGCTGAGAGATTGCTTGCCCATTTCTAACCTCAAGCACCTGCCCAGAGAACGTCCTTAAGTAACGAAGCTTTCAGAGAAAAGGCTGACTGTTAACACCTTTCAAAATCAGTGGAAACAGGACCATGTGTTTCAAAAGCAGCAAGATAGGGGCCCAAGAATGTACAGTGTCTAGGAGTTTGGCTTCTCTGAGGCTTTATGTTTACCCTGGGATTTTCTGGGTTGAGAAATATTGTAGAAAACCAGTTCTGTTCTGTCTAAGAATAGAATTTTCTAACTAAAAGAAGTTATTGCTGTTCTTCTAAACCTCATGGCTCTCCAAATTGTAGTTTACCAACAGTACGCACTGGGGAAAAAAAAAAAAAAAATTAAAAAAAAGTGGGTTATGTACTAATTTTCTTTGGAATTAGGCTTCCTTTCTGCTCACTTTTGCATTGCCCAGAGTGACATCTTTTAAGAACCTGACAGGTTTGGTCTCTCACTGAGATTCTCTCCCAACAGGCAGATTGATGACCAGAACAAGAGAGATGAAAGTACTGCCAAAAATGTCTGAGAAGGGAGCACATTTGGAAAGTGCTTTCAGTGTGAGGAAGGTGAAAGAATGAGGAGCTCTCTGGGGAGCTGCTCTTCCTAACCATGCACACTCTATGAATTTATTATAAGGTTTCTGTCCCTGGAGAGATGTTTCCTGAATTTGCAAGGGAGAGATGCTAAGAAGAGGAAAACAGTTTCCCCTTCATTTAGCCAGATATGATCCCAGCAGCTTTTAGATCTGTCTGATGGACAGCTTTTTTACAGCTTTTTTGGTCTTCCTGGAGCAAAGATTTGTGGATGAGGCAGTGGGTTGTGGATTGTATAGCAGCTGGAAAATTCATAGCTCCTTTCTTTCAAGGAACAATCTGGGAATCACATTCTGGACAAGGAAGATGCACAAGGTATAAGAATAAATCATTCATTGGAGTGAGAGTAAGTATTACTATACTGCTGTTGCACTCCTTGGTATTTGCTTGTATGTCAGAGTGGGCAAAAGTCCCCTTTTAACTTCTTTTACCTTGAAGCCATCTCAAACACATGGCTAAAAATGTCACCCAATCCATCATTAGCATCCACAAGTCTGCAGTCTGAGAAAAAGCACAGGGAAAATGTTTTGATGTGGTTTGCTTTTTCACTTTGTGCAGGTCTTTGTTCCTTTTGTGTTTTACTTTATCTTGATTCTCATTTTCATCTGATTCTCCCACTGTCAGTCCCTTCAATTTTCAGAGAGATGCTTCCTTTTCTACCTGCAAGGACACATTAGAAATCAAAATATACCTCTGTATCTCCCTGTGAACAGTTTCACTTAGATACCACGTGAAGATACCAGAGAGCAATCATGAAAAGCATCCTGAAAAGATGCATAAGTCTGTTGTGTCTGAATCCTGTGTCCTGTCAGGATCTGTTGCTTCTGGACACTTGGAGAATAGATTGTCCTGACACCTCTATGTAAGTGAAAACAGTCATTAGATTAAAAAGCCTTTAGAGTTCATGATGGATTTAACAGCTTTTATGAGCCATTTGTACAGTGAAAAAACATTAGTCAGTGAACCATTATCAGGTTGGAAGCTGTTTTAGCCAAAGGCAACTTTTCAACTTTCCAGAGCAGTCCCTGTATGGGGCATTTTTGGAGGACACAGACTCATGGAAATAAAATGCCTGTGTGTACCAGTCAAATCCATGTTTTTTTATGGAATTACTGTGGTATTTCAAAGCTAAACAAGCTGCAATTTTGTGATTTTGGTTACTGAAGCTAGGCAGACAATGAATTATGGCAAGATTTTGCATTATTTCTAGTGGGCTGATGACTCATGTCAGTGTAGCCCAGGTTAAGAACTGCTGTCAGGAAGAATCAAACTCAAAGCAGCCTTTCACAGAAGAACATATCTGGTTCAAAGTGAGAAGGGAAAATTAAACTATGAGTTCTCGTTGAACTCTTTGGAGTTGCTCTGGGTTTTCAGGACCTTTTATTATTTTGCTATATTCAAGTATTCAAACAAGTTTCGTGAATTTGGGTGTTTCTGAAGCTGGAGCAGACCAATAGGTAGATCCAGAGCACGGTTTAGAGGAGCAAACCCTGAATCCTTTTAAGCGCAATTTGGACACTTGTTTTTTGAGAACATACTGGCAGACTATTTTCTATGTTCTAACCTTCTTGTGGGCAGTTCCATGAGATGCAAAGCACTCCTCCTGCATTTAGAAATAGCAGTGAAGGATGATCCAAGTCTTCCAACCAAACAAGCTCTTCCAAAGCAGCTGTTCCTAGCAGTGGCTGGTCATATGATACTTGAAGTACAGAAGATTTTACTAGTGTGTTAGGTGCTGGATTTCATGGAGTCAGTAAGAGCGCTCCTAACAGGTCCTGGAGATGATCCCAGCATTTTGTACTGTTTGTTTTAGGCACACATAAGCACGATAACCTGTCCTGGGAGTGTAACTCATTATCAGTCAGTCCCAAGTGGGCACAAGTATTTGCCACCTCAGTATCTCTCAGTTTCCTCTCTCCCTCAGCTTCAAGTCTTTAAACTTGGGGAAAGCCGTGTAGTGCTGCATTGAGAGGTGTGCCTGTTCTTGTAATGAAAGGTGCTGTATAGGAATTACTGGTGCTGGTACATGCCTGAAGGTCAGTGGTGTTCTCTTCATCTGAAAAAGCTGATTCTGCAGATGTCTTGATGGGGAGACGGGGAGATGGAGACAACAGGACAGGAGAGAAAAAAATGCTCTTGATTTGTTTTAATTTAATATCAGAGTAGTCAAAATATATCTCTGCTCTGCTTCTTTTGCTAAAAAAAGAATAATTCTGAACAGATGCCATTTTAATGGAGACTTTTATGTTAGGAGAATTACTTAGTCTCTACCACAATTTGTAGATCATTTTAAGGTGTTACGTGCTGGAAGCGGCATTTTCCTGGCTGTGTGCCATTTGGAACTGTGTAGAGCATTAATGCCACCTGCTGAAAAGCCTCAGGGGACCTGCTCAAGGAAAGATAAATATGCTATACTTGTGGCTTGGAGGTTTTAACAACACTTGGTAATGGTGATGATGTTCTTCAGGTGCTAAGTAAAAATAAAATTTTAAAAATCTAATATATTCTCCCTCTTGATAGGTGAAAGTTTAATTTTCTTTCCCCCTTGTGTAAACTTCATCCTGACATTTACCTGAAAGGCTATCAGACCTCATGTTTCTGGGGCTTAAAGGGAAATTGTGGTTCTCAATTTTTGTTAAGAGGGGAGTCTTGATTTTCACACAAGGAAGATAACCAATGATTTCACAGGAAGTTCAGGATGCCTGTACTTGTGGAGCTGTTTGAGGAACACATTTCATTTCACTATTGTTTTTTTGCATACTGATTTTTGCCATAACAAAGGTAGCAGTCTGTGTGTACCTGAGAAGAAGACATTACATGAAATACACAATATTTATTTGAGGGGCAGAAAAAGTGTGGGACATACCATAATATCCCAGATACGGGAGGCAAAGCTGAAGAGTCTGGCCCTGAAACCTACCTAATTTTACGAAGTGGTTTGCTACATTAGCAGACAAGCAGCTTTCTGATCCCCATTCCGACAGTGTATGTCTTCCAAATATTAAAGTTGCTTAAAGTCCCAGTGTTACTGTGTATTTAAAACTTTTCTTGATTTTCCTTAAAAATTCCATGCCAGCAATCAAGAGGTGATGTGACAATCTCAACTGTAGTTTAAAAGAATTAGCTAAACTTCCAGCTTTTTATTGTGGGAAAGAAAATTTACAAACGTAATTCCTGTCAGAATTTTAAATTTATTTCTTTTTACACTACACTTACAGACAGACTATGGATTGATGTAAGTTACACAGATTTTAATCCAGGAAGATCAGACCAAGTTCAGTAACTTTTATGCTATTAGTGAACAAAGTGAGAGTGAGATCACAGTGTGCCAGGATCTGAGAATCAGCCCTGAGCAAAAGACCAAGGAGGAGAGCCAATGCAGTGGAGAGCTCTTCCTTTTTAGCTCTGACCCCTTCAGTCACCAGCTCACTAGATCACCTTTCCGACAGAGAATATTTGTGAACCCTCTTCAATAAGGTTTAGGGGAAAAAGAAAAAATATTCTCTTTGTTGTTTGTTAGTGTTGGAAAACTAACACAAGATAAGATCCTACTGACATGAACTCCTGGATTCATTCTTTGTAAGTAATAATTGACATTATCAGTGTGGTTGCTTTTATTTCAGAGTCAGTGGAGAGGGAAAATATTGCTGTTTAAAATTGTCTTCTGGATACACCTCCCTTCTCCAGGTCAGTAGTAATGTCAGAGTGCAAACACAGGGAAGCTGGGTGCACAATCTGATGTCAAGAAGCAACTGATGCTTGTGAACAAATATTCACCAAGAGGGGTGAACCCATCTATTCTCCCTGCTCGTCATAACCCCCTTTGAAATTGCTGGCTGCAAATTTACTGGTCTTAAAATCATCCTCTCCTCTTTAAAACTACACAAACCAGGAACAAAGACTTCTTTTACAAGTCGGGATGAAGCCCACAGTAGATTATTAACCAAATTACTATTACCACCAAATGACCTGAAATTCCAGCTCTACTTCAAAAAATGAGATGATGTTGTGAAAAATACAGGGGAAACCCCAAATATATTAAAAACATAAAACATTACAGGCTCTGCATGGTTGGTTGGTAGTGTGGCATCTGGAGTTTAATGTCGCATTAATGCCCCCTGCTGATAAGCCTTCAAAATCTACTTTGAATCAATCTCAGAATTTAATAGTCTACTGTATCAGTACATTCCTTAAATTAAAAAAAAAATACATATAGCATATATCGCATCATAACTGGGTTCATCTTAATTAGATCACATTTCTTTTAAGTCTGCTGTATAACAAGGTCTGTGCTGTCACAAAACCAGTAACAACAGCTCTTTATAGTTGCCCCATATGAACCCTTTCTGCACTTGATTTAGTAAAAGGGACAAAGTGGTGTAGCATAACTAAATAGAATCTAAATCTTAAAGGAGAAAAATGACCTTTTTATGATCATTTTGTGAAAAAAGCAAATTATTATATTGAAATACAGCTTGCCAAAATAGGGAAGTTGAAAGAGAGTGAGCAGATATTCAGGGCTGTACTAAAGGGAGCTGAGTCACAGAATCACTGAGGTTGGAAAAGCCCCCTAAGACCACTGAGTGCAACCATTAACCCCATACTGCCAAGTCCACCACTAGCCCATGTCCCTAACCCATGTTCCTAAATGATAAGCCTTTGACAGCATTTATGATCTATTTTGTAGGTAAGTAAAAGACATATTTAGTATTGATTTTTACAGAGACTCTCTTGCTAATAGCAACACAGGTATTACTTGTTTCCACAAGAGAGAGGGGGATTAATTTCCTCCCTCGTCAAGCTGTGGGAGAAATGCTTTTCCTCTGCTTTCAGTGATTAGAAAGACCCTACTGTGTTTTTTCCAGTTTCCATCACCGGTGCTGCTGAATCTTTCCTTTGTCCATTTATCTCCCTGCCTCTCTGAGGTACATAAAATCTTATGCAAGTGCTCATAGCATTGGCTGACCACCTGAAGCTTGTAGGGACATCTGCCCCTGCATGTCATTCCCTCTGAACAGAGTGAGAAGAGCTCTGTTGCCCCTCTCCAGCATCAAGGATTATGCTTTTCTCAGACAGAGCTGATGTAAAGAGGCTCCCCCAAAGCAGCCCAGCTCTTTGTGAGTGCAGTGAACACAGCAAGGGCAGGCTCAGGCTGTTAGAAGGCACACAGTGTGGGTAGGTGTCCCTCCTTCCTCCAGGCCGATGGTTTCAGCCTGTGATCCATCTGTGGATTGTACCTACCTGTCAAAGAAAGTAGGCTTAAGTTTATTACTTAAGAATCACTAGTGAAAAGTAAAAGTCTATACATGAAAAGGTTGAAAAATGTTGTTTTAAACTGAGAAAGCTAGAGCAGTGTATAAAGTGCACTGCGTTATATCTGAGTTATACAGATTGAGATAATCAAGGTGCTTCATACTGTTACTTATTTTATTTTCTGCATATGAAAAGGTTGTACTGGTTAGAGCATTTTTATGTCTTTATGTCTGTTGCCATTAAGAGACCTGTACTGCTTTAACTGCACAGTTAGAGCTGGAGAAATCTGGATTCTTTATGTGGGTGATCTCTTAGGTAACATTAAGCTATTGTGGTGTAGCACCTCACCATTCTTCGAGGACCATTACATAAAAAAGAAGCTGAAAGAGTTTTTAACTAGATGTCAGTATTTTTAGAGGTCATGCTGCTCTCACAAACTCCTCCTGAAATAAGTGCCTTAGGAAGGCATGAAGTCCTTTTTTTTTTGTCTGAGTGTGTCTTCTTCAGCCTTACAAACTATACCTAATCCATACTTAGTTACTAAAATGGTGAAATAAGACAATAAGCTCTTGAAAAGGACGTGTAAAAAGCTCTGCAGAGACTGCTTTGATTTCTACATAGCTCCAGCTTCAAAAGCCTATGTGCCTTAATAAGCCTCTCTGCCTCCACTTCCCAGCTTGTGCCTGCACACTGAATGGACTTCGGAACTCCTGCAACAAAGCCATGTCCCGTGTCGGGCTGCTGCAGACCAGGCCATGACTTCTGTGTGCCACAGATGCATAAAAAAACTGATTTCAGAATCAGTTATATAAGGTGAGGGAGAGAGAACACCTTGAAGAGTGGCAGTGTAGAAAGACCACTGGATTTCATATTTAATCTGACAGCATAAAATAAATTGGTTATTCAGCATAATGAAATCATTCACTTGCACTTATTTTGCCATTACGTGGAATTCCAGTAGAGGTTCGTTTTTTTCTCTGTCTCTTTCATTATACAATGTAATGTGAAATGAACAGTCCTGTGTCTATTTTTTTGTCCTTGTTGTTTTGCAGTATTTTCATAAAAAGTAGGTGATTTGCTGCATGCAGTTTCTTGGCAACAATAAAAGGTTGTGTGGTCAGCTCGATCCTTATAATCCATTACAAATATTAATTTGCTGCAGTCACAGGCTTCAGGACCCTTTGCTGTCCAGCACACTTCTCTTTCCACAGACCTGGGTCTGCTACACAAGTGTGAATGTGAAACCTGTAAAGGGGAATCACTTGTCATAAAATGGCACAGAACAGATGCTTAACAAACTGCTGTAGACTGGGGCTTTTGTTGATCCTTGAAGGGTTCATACTGCTAATTCCTGTTAACAGCTCTTGGGAGACAAGCACCTGCCGCCCTCACACCTCAGTGTGAAATTTCAGCTGCTGGCACACCTGGATCAGATGGGCTTCTAATTAATGTAGTCCCCATCTTTGTCATTTGTGAATATAAGCTTGTCTGAAGGCATGTTTAACATTTCCCTGCCACTTGACCACTCCACAGTGTGAACATGTAGATCCTTCTTAAGAAGTTGTAGTAGGTCTTTCAGCACAGACAATTTCAGGAGCCCTGAAAAGAATTCCCAGACAGATACTGCAAAAAGGCTTGGCAAAATAACAGTTTCAAGGCAAATTATCCAAATCNGATCCCTGAACCAACGTGAGTTTCTGAGGCCTCATCCTAATCAGGATACTTCAGGAAACAGACTTGGTAATTCTTAAATAAAGGCTTGATCTGCTTTTATAAAGGCAAAAGTGGGTCTTTGAATTTAATAATAAATGTGATTTGTTCCAATTTGCTGTTCTTCTAACATTCCTCTGCTGCAGCTGCAGACTGGAATTCCCATCTCCAAGGAAAAATGTCTCCCTTCACAGAGAGACACCATCCCTGGGCAAAACAGTCTGGGATGTATAGCTAAATATTTCTGATATTATCCAGTAGAGAGCAAAGACACATCTTAATAATCCCTTTCAGCAGTAACTCAGGAGTTACTGCAGGACACACACATGCCGTGACTCTTGGATGCTCCAGTGTGTCTGTTCCAAGAGTCATGCTCTCATCACGTCTCTCAGAAAAGCACACCAGATTGTTCCTAGTTTTGCATAACAGTGGGTCACTAGAGTTCAGGCAGAGGGGGAGGTGGAAATGTGATCAAGATGGATGGAACTGTGAGCCACAGTGTGTGTGTCACGGGTTGAAAACACTTGTGCAGGTTTGTGGTGCCCATGAAACTGTGGCAGTTTCAGTTAAAGAAGTGAAAACCACTAAAATTTGCTGGAAAAAAACCGAGCAAGGGCATCAATAGATAGCTCAATGACTATCCACTAAGGAACACCACATGCAAAATACTGGTTTGGCTTCTTTCAGGAGGAATAAAAAAGTAGTATTTTATGTTGCCATTTCTGTGCAAGAAGAGTTTTTCAGTTTTCAGTCGTGCACATTAAAGGTATTGTAAGATATATTATGAGTAGTCTGTGGGAAGGCTGATAAGCTGAAAGAATGTACCTATTTATGTATAAACAGCAGCAGTACTTGGGGGTTTCAAGTTCACTCATATGGACCTGCAATATCACTTACATGAGTGACAAAACACCCAGCAAAGGAGACTTTTGCAGTGGCTGTGTGCCTGTCTTACAGGACAGACAAGTTGTGTGGCTAAAGGGTACACAAGAAATTTTCCCAGCATCTTCCTTTCCTCCTTCAGTTTCTTGCTCCTCTGTTAAGAACTCTGGGGAGTCTTCAGTGTAGATTGATCAAAAAATTCTGTCTCCCACAGTGTCTTCTCTCTTCCAATACTGATCTCTGTCTTTTACAGCTTTATGCCCCTTTCCCCAGTGGAGTTGCCCTCTTGCTTTCTTACTTGCAGAACAGGGTGAAAAAAACCCCTCCCAGTTGTTGAGGATACTGAGAATTAGCTTTGCAGTGAATTATGAGAGTGCATACAGTGTGGGACTTCAGTCCCACTTCTTACAAGTGCAGTAATTTTATTTGGATATCAGTGCTCTCTGAGTTTTGCTGCCAGAGACCCTACACTACTGAGGTGAAGAGGAGGATTTCTGTGCATACACCAGTACCCTAGAGTTAGTGAGACTGAACTGTACTGCTTACTGCAAAGAGTCTCTTTCTTTATACTCAGGACACAATCTTTCATTAATATCTGATTAACTCGCACCAAACAATTACCCATTGCCCAAAGAAGATTGCAAAGACTTGCTTCCTATTACTTGAACATTGAAGGAAGTGATTTTTTGACTGCAGGGAATGCCCACAGGTTAAAGAGGAGCAAGGGTATATGGTGACAGGAAGGTCTACAAGGGCAGAACCGGTGTGGACTTGTAGAGCAGGGCAGAATTCAGTGGTGTGTCAAGGGATGGATGTTAAATGCTACATAATTAATCCATTTAAATGGCTGACTTCGAGGAAAAAACACACCCCAGTTGCTTAAGTCCAGCTTGTCAAGACTGATTTAAATTCAGGAGGAATGTTTAAATGGGGCTGAATCAGACACACAATTTGTTTTCTTAACCCTGTCATGAATGAGCTTCTGCAGAATCGGGACCTAAGCATACATATCATTGAGCCTTTTCATGTGCAGATTATTAACTAATCCAAAAAAATCTGGTCCAGAAGAAACCTAAATCTTGGCTCTGCCACAGGCTCTGCTGTGACCTAAGGGCAGTCATTTTATCTCCTCAGCTTTTGTCCCCTCTCTGTAAAATGGTGATAAGAGCATTTTCTTAGTTTACAATCGAGCAGTGATGATAAATATTAAGGATTATGACATGGTTAAATAGTGTGGTAATGGAGGCCATTAAGCACCTTAAACGACTTAGCAGCCTTCTATTCACTGGCTGCCTTTCTGAAGTTATTGAGCATTTTTAATTTTTCCCCAAGTAAATTCAAGGAAATGAGTTAATAAGGATTAATAAATAAACCCTGCAAAATGTTAGCATTAAACTGCATTGTGTTTTCTGAATGATGTAATGGGATGTTTTGTATCTTTATTTTAAGTCAGCCTACTTGCTCTTCTTCCCTGTGTCCTTCCATGATTGTAAACCTGAAAACGGGGAGAAAAAGCAAAGGTGCCATTTGCTACAAATGGACCATGGCTACAAAATTCAGTCCCACTGAGTCTGGACCCCGGAGTGCTCATATTCCAGGATGTCTACAACGCACCAGTGCAGCTATTCCTTATCTCAGCATCCAGGGGAAGTTTACTGCCTTGCAGGCAGTCCTCCTGTCTCTGACATCCCCGGTTCTGGCCAGTTTTCCCTTTTCTTGCACTTGGACCTTCTTGCTGTCAGTGCCAGATCATTCCTTGGTCACCAATTACTACTGCCAAATGGATACAAGTAAAATTTTCCCTGCACAAACAGCCAGTTATCTCACTCATGTTAAACACATATGAAACAGTTACCGTGCGGAAAGGAAAAAGGAAAGGGAGCATGAAAAGAAGTTTCTGGTTGTGTTTTGCTGAGAAGTTGCTTGAAGAAGTGAATGAGGCACAGGAAGATGCCACAGAAGAAGATGAGGCACAGGAAGTTGCCACACATAAATGGTCAGGTCTTCATTGACTGTATGAGCAGCAAAAATTTTGCTCACATTTGTGGTAGTAGTTGACTGTGCTTTCTGTATCTCACATCATCCCTTGGGANAACAGTTTCAAGGCAAATTATCCAAATCCAGTACTTTCTAGGAGTCTGCAATTCTTCTGCCAGAAAAAAAGTTTGATTATTTAAGAAAGCAAAATATAACTAATGAGATGTTTTCTTTCTTTATGTCAGTTACAAGCACTATGACCTGAAGGTTGATTTACTAAGTAGAGATCAGCTGGCCACAAATAAATACAGCCAACAGTTATAAATACTGATATATCAATATCTGTATATATATTTATA
>VYXC01003945.1:121507-150724 GCA_013397175.1 Platysteira castanea
CTAAATATTTCTGATATTATCCAGTAGAGAGCAAAGACACATCTTAATAATCCCTTTCAGCAGTAACTCAGGAGTTACTGCAGGACACACACATGCCGTGACTCTTGGATGCTCCAGTGTGTCTGTTCCAAGAGTCATGCTCTCATCACGTCTCTCAGAAAAGCACACCAGATTGTTCCTAGTTTTGCATAACAGTGGGTCACTAGAGTTCAGGCAGAGGGGGAGGTGGAAATGTGATCAAGATGGATGGAACTGTGAGCCACAGTGTGTGTGTCACGGGTTGAAAACACTTGTGCAGGTTTGTGGTGCCCATGAAACTGTGGCAGTTTCAGTTAAAGAAGTGAAAACCACTAAAATTTGCTGGAAAAAAACCGAGCAAGGGCATCAATAGATAGCTCAATGACTATCCACTAAGGAACACCACATGCAAAATACTGGTTTGGCTTCTTTCAGGAGGAATAAAAAAGTAGTATTTTATGTTGCCATTTCTGTGCAAGAAGAGTTTTTCAGTTTTCAGTCGTGCACATTAAAGGTATTGTAAGATATATTATGAGTAGTCTGTGGGAAGGCTGATAAGCTGAAAGAATGTACCTATTTATGTATAAACAGCAGCAGTACTTGGGGGTTTCAAGTTCACTCATATGGACCTGCAATATCACTTACATGAGTGACAAAACACCCAGCAAAGGAGACTTTTGCAGTGGCTGTGTGCCTGTCTTACAGGACAGACAAGTTGTGTGGCTAAAGGGTACACAAGAAATTTTCCCAGCATCTTCCTTTCCTCCTTCAGTTTCTTGCTCCTCTGTTAAGAACTCTGGGGAGTCTTCAGTGTAGATTGATCAAAAAATTCTGTCTCCCACAGTGTCTTCTCTCTTCCAATACTGATCTCTGTCTTTTACAGCTTTATGCCCCTTTCCCCAGTGGAGTTGCCCTCTTGCTTTCTTACTTGCAGAACAGGGTGAAAAAAACCCCTCCCAGTTGTTGAGGATACTGAGAATTAGCTTTGCAGTGAATTATGAGAGTGCATACAGTGTGGGACTTCAGTCCCACTTCTTACAAGTGCAGTAATTTTATTTGGATATCAGTGCTCTCTGAGTTTTGCTGCCAGAGACCCTACACTACTGAGGTGAAGAGGAGGATTTCTGTGCATACACCAGTACCCTAGAGTTAGTGAGACTGAACTGTACTGCTTACTGCAAAGAGTCTCTTTCTTTATACTCAGGACACAATCTTTCATTAATATCTGATTAACTCGCACCAAACAATTACCCATTGCCCAAAGAAGATTGCAAAGACTTGCTTCCTATTACTTGAACATTGAAGGAAGTGATTTTTTGACTGCAGGGAATGCCCACAGGTTAAAGAGGAGCAAGGGTATATGGTGACAGGAAGGTCTACAAGGGCAGAACCGGTGTGGACTTGTAGAGCAGGGCAGAATTCAGTGGTGTGTCAAGGGATGGATGTTAAATGCTACATAATTAATCCATTTAAATGGCTGACTTCGAGGAAAAAACACACCCCAGTTGCTTAAGTCCAGCTTGTCAAGACTGATTTAAATTCAGGAGGAATGTTTAAATGGGGCTGAATCAGACACACAATTTGTTTTCTTAACCCTGTCATGAATGAGCTTCTGCAGAATCGGGACCTAAGCATACATATCATTGAGCCTTTTCATGTGCAGATTATTAACTAATCCAAAAAAATCTGGTCCAGAAGAAACCTAAATCTTGGCTCTGCCACAGGCTCTGCTGTGACCTAAGGGCAGTCATTTTATCTCCTCAGCTTTTGTCCCCTCTCTGTAAAATGGTGATAAGAGCATTTTCTTAGTTTACAATCGAGCAGTGATGATAAATATTAAGGATTATGACATGGTTAAATAGTGTGGTAATGGAGGCCATTAAGCACCTTAAACGACTTAGCAGCCTTCTATTCACTGGCTGCCTTTCTGAAGTTATTGAGCATTTTTAATTTTTCCCCAAGTAAATTCAAGGAAATGAGTTAATAAGGATTAATAAATAAACCCTGCAAAATGTTAGCATTAAACTGCATTGTGTTTTCTGAATGATGTAATGGGATGTTTTGTATCTTTATTTTAAGTCAGCCTACTTGCTCTTCTTCCCTGTGTCCTTCCATGATTGTAAACCTGAAAACGGGGAGAAAAAGCAAAGGTGCCATTTGCTACAAATGGACCATGGCTACAAAATTCAGTCCCACTGAGTCTGGACCCCGGAGTGCTCATATTCCAGGATGTCTACAACGCACCAGTGCAGCTATTCCTTATCTCAGCATCCAGGGGAAGTTTACTGCCTTGCAGGCAGTCCTCCTGTCTCTGACATCCCCGGTTCTGGCCAGTTTTCCCTTTTCTTGCACTTGGACCTTCTTGCTGTCAGTGCCAGATCATTCCTTGGTCACCAATTACTACTGCCAAATGGATACAAGTAAAATTTTCCCTGCACAAACAGCCAGTTATCTCACTCATGTTAAACACATATGAAACAGTTACCGTGCGGAAAGGAAAAAGGAAAGGGAGCATGAAAAGAAGTTTCTGGTTGTGTTTTGCTGAGAAGTTGCTTGAAGAAGTGAATGAGGCACAGGAAGATGCCACAGAAGAAGATGAGGCACAGGAAGTTGCCACACATAAATGGTCAGGTCTTCATTGACTGTATGAGCAGCAAAAATTTTGCTCACATTTGTGGTAGTAGTTGACTGTGCTTTCTGTATCTCACATCATCCCTTGGGATACGGTGGAACCTATTTAGCAAATTTCTAATGTCTGCTCTTGCTGTTTCCCTGAGATGGTGGATGTCATCTACAATATACGATGTGTCTACAATTCAAACGTCTTTTCACAGATTATGTGGGGGTTTTTTTTCTTTCTCAGAAGTACAAAACACAGAAACTGGAAGTGTGAATAGGACTGGGTTCATTATTGAGGTATCTCAAGGCCAGGTTGGAAGGGGCTTGGGGCAGCCTCTTCTACTGGGAGGTGCCCCTGGCCATGGCAGGCAGATTGGAATGAGTTGAGCTTTAAGGTCCCTTCTCACCCAAATCGTACTGTGATCCTGGGATCTGTGATGTTCTAGGTGAATATCAATGTTAGTCAGTCAAGAACTGTATTTTATATGCAGGAGGGGCTTTTGTGCAGCACTGAGATGGCATTTGACACTGGAAAGGTCAAGGAAAGTTGTGCAACTGCTGTCTAGAGACCACGTTTGGGATAAGTGACACTTTCCTCCCATATCAAAACCCCTGTTTTTTGAAAAGGGTTCTTTTTTCCATACAACACCCAAAGAAGGTTAAAAGTTCAGTGACCCACTTTCTCCCTTTTCCAGTAAGAGGAGAAAAACCAACCGTCTGTTGTATCATTTATTCCCTGTGTTTGCCAGCTGGGGCTGGCAACCTGAAGTATTTCTGGGAGCATGTTTGGGATGGGAAGGGTGGGTCAGATTGCTTTGGACAGCCCAGGTCATATGAGGTGGTGGAACTGAGTTTAAATACCTCTCTATCCAAGCATCCTGTAATCTCCAACGTGTTTATCCGGGCATGTCAGGTACAGTAGTGATAGTGCCATTGCCTTTCTCTGGTGTTAATTAACAAACCTGAGTTCCCCAGGTTGATCAGGATATCTATAGCTGCTCAAGGAGTTAAATTCAGATGTAAATTAACTCTTGTGTCCTTAGTTATAGGACTGTGTTTATTTATAGGGAATCCCATGTACTCATCGAGGTTGCTGTAAAGGTCTCCGGGGAATACGCAAATAACAGCATCTTGCTTTATGTTTGTTAAAAAGAATATTTATTCTGGGCAGGTATGGGGTCTTGAAAATAATACATCTACAAAATGAGATGGTTAATTTTAAAGGTAAAAAATGGGGAATGGAATGTCACAACTACAGCTTCACTGTGACCTTCTTTTAAGTCTGTCTTACCAGTGACAGAGAGGTTGTGAAGACTCCATCCTTGGAGATGTTCAGAAACCTTCTAGGCGTGGTCCTGGGCAACCAACTCAAGGTGTCCCTGCTTGAGCAGAGGAAGGTGGACTAATTGACCCCCAAAGGTCCCTCCCCACCTCAATCACTTTAGAGTTCTTTGGTCTTTTATTTCCATCAATGACTAATCTGATTTCTTTTTTCCTAATTTTAGTCCCACTCTTACTCAAATATACAATGGCTTTAATGGCTGGCCGTGTGTGTGCAAGAACATGCCAGAGTGCATGAATAGCTTCAAGTGTACCTTTGAGATGGAACTGCCAAAATTAATTTTGAGAGGTCTTACAAAAATCTCACAGCAACACAGTTTTGATGGAAAAATCCTGGAAGCAAAATGCTAAAACCAAGAGCTGGTTGTTCCACTTTTTTCTATGGTGTGGCAAGGTAACTTGATAGTTACAATGACAATAATAGTTGTATAGTGACAACTTCTGTAATAGTGGCACTAGTCTCCATAAAGAAGATTTTGAATCAGATCCTATAGTCACTATTTGGAATCATAGGATTTGAGTTGGAAGCAACTTTTAGAGGCCAGCTAGTCCACCCACTGTGCAAAGAGCAGGAACACCTTTCACTAGGCCAGGTTGCCCAAAGCCCAGTCCTACCTGACCTTGAACACTTCCAGACATGGGGTATTCATCACCTCTCTAGGCAACCTGTGCCATGTTTTTACCATTCTCATTGTAAAATACATAATCCTTATACCTAATCTGAATCGACCCTCTTTTAGTTTTAAAACCATTACCCCTAAAAATAAACGGTTACAAATCAATATTGCTATTTTTGTCTTGGATGAGGACTGTGATGTGAGATTTTCTTTGCAATGTGGCAGAGGAGAACAAGAATTAGTAAATCTGCTTATTTTCATGAAGTGAGGTTAGGGACACCTTTGGTGAGGTTGTTGTGACGTGTTGCTGAAGCAGTGTGGGAAGCTGATGCAGACGCTCACGCTCAGTAGCTGTGGATGTATACAAAAAATGTGGATTGCTGAGCTTCCAACCAACCCATTTAGGAGCCATAAAGTATGAAAAGAGAGACCAGAAAGGCTCCTTGCAGCTCATATCTGTGATATAAATGAAGCTTTAGGCTCAAGCCAGTTTTTTCAAAAGTGGCTGTGGTGGAGTGGGTAAGTCAGGCAGTGCACAGAAACCCCCACAGGTTGCTTGGAGATTTCTGAATAGACTTCTAGAGCTTTACTCGTAAGAAGCAGCTCCAGGGAAAGGTGAGTGGCAGGGGAGACGTCTTCCTCTGGATGCGTCTTCATCTGGGACACAGAGGGCTCGTCTGGATTAGCACAGCACGCACGTTCTCCAGCATGGGCTCGCAGCTGCAGTGGGAGAGTGTTTTGGCTTTAGCTTCCTCTAGGCTTTGTAATAATCCTTTCCCGCTCCCTGCCACCGAGCACAGGTTTTAGCTGTCGCTGCTGCTGTCTCCTGGCGAGCTGCCCCTCGCCCTGCCGCTGCCATCGATCCCCGTTGCGCTGACACTCACATGGCCTTTGATAACGCGGAGCTGTCAAAGCTCCTGTCCCCCTGCGCGCCGCGGCGCGGACACGCTCCTATCTGAGACGTTCATTAGTGTCGTTTGCCAAAAGGTTTATGTAACAGATGTTGCAAAGCAAAGGCACAGAAACACACACACACTCACACACCATTATGGCAGGGGTTGTCAGAGTGACGGTGAAGGGAGGATGGTCCACAGGACGAGAGTAGCTCGCAGGCACAGCTGCATCTGTGCAAAAAGCAACTAACGCCTCTCTGTGACTATGCTTTACTTTCAGCTCGTCATCATGGCTGGGACTGTTCTGCTCGCCTACTACTTCGAATACACCGACACTTTTCAGGTGCATATCCAAGGTTTCTTCTGTCAGGATGGGAACTTGATGAAACCATACCCTGGGACAGAGGACGAGAGCTTCATTTCACCTCTTGTGCTGTACTGTGTGCTGGCTTCAACTCCGACAGCAATTGTGAGTATGAGGAATTATTTGAAATCCCCATGACTGCATCATAAATAATAACAATAGTCGTGCGATATCTTTGTCCCCTTGCCTCTCTGTTCAGCTGTAATTGATTTACACTTAGCTGGATCTCTGTTTTGCCTCAGCCTAATATGATCTTCATCAGTTATCTCCAGAAGTAATTATTCTGAGGTAATCACAGTGCAAGACTGAGGATTAGAGCTTCCTAAGCCTTTTACAATAGCTTGCTTACTTCACTGATTAGTTGTGAATTTCCCAGGCTCCAGAGAGGCTCTAATGCAAAGGTTATGTATTACTGGAAATAAGAAAACAGGATAAAGCTGAATTAAAATCCAGGTCAGATGTGCACTATATCCAGGATTATTTCCTGCTATATTAAAATGACTGTTGAAGGGCCTTAAAAGGCTTAGATGAGGAGAAAGATGATAAATACAAAGAAAAATATGAATGTTGTTTCCTTTTTATTTATAATCTCTTTATTTTTGACAGTCACTTAACTTTTTTTACCTGATTTTCTTCACTATTCAGCCAGTAAACTGCATGTAGCTGTTCTATGCAAATGAAAATAATCAATTAGCTGAGTACATACAATGCCAAACAAATTATTGCAGTCACTGGTTAGCAAAACTTCAGCCCTTTTCCATTTTCCACACAGAAAATTGCAAATTTCACCAATAGACCCAGATCTGCTGAATTTGTAATTACATTGATAAATTCCTGACAGATTGTGTTTATGGACTTTGTTTCATTTCTTTCTCTTTATTTCTCTCCAATTAATATTTATTTCTTATATTAATTTTGTTTTTCATCCCTTTCAAAAGTTGATTAAAGCTGTATGTGACATATGTACTTTTGAATGGTGAGTGCTTCACCATATTCTATTTTAAGTTTTGTTCTGCAGTAATTTTAGTGCATCAAATCATATTCTTGTCACAGAGTGTGGTAAGAAGTGTGAAAGGGATCTGCAGAAGAGGCTATTGCTTTTGGTACAGGACACTTTCTGAAAACAACCAGGTGTTTGGAAGTGGATTACATCATAAATTTATAAAAGACCTCTGCAGTAACAGTGTTCTTTTGTGTATTGGATCTCGTTGCATGTCAAGGCTTTCATTTTACTTTGTGCTGCAGTGATAGATTATTTGAAAATGAAAAAAAAAGTCTACATTTCCGGAACTCCCCCATCCAGATAGTGCCAGTGTTTAGGGATGTAGCTTTCACAAGTGTTTTTTGTAAAGGTGGATGAAGGGTCACAGCCATGCCTTGATTCCAGAGCAATTACATTAGTGGGAGGTTTGTCTCTTGATTACAGATACAACATTGGGTAATGAGTGTTACTCTTTATTTGGATCTTCTATTTAAATCCTTGCTCTGCCAAAGTTTGATGCTTACCTTTCAAGTTTTGCTCCACTGGATCAGAACTTCTTTGCTTTTTAGTAACCCAAGAACCTTTTCCAAGTTACTGTTCTTTATGAAAAGCTGAGTTGGAGTCTTGACAAGGCAATGCTGGGTTAATGGTCAGATTTCACGATCCTAAAGCCCTTTTTCAACCTCAGCAGTTCTGTGATTCTATCAAGAGTGTTGTTTTTGTGGTTTCCATAGTCAATTTCAAACACAAAGAATGAAAGGCTGTCAGTGCATGTCAGATAAGGTTGTTGGGTGCTGAAGAGACCTTCAGCTTAGTGCTGTGTGGGGCCGGACTGTGTGAACTGACCCACACGGTGTAAACTGTGCAGAAATGCCAGCCTGGGTCCATAAGGACACCCATCACCCTGGCTGAATGGATCCAGGGTTGGGTATAACTGGTGAACTCTGCTTCTTGGGCTGTGCTGTGCTGTTACACTGGATACATTGCTCCAGACAGAGAAGACTTGGTCAGGGTCAGCACAGGATTTTCGGCACAGTGCTTAGCACCGGTGATCTCTATGTACAACCTCAGGAAGACAGCAGGTCAAACTTTTCAGGGAAGATATTTTTATTTCCATTTTTAATGTAGTATTTATTAATGCATTATTTAATCCATTTTTAATTCATTGTATCATTGTATTGTATTATTAATACATAATGCTATTATTTAATGTCCTATTACTTAGTATTGGGCTAATCTTAAACCAGCGCATATGTCAGAGGTATGTTTCCTGTCCTCCTGGCTGGTGCTCATCACAATATCTTTATAGGTGTAACTTCACCTTATTTCTCATTCCCATCTTTTTCTGAGACACCTTCTTCTCATTGCACAGTAATTTCACACTTTACCTCAGCTTGTAGCTGACTCTGCAGACTGAGTTTTGGCAGTGATCATCAATAAAAAGCTTATAAATGAGACAGAAAGTGAGCTCAGATTCTCCCTAAACCCTGTACTTGCATTTCCCTCATGTTAGTCCACTCAGACTCTGAGTATCCTCATCTGCCAACCCATACCCAAATGGGTGCTGCCTCTCAGACTATCTGTCCACAGCCAGGGAAGAGATGTTTGATCCAATCCAATCTCCCAGGGCTTTCAGTACAAGGAGCAAAAGCAACCACTTCTATTTAGACTGTGATGATTTGTACTCTAAAAAAAAACCTCCAAAAACCTCCACACTAACAAAAGAACCCACACAACTGTGCATCGTGGGAGGGAGCGTTGTGTGCATTTGCTGTCAATTAAGTTGTAGCTTCACTCCCTACACTTTGCTGTCAGGAAGAATCACTGTGCAATTCCACCACGAAGACATGACCTAAGTCAAAGGTAATGCCAGTCCCTCCTAACAATTACTTGTTTCTCCTCGGCACAACACTTACTGCTTCACTTCCTAATGGCAAAATGGTTGGTTTGGCTGAGAAGATTTGCAGTAGGAAACCTGATGTCTCTGTGTTGCCTTCATATTACCACTGTCCTGACACCGCGTGACATGAGAGCAGTGATTTCTGTTGGAATGGGTGGAACTCAGCAGCAACGAGGTATTAGCTCATGGTGCTATCTAAAGGGGCTTCTGGGGCTATGGAAGGTATCCTGGGAATCTGTACAAGCTCCCTCATCTGAGACACAAGCAGCATTAAGTGCAGTCCTGTGTGCACAGGTCTGGGGAGGACTCAAAGCCGTGGTTTCGGCACTGCTGTGAGATGTTACAGTGCTTGCAAGCCAAAAGGGAACATCTTTGCAAACTTAATGGAATATCTTCGTGTTTCTGTCATTCGGCTACAACAGTGGGCATGGGGAAAACAAGTGCATGTGTTTTATTTCTGAGAGCAGTTTTCAGAAGTGGGTTGGTACCACTGTTGGTGTGGGTTGGTGCCACTCTATGTGCATTTCCCTGCACTTGTAGTGGCGAAATAAATGCGACTGGCCTGGTTTTATGCAGTTTTATTCATTGCTTTTGGAACAGTCTCCTAAAAATATTCTGGGATGACTCCACCACATTCATCAGTGTCCCTAAAGACTAGCTTTCCCTGTTACGAGGTTACTGCAAAGCAGCCAATTCCCCAGCTGGTACTAAACAATCCTTCCAGAGTTCAGCACTGCTGCCTACTCTGCTCCATCCAATGTGATTTATCTACCCACCCGAGAGAAGCAGAGAGGCTTAGGAACAGAGCCAGCTGACTGAAATGAATACTGAACAGTGGCAGAAAGCTTCAAGGGCACTGTTCTCACTGTTCTTTGTTGCCTTAAAGTGAATAGAAAGTGCTACTACCATTTTCACACAAACTTCAGTTTCTTTCCTTCTGTTTCCAGATTGAAAGTGGCAGCCTACATGTAATCTGTTAACTGTCCAGTACTACTAACTTTTGGAAAGGAGTATTTTTTTTTTTTCAGATAATGTTGGAATCAGTCGAACCCAACCAGTCTAATTATGAATTAGAAGCTGAATTAGTGTTGATCTGAAACAGGAGAAAATTGCTCCAACTTCTCCCTACAATCTGCACTTACCTCTCAAACTTCAGAATAATCATTCTTCTAGATGGTTTTCCTATTCTGTCATGATTCCTTGGCTTTGGCTTAGCACAGCCATGTTACTACAGTGATTTATTTCCGTAAGGGAAGCCAGAGAATCTCTGCCTGCCTTGGCTGATTCCCCTGTGGCTGCTCAGCAGCAGGTGCCAGGAAAACCAAGAGCGTCTGAGTCAGCTCAGAGCTCTGTTACAGCAGCTTCTTCCCAGCTCCTTCAGGCAGGAATCACCAGGCTCTGCTGATGGTGGCGCTGCCAGAAGGCACAGCCTGCTGTGCCACAGCCTGCTGCCCACCACGCTTCACCCCTGGGCTGGCACAGGAGGCTGTGTCCTCTGCCAGGGATGACTTGGCTCCCTCTCCGGGAGTCTTGCCAGGGCTCAGGTCGACAAGCTGGGATACAAAAGAGTGAGGCAAAGGTGTGCACAGTGCCCTGTGTAAATGTTTATATTCTGCTATTTGCACACTATTCTGGAAGAGTGAAAATACACTTTGTTGGTTTGGTGCAACACTTCGAGGCACTTCTGTTGACAGTGTCTCTGGGACCATATGGTGGTCCCAGCCACATCTAGTGAGGAACAATGCAGAGCTGTGGGAAATGTGTCTTCTCTTCATTAGAACTTCACTATAGTTATTTCAGACAGTTTTATCACAGTGTATTAGGCTTTTGAGCACAACAGTGAGACAGTTATGAGTTTTGAGTGGGTTAGAATACAAATTGTGGTCTTCAATCCTTTTGACTTGAAATAACAAAAGAAACAAAACAACAAAGCAATTTTCTTGTTCTGGAAAAGTACTTATAACTGTTCTTTGCTATTGTTTTCATTCAACAACAACAACCACCCACTCAGAACCAGAATGAGATGAGTAATTGAATGCAGATTGAATCCATTGAGTTTGTATCCTTGGAAAATTAAAAGTGAGCTGGCATTGCAACATTCAGCTGAAGACACTGTTTCATTGCCTTGCGTAATTCTGCAAAACACAGTATTGCTTCCTGGGGGCAGAGAATATCTGTCTAGAATACCCCTCTCCTGGTGGCAAAGACAAGAGCGTGTCTGAGAGAGCCCTCAGCTGGTCCCTCCTCCTCAGAAATATCAGCAATAGTGATGTTATCAGGGAAAACCTCTGCCCTCCCAGGCAGGCTTGGGTAAGGGCCCTGTCTGTGGATCACGACAGAAATCCTGTGTCCTGGGGAGGGTGTTGAGGCAGACCTCAGCCACACCTTGCCTTCTAAGGTGCCTTTTCTCAATATAAATGTTGCTAAGTGTTTGCCACCTGGATTTTACCACGGAGTGTCTCAGCTTCACAGTGTCAGTACTGGGTCCTGAAGGTAGCAGATAGGATGGCAGATCAATGTTCCTCAGGCGCTAATGCTAAATGTGAGGGAGATCTAAAGAGTTAAGAAACTCACGGCAGTAAGTGAAAGTCAATATAAGCCATGTTCTTAGTGGGGACTGTGGAGAAGAGGGAAACAGACTGTTTGGATCACAAGAGGCAACCCTGCAAGGGACACCAGCTTCAAAAAATGAAATAGATTATAAATTAGGCAAACTTTAACAATGAGGGTAGGCAAACACTGAAGCAGAGGCTGTGGGATCTCCATCCTTGAAGGCATTTGTAATGTGACCACTGCACGCTGGGGTTGTGCTGGCCCTGCTTTTTAGAGAGGTTGGACGGAGTGGCCCCTGTGTGATTCTGTGCCTCCTCGTTCAGTGTGATTCGTGAATCAGTTTGCTGCCAGATGAATGCAGACACGAGCTCCCACGTAGAGCCTGAAGAACATCCCGCTCCTGACTACAGCCGTTCTGATACAAACCTCAGAGACACCACAGTGCAGAAGGGCAGAACTGCTTTTGGCCCAGCACAAGCCAGTGCTGATGAAACACCCTCTGGAACATTTTGCAAAGGTCACCTTTTGGTGAAGAGTCCTGCTTCTCCCAGGGAGAATGTGTGGAGTCATGCCGAAACTGGCTGATTGGCGTTGAGAGCCCCACAACCCTCATCTGCTGCTATTCTCTGTTTCTGAGCGCTCTGCATGTAGCTTGTCTCACAGCCAGTGCCTTCCTCACATCCGCTCCGCCCCTTGGCTGCTGTTTGAATGCTGCAGACTTGATTAATTTGGTTCTTTCTATTTGTGACATTAAAAATGCAGCCGCATGCATCCTTGCACAGGATTCCAGCAATGTCATACAGCTTGCTGAAACCTGCCCAGAACTGAGAGCAATGATGTCCCAAGATCTAAGTTCAGTTTTGTTTGCTGTAGAGATTTTGGTGTGCTTTATCACGTCCTTGGGTGGGGTTTCAGTGTAGAAAGTGGTGTTAACAAGGACTGACTGTGTCACAAGGGTGCTGTTAAAAGTAAACAAGTGGAAGGATTTAAAAGCTTGCAGAAATCAGAAAAATGTTAATTTAATGCATAGGAAAGACAGATTGTGCCTGCACTTCATGTAATTCTCCCTAATATAGGAACTCCATTGTCTTGCTGTGACGGGAAATGACATCACTTGTACTTTTTCATAAAAAGCAGCAGAAGGTAGTGACTTTCACAGAGAGACAGACTGGAGGCAGTCCCAGGCTGTGGTCACAGTGGTGCGTCCTGCCTCTTTTCCATACACCCTGGCTAATGCTCCTCCTTCTTTAACTGTGTGGAATTGCAGCTGAAATGAAAACGTGTGGGAACTTTCACACAACCCCAGTGTTCACTGAAAGTGTGAAAAAATTACAAAAGTAGTGTTTTCACATTTGTCATGAGCGAGGGAGTGAGGGAGGGAGGAGGGACGGAGGGACGGAGTGAAGGGGAGGCAGGAGGGCTGTGAGGTGCAGCTCCTGCCAGCAGCAGTGGGACAGCAAGGAGGCAGTCAGGGCAGATCCCACTGGACAAGACGGGTGAGCAGCTTGAGCTACAGTGAATCTGTAGTGGGTTTTCAAAGGGAGGAAAGCAGAGGTGAGGCTGGAGCAGCATGACTGGAGCACAGGAGGAACCAGACTGTGGCACTACATGCACAGGAGTTTAGAGAAACATGACTAAGAAGAAAGATTTTGGCTACTGGGGAAGTAAGCGAAAGCATGGCAGGGGAGTGAAGAAGGGTTGCAGTCCTCAGCTTCGCTACAGGATTTGAGCTGAGGTGCAAGGCCAATGTCCTGAATGAGAAAACTGATAAAAGTAACAAATGGGGTTAAAAGCTGGGCCCATCCGTGGCTGTCAGCACCACTAATAATTACTCTTCAAATCGGCTCTCCACCCTTGCCCCACTGCACAAGTACCACAGGAGGGCAGCTCCAGGATGCCACTGCTCTGCAACCTCCTCTTGGAGGTTAACCTCTGTACCACAGACACGTTCCTGAATAGTTTATCTTAGTTTATCATCACAGAAACAGGTCTTCTTGATGTTTACCTCAAATATACATATATATACATATATATATATTTTTTTTTTAACAAAGTTGTGCAAATGATCCTTTGTGCGAGCTTCTCAGAAAGTGCTATAGGAAAAAAAAGGATTCCATGTCCCTTTAAAAGTAATAGTTCCACTGTTTTGTGGATTAAATTGATAATTAAATTTACAAACTGGTGGTAATCTGTACAGGAGTGGAGGGAGGATCAGGTGCTAATGCTGTTCTGAGAACTAGAAAGGGGAAGATGAGACATTTCACTGTCTGAAAATGTCAGCTGAAGGACTATCATGGATAAAAACTGTTGAAGAGGAAAATGGACAGATAATTTTATCATCTGCTGGGTCAGGATGAGCCAGGAAATAAGTAAAGTGTGGGCAGCAGAGGGCTTTGAGAACTGAACATTGAGGGGCGAGTATTTGGTGACACTGCCAGTAATGGGAAGGCAGGGAAAATTGAAGAAGTTTTCTCACTGGAGAGGTTGAAATCAGCAGAGGAAAAATGACTTCTGGGTAGTTACTTCTAATTCATACTGGGGCTTTGAGTCATCCTTGTATTTTTACCTGCTAGTAATATGAAATAGAATGTGAGCAAGAGTTCTCAAGCAATATGTCCTCAGAGCAGACGACCTGCTGTTGCATTCAGGCAACCAAGAACAAAAACACATCCAGGGCACTACCTTTGCTTCACTATTACCTACATCATGTCAGACTGCAGATCACTCCTGCTTTCAATCCCCAATCTCCAGTGCAATTCTCCTGACATTTCTGCTATCTAATTTAGCCAGTATGATACAGAAGTTCATTAACCTTGCACTGTTTTCCCAAATGGAAATAAAAGCAGTTTGCTTGCTGTTTTCTTTTTCCACCATATTTAGATACAGAACCTATATTTAGATTTCAGATGCAGAACTGATTTGTAACCATTCCTGGAGTGCTGAATCTGTTTTGGCAGGAGCTGAGATACTCAGTAGTGCCGGTGATTGATTCTGGGAGGCCAGCTGGACAACTTGGCTGGATGTGGACCCTGCTCATGCAGAATCATCAGGGTTTAAATCATGAGAATCAGTGGAGTTACTTGATGTCAGAAATGCCTGAAAAGAAAAAAAATACAAATTCTTTGAGAGCTATTTAGACCTCATTCAACTGCACACAGATAGATTAGCTTTCAGAATCAGGTGTCCAATTGCTCATTGAATTTTTAGGAAACAGCAAGGCTGACATTCTAGAGAGCCCATATTAAGCATATAAGAAAACAAATTTCAGCAACTAAATTCAGTGCCAGAGATGACATGACAAGAATCATCCAGTTATGTTGAATCACTTTGTATCTCCACACAAACACAGCTTTATTGCCATATACCTAAACTTTGCATTAAACTGAAGGCAGTACTCACTTTAAAAAAATCAAATTTTTAACTGTCATGCTGTAGGAAATCTGGGATAACTGATTAAATCAGTGGAATGGAATTGAACAGATTTACAGCCTGGTAAAATTTACTCCTAAATCTAAGTGGAACTAATCTATGCACATGGGAGTTGCTAGGAGTATGCCAGACAGCTAGATTTATGGAAACAAAGCTGGGAACTGAAGCAGGAAAATACTCCATTAACTTTTGGTGCAAAGGAACTTTAAACATGTATGTATTGTTACAGGAGGACTATTAGTATGTTTTATACCTAAGTCTCTCTTATTTGAAAAGTTCAGGATATTTTAAAGCCAAGTAGCCCCTGTCTTCACAGAGCAGAATTCCCTCAGGGTGTGAATTGTCTCTCAGTGTGTGCCTACAGCCTCGGGCAGACAGAGATCCAAAGCAGTAATTCAAACTTCTGAACATTATAATAATTCAAATAATAAATGGTTTGAAAAAGAGTGTCACTTTCAAACTGCTTTAGTGCAGATGGCCTTTTTCTTAATTCCCAGCCCTGTTGTTAGTGAGCTGAGCTTATTGAACTGCTTGCCAATTCTGTTAAGAGCAGATGGAGTGAAATGGGATAGAGGCAATATTTCAGTGCAGCTCCCATGCATCCGCTCCCCTCCAGATGCCATTATCGACATGCATTTTACAACTCCACATCTCTTGCCATCAGCGGGTAGAATTATAAAGAGGTTGAGCATACTTGGCTTGAATGTCAATAATCAATAAGGATGCTCATCTAGCTTATTAAGGATAAATTGTTGCCCTTGAAACAACACACCATTCCAGCAGTCAAAGTGAACTAAGGTGACTTCCTTGACATTTATACTAACTCTGGGTGTCTGTGCCACTCTGTGTGCATGTACACAAACACTTTTGTTATATATTTGTCTAACTGTTCCCTAACAGTCTGACTTCCCTTGTGTATGTCCTGCAATAATGTATTAAATTAATAATTTTGAGTGCTCCCCCTTAAAAGCTCATTTATTCCATTTCAGGCAGGCTTTTTTATTTTAAATACTTTAATTGCAAACTCTGTCTTTCTAAAAGGCTCCCAGTTTCCCTTCCTAAGCCTGCTGACAGAACATGTTAGGTGATATCTTCAGAAGTTCCTGCTGTGTGTGGACCATCATTGCCTCTAAAGCCTGTGATTAAATTCCGTCCAGCTTTAGTGAGGGTAGACAGGCCTCAGTGCAACAGAACTAAATTAGTTCTAAGTGCTTAAGAAATAATGATCCTGCTCCTCTGGGAAGCAGCTATTACTTTTATAGAAAGCATGAATGATCAGATCATACAAAAGTATGTAATACATAAGCGCAGCTAATATCATAATCAGTGGTTCTCTGGAGACTTCATTTTTGATAAGTAAAACAGGATGTTTAGTCAAATCTTGTTCTCACAGCATTTTAATAACAGTCCTTGGTTATTACCAACAATTCCTGTCTGTTATTTCCAACAGTCCTTGGTCGGCTCCATGGCCATCCAGTTATCTGTGTTTGAGACATACACATTACCCCCTTATCTTCTGGGAACTGAGAGCTCAAGAAGGATCTCACTTTGAACCCTTGTTTAGAGGGTCACAAGAGAGTGGGCTCCAGTTATGGTAATTTTTCACACTGGCCACAATTCAAGTTGGTAGCTTTTGTGGAAAGTTCAACAACAAAAATATTATTTCACTTGAGTTGTTATTCAGACAAGAAAAATAAGTTTCCAAGGCTGTTTGTGAAAAAACAGGTGCTCATTAGACAGCAGGAGCTCCTGGGAACAGTGTTTCTGATATGCTCAAAAAGGGCTTAGTCCAGGTACAGCTCATCAAGGCCAAGGCTTAATGAGCATTGCTCAGCTCCTAGTGCAGCCAGGGGAGGAGGGAGAGATGAACCACCAAAATCCACCCCATGATTAAAGTCAGCTTCTCTGGGTCTCTGTACCACTGAGTGCAAGAATGATCCCTCTCCTGGGTGGGAGCTGGGTCTGTGTCTGTTCATGCCAAGTAGCCCCACGGGGTAAGTGTGGTGTCCTCAAAACACATTGCTGTGTAGCACTGTCTGTGGGCTGGAAGCAGTCACCCATGTTTTAATGCTTGCTCATGTAATTTTTAACCTTCTGTTTCTTTCCCTTTCCTGGCAGATTTTTATTGGGGAGATATCCATGTATTTCATAAAGTCAACCCGAGAAACCCTCATTATTCAAGAGAAAACTATTTTGACTGGAGAGTGCTGTTACCTGAACCCACTGCTTCGAAGAATAATACGTTTTATAGGTAAGCATCCGGTGCACTGCAGGCTTGGGCCCTGTTTGCACCAAACCAGAACAAAACACCCTGACAAAGTACATCACAAAATTAATTAAGCTGTGAAATCTTTGCAGGCATCTTCCACCTTAGAGGGATAGTCCCCTCAGGATTTGCAAGGTAACTTTCAAAATTTGCCATATCATGCTGGCTGGAGCTGGTTTAGATCATATTCTGCTGAGCTTAATGCTTTTTCAAGACCCTTAAAGAAAGGTTATACCACTCAAATCCTTATATGAATAAATCCATCACTGCTAGTTTATGTGAGCTACCCATTTTACTTACAAAGTGGTCCTCACCAGCTCATTTATTTGGCATTTTTCTTTTCGGCTCTAATTTTAACATCCATAGCTCTGCCACATAATGTTCAGCTGAGCACAGCGTAAAAAAGCCCAAAGCTCACTTCAAAATAATATTATTATTTTCATTGTATTTGCTTTTTCTTAGAGCTTCCATTGAGTTAATTGCTGAGAAATGAAGTTCTGTCATTAAACCATTTGGAGGCTGCTTTGGTGCTTGCAAACCGCTTTACCTTCTTCACACTGTTGATCAGTCCCAAGATCATGTGTGGGGTGGGATGTCTGGCTGCTGGCACGGGCCAGTGGCTCTTCAGATGGCTCCCTGCTGGCCAAGAGGGGCTTTGCCCACAGAGCATCGCAGCACTGCCCTCCTTGTGCACTCTTAGAAGTGAAGCACCCTCACACACTGCCTGTCACAGGGAGCCGAGCCTCAACTCACAGTCTGACTTAAAAGAAGCAGTGGGGGAAAAAAGCTGACAGTATCTGAGGCGCGTCTTCCCTGCCACTGCTGGATTCCTGAGCTTTACCTGGAATGAAAATGTCTGCTGTGGCTGTGGCAAGTGTCGTGTTCCTTCCAAGGAGCACATCCCTGGCTGCAGGCAGGGGTACTTCCTCAGAGCATGGAGTTGAAGGTCTTACCCTGTGTTAGCACATTTGTCATCAGCAAATACGTGCTGCAAAGGAGGAAGAACTGTGGTTTTCCTTCTCCGTCACCTCCCTCTGTGCCTCCTGCTTTCTGCATGGAAGGCAGGGAGCAAAATGTCCCTTCTGCCACCATGGGGGTGGAAGCAAACGACCTGTGGTTTGTTACTCGGGCCTGGTCTGTGTGCTGCTGGTGGGAGCAAAAAGACACAGAAATGCAGTTAAAATTAAAACACCCTTGAACTTCACACAGCCTCCAGGATATATTGATGGACAGCAAACTGCCATTAAGAGAGAAGCAGGGGACCAGTGTCCACTGGGCCACTCAGGGCTTTTTGAGTGTTCTGGCACATTTGGCATGTTCCAAATTCCCAATCAAACACTCTTGCCTGTGGGGTCAGCACTAAAAGTCCTTAGATCATGGAGGCTAAGCACCTGCTCAGTATGTTTTCTTATAACTAGTTATAAACCATGCTAGGGAAATGAATCTTGGCTTTGCAGCTGTGTTTATTTTCCTGAGAAAAATGAAGTTAATGTTACTAGAAATGGCCTGAAGTCTTTGCCTTGTCTTAAACTACAATATGTGCTAGTTTTCTTCTGAAACCTTTTCCCTGCCTCTGCAGGGAAATGAGGGAAGTAGAATTTGTGGGATGAAATAATTTATGAAAGGAACTGAAGATAAGTGCATGTTTTTAATTTTGCATTTCACCTGCGTTTTGAAAACGTGGCATGGACTAAGCAGCTGTACCCTATGCCTGGATAATCCAGGGAAGTTAGCTCCATACAGCTGCTTGCTCCAAAATGGGTCCTCCCGTGTGCTTGGCTGTGCAAAGATGACCAGGTTGCTCGTACAGGCATTTCTGTGTGTATGTCTTCTCTTGATAAACTTTAGGGCCAAAAGTTACAGACTTGATTATCTAAGTTCTCTTGCAAGTTCTCTTCCCTAGCAAAGAGTCTGGCTTGTTGAAAAAAAGTTTGCTGCCAATTTAATTTTGGTACCCTTAATTAGTACCTGCAATAAGCAGTAACTTAACTCCTTGGAAAATTGCCTTATAAGGCATTACAGTTTATATTTTTTGAAAAATGATGAGAAAAATCCTACAATGTGTCTAGGTGCTTGTGTGTCAGGAAAAATGAATGCTACTGTCTGACCCTGCAAGGAACATCATGGAGAACTTTTGACAGTTGCTGCTCCCAAATTTTAGAAAGGCAAAGAAACTTTTTCTCCCTCTCTAAATGTAGTGGAAGTTACTGGGAAGAGATGGGATTTTAAGAATAGCAGCTTAAATGTGCTTTCCACAAAACCAGCAGAAACTATAGATACTTCACCAAATATTCATTTAGTATTTTGCAAGGAAAGAGAAGCAAAAAGGGAAACTTCAAACTGTCTTTTGGTCCTGTGAAAGAAAAAGACCCTTGTCATATGATCTCCATTGGATCTTTAGGGTTTGGTTGCTAGATGTGAGCTTTTCTCCTCTTGCTTTTCCTTCATGTGTACAGAATTAAGCACTTCTTTGCACTTTGATAGTGGAGCAAAGCAAAAAACCTACAGCTTTTCTGGAATGCTGGAAAAGTCCCATGTTTCTTTCCTGTTTTTTTTCCTATATTATTTACTGTCCTCTCTGTTGATTGTCTCCTTGTCTCCCTCAAAGTCTCAGCACATATCTGTTTCTAAGAGTTTTCCCTCCTGAGTTTAGTCATGATTATGAAAGTTGAGCTTTATATTAAATCTCTCCCTGATTCTTTGTCTACAGGAAGAAAAAGCACAATTTCTTCTTGCTTCCTAGCCCTAACATGAATCCTTCATGCTGATAGACATTTGCTTTTGTGGCAAATGGCTGCCTCTCACCTTGCTGAAGTGTATATCAAACCCTGTATTGCAGCCTAGATTGGTGAAACCTTCTGTATTTAGAAAACCAGTTTCTTTATCAGTGAAAAAAAGCTGGCTTAGCTTAGAAACATCAGACTTTGATGTATGCTGCAGTTTGTTCCATCTTCCCCTTTATCTTTTACAGCTGCTTTCACAGACTTTTTTTTTAAAGATTCTGAGGTCAAACTAGTGGTGTGCGATTGCTTTAATGCAGTTTTTTCTAATATATTGCTGCTACACTGCTTTACTGTAGTCACATCCTCTCTCCTCCTTCCTCTCCCTCCCTTCCCAGCAGTTCTATCATCAATTTCTAATGCCAAAACTTACTGTTTATGGTGCTGAACCTTTGAGAAACTAAGTGGTAGGGTGGCTGTTTGCTGGGCCTCTGCCTCTTCTCCCTGTCTCCCAACTTGAGCATACACAGCCTTTCGTATATTTATTCATCCTGTCTTGTAATTTCCCATTCAGCACTTTGTTAACATCGTTCCACCTTGCGTTTTCTTCTGTGTTCTACTTCATTCTTTGTATTGCAAATAGAGGTTGTAAGACATTTCAGTGAATTGTTTTAGTCAAGGTTTTAGTCTTCTATGTACAGCTGCTATCATACCCCCAGGATCAGGAATTCAGACCTCCGTGACCCAGTCTGACAGGGTGACTACAGTAGGTATTGTGCTGCATTTCATTCAATTAGGTTCCTAATCCACGTGATTCAGTTGTCTACCTGCAAAGCCCTGATAACATGCAAGTAGCCTCTTTCTAGTTCAGATATCTAGAAATGCAACATGCTTCATCAGCTTGTTACCACTGGATTTTACTTTGGATGCGCATAATTTGCTATTAACAAATGGTGCAGATCAGCTTCTGTTGACAACTTAATCTAAAGCATGGTGACACCTCTCAGTGGGCAGCTAAATAATGAAATTAGGGCTTTATTTCAGCCAATTAAGATTTTAGTTCAGCAAATAAAGGTTTACAAGATTTATACACACATTGAGTTTATTGTAATAGTATAGAGATACCCCAGAGCTCTGATGTCAGTTCCCTGAGCAGCTGCACAAGACAGCTTACCTGACCTTGTCCTTCTGTCTGCCTTGCATCTGAAGTTCACTGTGAAACAGTGCATCTTCTGTTATTAACTGGCTGCCTTTCCATAGGGCTCAAGCTGTATTTGGGGGTGTTGCCCCAAACCTAAACTGCTGCAGCAGCTTGAGCTACTGTAGATCCTATAACGGAAGAACCTCCACAATCAGAAAAAGGTCACTGTGTGGGGGAAAAACCAACCCTTACTGTTCCCTTTGATGCCAGGCTCTGAGCTGGCAGCTGCCTCGATGAAAACTGGTGGTTGTGAAAGCAGTGAGGAAGGAAGATACCCTGTGCGTCTGCCAGGATGAGTCTTGAGCCTCCAGAGTACTCTTGCATTGGGAACTGAATTTCTTCTGGCGTGGTGAGACCATGTGTCTTCCTTCTTACATCTGAGGAGAACAGTATCTGGGCAGGACACCCACAGGAGAAGCAGGCAGACCCAAGAGGTAGTAGGATCCCTGGAATAGTGAGCTTTGTGGGGTCTTCAGTAGAAGATCAAAGCCAATCCCAGGATGAGGCTGTAAGTGCTCAGAAGCTTGATGTTGAGCCTGTTCCTGATGCCGTGGCAACAGGACAATAAATTCCCCTGCAACCTCCATCTCTCCTGTTGTAAAATGGATTAATGATGCAGGTCTCCTTTAAGATGTAATGATGAAGGGTGATTTAGCAGAGTCTGAGTCACAGGACTATAAGCGTATGGCTTTATTGGATGCATAGGATTCTTACAGCAAAACATTCAGAGGTGGGCTGAGGATCAGCATTCCCAAAGAGCCTTGAGTTCTTCCAGGGATCCTCTCCACTGAAACTCTAATCTTCCTTAAAAAACAGAGGCGTGGAAAAGGGGTTAGGCGAGTATGAGTGTGCTTGTGAAATAGGAACATTTTCCAAGCAAGTTAGGTTGAGAGTGGCAAATTCAGATAATTGACTAGGACAGAGGGGAGTGCCTAAATAAATATCTTTGGTAGAAAACATTATGATATATTACTGAAGAGCCCAGTTTCTGATGTCTCATGAACACTTCAGTGCATTTTTTCTTTTACTTAAAGGTTTCATCATTTTCCTGTAATAAAGCCTTCTACCTCCTGATTCTCATTTCCACCCACTGGCTTCTCACTTGTCTCCTCCCAATGTCTTTTCAGATGCTCTTCTAAAAGTCCCAAGGGGGTTTTTTGTTGGTTTTTGTTGTGGTGGTGGTTTGGGTTTTTTTCAAATCAGTGGCATTTTAAATGCCTCTAATAGCGAGAGTTTTCATGGAGTCAGCAAGCAGTGACTGATGTTACACAGATTCAGAGTGGAAGAAGAGAGCATGAGCATGAATTGCAGGGAGGACAGAGGGTTGTACTGAGCCTACAATGACTGAGAAGAGCTGGATTCTTCTTCAGAGCAGATGCCTCTCTTACCAAAAGCAGTAGAGCTGAAGGTGACAACACTGATGAACAGCCACACAAGGAGCTTGATAGGAGACAGAACATGAGAGTAGGATGTGGGTGACAGCCCAGAAGTCAGGGAGGACTCCCAGAGTCAGGGAAGTTCATGAAGGACTTTTTGACAGTCATTTGGAGGGATGTGTAAGTGGAGAAATTAAAAATGAAGCATTCAAAATTGAAGCTGATAAATACTTTGACTCTTCTGCCAAGCCATGCTTTAGTTCAGGTGAGACGAAGTTGGAAAGTCAAGCTTCTCTTTGTTTGTCCTCAGCATTTTTCGACAGGACTTTCCTTGTTTGTTCTTTTTCTGGCTGGAACATTTAATTTGTCTAAGGTCTTTCTCAGTAGAGGTGAAGATATGTTAAAATCTAATCTTTGTTTTCTTGGACTCTGAAGCATCTGAGAGATTAGCAGGGAGTACAACCTTCCCTCTTACCTCTGGCCTAAGCTAGTATCTCTCCCAGTTATATTCTGCTTATTGTTTTGTCTTCTAGCCTCCTCTTCTAACTGCTCCTGAGACAAAAACACAGATGAGAGGACAGTGAGAAAAAGTGGGGAGGTCTTTCCACACACAGCTTCTGCTCCTTCTTTAAGGCCTCTTTTTGTGGCCAGACTATGTGACCGGTGTGGCTGAGGGGAAAGACTGGCTTTACATAATTGCAATTAACCTTCCTCCTTTCTGCTAGTGAGCAGCTGTAGGTCTGCTTCCCGTGTGGCTTGCACTGTTCCCAACTTTTCTCAGCATATGCTAAGTTCTGCACTACAGCTCATTCCCAGGTTTTCTGGCCCAGAGTGAGCACACTGAAATAAAGCATTACTGCTGAGCAGGATGACAACACCTCTCATTACACCTGAGTGTCAAAGTCTGGAAGAGGCACATCTTCTCCCATTCTCTCTCTCTAGCATTATATGACGGACTTCAGCTGTATGACCCTAAAGAACTGGGGCTATTTGCCCTTCTCATGAAGCCTTTCTGTGCAATTTGTCTGCCTCTAAAAAGCTGGCAATCATGTCACTGCATTTTTGTGCTCCGGTCAGTTAGTTTAGCTGCTGTAGGTCATTGAACAAATCCATTGAACAGATGGATTCCTGAGGTACAAAAACCATCAGGGAACTGTCCACCACTGCCCAGGCACACTGGCATTACAGCCTTTAAATCAATTACAGCCAACCCTTGCTCCAAGTCTCCAGAGACGCAATGTGTAATCAGCCTGCGAGGGTCAGATCCCTGCCAGCCAGACTCACTGCTGTGATTTTCACGGGGCACAACCTGGCAGAACTGTGAGAGAGGGATTGCAGCAGCCAGAATGCACCACAGTCAGAATGTGATAAAACTTTCAGCCATGGCTTGCTCTGCTCTTCTTCAGACTACTACAGGCCTTAGCAGCTGTGTCTGGGCCTGCACTTTCTGTGCTACCAAATACTAAGAAAATGCAGGTGTTGAAACTTCTTTTTTTAATGGAGAAAAGTACTTTTGTATGTATGCACTTCCTAGAGACTGAAATAGTTTTGTGAAGCCTGTGAGCTGTTTCTGAAATGTCTCAGTTCTTGGCTTGTACTAACATGATAAAGAGCATAAGCCAGACTGCCTGACACTTAAATTTCCTCTAACAATTGTAAAAGGCTGGGTAGTAATCCTTGCTGCACTCCCTGTAATTTGCACAGCACATCAGAAAGTTGCTATTTAAAGCAAGCTGTGCCAAAAAAATTTTAAAATTTTGACAGTGCTGTATATAAAATAAGATTCATCTCTATCCTAACTTCAGCTGTTTCACCAGGCTGTAAAGATACCCTTCTGCCTTTTTCCTTTGAACTTGCTTGTGCACTGACTAATGTAGGTGAGAAGTTCCTGATGACTATGGAAAACCATGGATTTAAAATATTACCAGAGGGATAAAGGAAATAAAGGAGCAGTGTCAGTGCTCGCTCCTTTTAAACACACTTAGAAAGATAAGGGGGAGGAAAACTGTCTGAAAAGACAGGGGCTAATCCTGCAGCCTAAAGCCAGCCCCCCTCTTTGGCCACCACTGGCTTTTTAAATCCATGATCACAAACCAGTTCATTACTAGTAAATAAAAGTAAACTTGCATGAAGAATAGCAACACACTCAGCCTCCAGAATCATCCTCACTGTGTGATGCTCCTTGCTAACCTTGGGGGAGGATGGTGAGGACAAACAGCTCCGCAGTGCTGCAGCCCCTCCAGGCTGTTGCCCAAGGGCAGGGCTTTTCCCCTCAGTACCCCAGTAAGGGCTCTGTGCCAGTGACACCAAACCATCTCTCCGACCAACTGGCACAGGCAAGCCCCACTCAACACTCGTACAACAAATCCATTTTAGTTACAGTTTTATTTTATGTAACTGTTGATACATGCTGCATTATTTTGCTGAGTCCCTCATATTTTTTGTGTCTCAGACTAGAGCACCCTTTTAATCTTTTTTTAACTCAGTATAGATAAGCAGTGAAGATGTTACAATCATGGTGGTGCACCTTTTAAGACTTTATCACAGCTTTCCTAAGATGATTTCCCTGGAGCTCTAGCTCTTGGTCATATTTAAATACATAACAATCTCAGCTAATTTATAATTTAATGACTTTTGCTTACAGAGCTACAGAAGGGAGAAAGCAAAAATGCATGTCCCTCAATATTCCCACATCAGAAGACAATATTTACTTGTTCTAAGTTTTTGTGACGCTTTACTCAACCTTAGTGATGAGAAGGGGAAGAGGACAGCTGATTTAATCTTTCAGAACATTTGGGTTTGGTATTTTGCAAACCTGCTGTTCTGTACCTTTGGTATATAGGTATTTCATGCACCTGAAAGATCCTCATATGTTCATAGCAGCTGTAGCAGGTATTGAACACTCAAGGGAAGTCAGTGAAGGATGTGATGCAGTATTGATCAAGAGATCAGTACTGATCACAACGATGGAAAAATTCCTGCATTGAAGTGAATACTTCCATCTGATAGGATTGTGGCTATGTGCTCCTGGGGGCATGAGCTGAATTGCAGCTGTCTTCTAGAGTAGAGCATTGGGTTGCTTCCAAAAGTACATGGTAAGTATTGCTAGGTCAGGATTGTAATTTTTCAACATCAAGATGGTCAATGTTCAAAATCCAAAAGGTACTTGATCGTAGGTAGTTATGTTAGAGAATAGAAGTATTGTGTCTCAGCATGGCACTGCTCTTTCAGGTTCAGAGATCCCATTTTTTTGTCATAGATTTAAGTACATGATACTACTCTCATTATGTCTCTCCCTCTCAGGTATAGTGATATCTAAACCTGTTTGAATAATCACTGGTTTTAACCTTTCCTCACAGGAGTGTTTGCATTTGGACTTTTTGCCACTGACATCTTTGTAAACGCTGGCCAGGTTGTGACTGGGAACTTGGCTCCCTACTTCCTGACTGTGTGCAAACCCAACTACACTGGAAACGACTGTCGGGCCCACCACCAGTTCATAAACAACGGCAACATCTGCACTGGGGATGTGGAGGTGATTGAAAAGGCCAGGAGATCCTTTCCATCCAAACATGCTGCTTTGAGCATCTACTCAGCTTTATATGCCACGGTGGGTGCCAGTGATGACTGATGACTTGCATGGAAGGTTTCTGTTTGTGCATCTAGATGGGGCATTTTTCTTACAATGGATTTTTGGAGAAAAAGAGGGTTGTTCTGGTGACAGCTTTTTTCTTTATTGGTAGCGGAAGATCCCCTTCTCTCTCTATTTTAAGACTCCTGGTAGAAGCAAATGAATTGTTCATTGCTTTTGAGGCACTGCATATGGAGGCTTGAGATCCTAAACTTGTCTTTGCTGCTGATTTTGCTATTCAGTCTTCTCTTGTCTCTGCCCCTGTCTCATGAGCATTAAAATGAAGCTGATCCTTAAACAGCTTCTGTATCGTTACATTTGTTCACATGCCATGTGTTACTGAACATTTAAAATTTAAATTGTGCCCTTTCAGTGAGGGTCTGAACTTAGGCTGAATTTTTCTCCTCTTGTTTAGGACCTGAACTCACGTTGCAAAGCAGGTTCTAACAAAAGTCAGTGCCAGAATTTTGTTGTTATCATAGAGAAATGCGCCGGAGCTGACACACTGATAAGGTGACACTGCCATGCAGGAAGGAAACCGTCTTACAGAGTCTGATGAAACAGACTGATGCTCCTTTGTGTTCTCTGGCTAAAGTTTTTGTGATGCTTGAAAATTAATCCAAGACTCATACTAATGAAGCAGAAAACTGTGATGGTTTTGCCGTGAAGATCCACGGACTTAACCTGGTTCTGATCTCAAAATGCATTAACCTAGGTCTTTTCTCCCCCTACAGCTTGACCCAGAGTAGTGTCAGGGTCTGTCTGTAGGTCATCAGTATGGAAGAAAAGCCTTAAGGTTATTAAAGACAGGGTATTTACTTAATATTTTGCCCTGTACTTTTGTGAAACACCACATTATTACTTCTCAAATGAAGAATCCACCTGCTGCTGTTTCAATATCCATTTGCACTGAATGTTGTATGAATAATGATGGAGAAATAAACTGCAACTCCTTTGATCAGGATTTGTTGGGAACTGTTTGGAAAGGCTGTAGCATTTTGTGCATGTTACTTCTGAACAGTGTGCAACCATGTGTGAAATACAGTTCACAATACACTCAACATGGTTGTAGCAGCTATTTGCATCACAAGAAACTCTTAGGTGGAAATTCCAGGGTCAGGCTTAGTCCTGGTTCTGTCCTAAGCTAATCACATCCTTTCCATGGACTTTCCCTGCCCAGCCTCCCTTGTTTCCTAGGAAGGCATATCTCCAAACAGGCTGACTTCTACAGCTGAAGGAGAATGCTGTTTTTCCCTCCTGAGCTTAAGCCCCAGGTAGTTCAGTGTTTCTGAATTCCACTCGTCCAAGAGTACCTGCGATGGGTCTGCACTTCTCACACAGGAAGATGTCAGGTGGAGCCAGGATGTGGAACTGTTTCCGAGCCACAAGGTCAGGAAAGTTTGCCCATTTCAGCCTACAATCGAATTCCAGCTCAGTTCTCTCCCTGAAGTACTAAAAATATTGCCATTTGTCTTTTCTTTGTCTGTCAGCTGGGAATAACATGAGCATTACACAAGAAATGCATTGTTCACATCTAGCTTTGCTTAATAACTGTGCTGTGCACAATTTTTTGAGAAGTCTCTTGCAGATTCTAATATGCATGATAATGTGGCCTGCTGAACATAAAACACAGGTTATTTGCTTAGTAATAGCTATGTTTTGCATAAAGCTGAAGAATTGAGCCATGGAGCAAGAAAAATAAAACGGGTACAATGTGAGGAGGCAGGAGAACGGAATCAGCACAGACACTGGTTTTCATTTTATAAATGTCTGTTGAGATCTGGGAGTCTCCTCCCTTCACTGAACCTCAAGTATCCTGTGTAGGTGTCTCTGTACTCACTTGTTCATTACTCTGCTAGAAAATACTCCCACTGTGACTGGTTTGGCTTTGTGGGTTTTGGATGTTTGGTTTCAGGTTTTTTATAATCTGGGGTTTATATTTAATCATCTAGACTTTTCCTTGTCACCTGCTAAAGAAGCTGAGGAGAACCCAGAGCATCACTTCTGTGATCTCTGCAGGTGGAAATGAATCTTGTACACCTAAAGCAGGGGAAAGAGAAAAGGGCTGGCAGCCCTGGCTTTCATATTTATAAAAAAAAAAATAAGAATGTCATCTAAAGAAGTCTTATCAGTCTTCCAGAAGGATCACAGGAAGAGATGCAGTCACTGTACACAGTGCAAGCTGCTGTGCACTTAGAAACATGTGAATTTAAGTTCCTTTTCCAAGGAAAAAGAAATGGCTAGAAAAAGAGATCACTGTTCCAGGTTCCAGCATCAATTCAGCTGATGGGATGTCAGTCCTGATTTCAGCACTGATCCACCTGCACTGGCCCAGCCCATGAGATATCCAGGGTCCTGGGGACACTGGGCTTGGGAGGATACCTTTTTATGGTTAGGTTTCCCCACCCCAAAGATAGGTTTCTCACTTCCTATGAAAATTCATTATAATGTGCAGTCCATTCTTTCAGGTCTTTCTGGAAATGAGTGGAGGGCTTCAGGGAGTCTTGGGTAGTCTTAATCCCTATAGTCCATGCCCATTTCCTGTGCTGTGGTGTGGTTGTTTGTCACAGAAAAATGCCCCATCTCTGGCCCCATTTCTCCAGCCAAAACTTGATCTTTCTCATGGCCGTGTTAATAACAACAGTCCTTGGTTATTACCAACAATTCTTGTCTGTTATTTCCAACAATCCTAGGCTGGCTCCACGGCCATCCAGTTACCAGTGTTTGAGACATACACATTACCCCGTTATCTTCTGGGGATCAAGAGCTCAAAGAGATCTCACTTTGGACCCTTGTTTAGAGGGCCCCAAGAGAGTGGGTTTTAGTTACGGTAATTTTCCACCCAGCCACAATTTCAGTCAGTAACTTTCTTTGAAGGCTCAGTCAGAAAAATATAATAACAACCATTTGGGCTGTTTTTCAGGCAAGAAAAATAAGTTTCCAAGGCTGTTCGTTAAAAACCAAGTCCCCCTTAGACACCTGTTAGTTCCTGGGAACAGACAGTGTTTCCGATAAGCTCAAGAGAGGCTTAGTCTAGCTGCAGTTTGTCAAGGCCAAAGCTTAACGAGCATTGCTCAGCTCATAGTTCAGCCAGGGGAGGGGGAGAGATGCACCACCACAATCCACCCCAAGACTAAAGTCAGCTTCTCTGGGTCTCTATGTCTGGGCATGAATCCTCCAACATCTGGAAATGCTGAATAGCAGCAATAAGAGAACACTACAGCAAATACTCTGCAGCCGTGATCAGTTCAAGGCCTGGGCATTTGAGCAGCTGCACTGAGCATTGCCATCAAAGATTCTGCTTCTC
>VYXC01003948.1:0-66770 GCA_013397175.1 Platysteira castanea
TAAAATATATTTATAAAATATTTTAAAACCAAACAAAACCTCCCTCAATAACCTCAAAATCTTATCCTTAAGACTGTTCCCCACCATAAACTTAGTCCTGTAACCTCAGTACTGGTTTTTGTCTTAAAATGCCACCTATAGTTCAGTTACAAAATAAATGTAATTAAAATTCATGTTTTGAATGAGCTTTCAAATGCTAAACGTAATGGTTACAATCACTGGGATTAGAATAAAGGCTTAAGAGCTAATATGTAGCTCTAACCCTGAGGTCTTCCTGTGTCTTGTTGAGAAGATAACAGAAAATGTGCTGATGCTTAATGCAAGGTAGGCTGGCTGAAACAGTAAAACACTAAAGGAACGGGATTACTGAGACCTAGCAGATAGAACATAGTGTTTACAATATTAAATGCAGCAATTATAGTAATAAATCAGAGTGAAACATCTTGGGTTACCAACATATCTTAAAGTCTAAGGTCTTCCTGTATCTTGTTACAGAAATAATGTAAAATTTTCCAATGTTATTCCAGGCAGACTATCCAGGACTAAATGTTGTGAGCGAAGGGATTATTGGTACCTGGTGGAGGAAGAGCAAGGCTAGACTATTGAATGTGGTTAGTCACAGGGTCATTTGTGGGTTGGCAGGAGTATGAACATTTTTTATAATGCATGGGTAATGACATTGAAGGAACATTTATCTGCTGCTTAGAATGTCCTCTAATAAAAGACAAAAAATGTTTGCTGTCTACCAATTGTCTCTTAGCGTGCTCTGGGTTTCCTTTGTTCCTACATAAATACAAATCTGGTCATAGCTTCATTGCCATGGGGAGAGGAAGAAGGAGCTCGTTTGATTTGAATATTCTTGCACATCAGTTAGCCATTGCTGATCATTTGTAACAGGGTACAAGGATATGAACAAATAACTGAGAAGTTGGTTGAAATGATAATTCAGCCATAAATCTGAAAATGCGTGAAAGATAATGATGGGGTCTAACAGGCCTGATTTCTGCAAAAGGCAGTATTTTCTGCCCTAAAGTCTTGTGCACTAAAGTGGTAAAGAAAACAGTTGACCGATTGTGATTTGAAGATGAATTTTTAGTAATGTTCCATATGAGCTAGCTAGAAGAAGGAGAAATCATAAAAAAGACAGTAGTGAATCAAACTAAATGGGATAGGAAGAAACAAAACATAAAATGAGATGAGTTTTTTTCTTTTAGCAAACCTCATGTTTCATATTCTAATACTTCTAATATTACAGAATTAATTTTTTACATGTTGAAAGTACTTAGTTCATCAAGACAAAACAGGACTTGAAAAGTCAAGAAAATATAAATTAAGTCAATGGGCAACATGATTCAGGTGAAATTCAGGACAAGTAAATTAAAAGGCATAATGAAAGTTCCTACCAGGATGTGTCAGAAAGAGCACTGCAGATGACCAGGAGATTTTGGGAAGGGGTGATGAAAATACTCAAACCTGGAAAAAATCTCATTTAGAAAAAATCAAGATTTTACTTCTAACTCTGAAAGCATATAATGAATCTGTTGGTTTTCACAGAAGAAACAAAAAACAGTAGAAAAAGTCTGCTATTTTTAAAAGATGAGAGAATGTATTATTAAAGTGAGGGTAATTGAAAACCAGATTATTTTTTATGCACTATATATCTATCTTGAGGAAACAGGGAAGTGTCAATGTCAAAAGGATTAAACAAAATTGATTGTCTATGCATCTAGTTTTTACAATTGACTTTAAATATTCTGGAGGTAGTACTAAACCTCATGCTTCAAAGCTGAAACAATTTTGATCTTGAAGATCTGGATGAGACCCAAGATGTATATTTAAGAATCATAACATTAACCCATGTTCCTCCTTTTTGTAGGATTCTTATGCCTTCTGTTGAGGCACCTAGAGTTGGGTGCTTAGTGTAGACTACAGAGTTTAACTCTGGAGGGAGCATATCTGAAAAATACAGTTCAATACCTGTCTCTTTTGAGTTTCAGTCTATGCACAGTCAAATGTATACAAGATAAGCCTCTTTTTTCAAATAAGGAGACTTATTTGCTTGAAGAACTTTCAAGTGTTTGACTGTATTTTATGGGTGTATAATATGAAACATTTCTGAACCGTTAAAAACGGGTTCAGAAACTTCTATACTTGTCACATAAATCTTTTAATAGCAAGATCTTTAAAAGGCAACTGTTAGCAATGGCATAGCACAAACATACAAAGGATGTGAGAGTAGTGGCTTTGTGTTGTCTTTCTGTAGAACTACAATTAAATGGTATCTAAATATTTTAATATTTATTTGGTCTCTTAATCTGTTCTGTGTGCAGCTGTTTTGCCAAGAAATGAGAATTAATTAAAACCTGCAAATATATAAAACGTCTGTGACAGGGAACCTTTATGTTAAAGAAGTACGGTTCACCAAGAAGCTTTTCCTCATCTTTGCTTTGTATCTTTTGTTTCTTTTTTGATTTGTGTAAATTTTAGGGGTCAACCATGACTTAGTAAATGCCATCTCTTAACTCTGTAATATGCATATAATGTTTTGGCCTTTTTTTTTTTTTTTTTAAGTGAATGAATTTTTAGTGTCAGAAGGCCCTGTCCTGCTGGATATGCGTATTAAGCATCTAATGAAAACAAAGCAATTAACGCAAGCTACTGCCCTGGCAAAACTCTGCTCTGACCATCCAGAAATCAGTGCAAAAGGCAATTTCAAACAAACTTACCTGGTCTGTCTTTGTTCAGGATCACCAAATGAAAAGCTAATGGAAGAAGTAAGTAAATAATGAAGAATTTTTTTTCTTAGACTTTTTTCTTTAATGATAGTAAAGTCATTAATCATAAGCTGGTGTTCTGTAGAAAAGGTTTTTCTTTTAAAATATGATCTAAATTTTTTTTGTATTCTTTTTTTTCATTCAAGTCACTTTTAAGCTGAGTAGTAATGACTCAAAACACTGATGAAAGTATATTATTAGGTCATTAGTAGGCATTTTCTGGCTGCGCTACAACTTTGTGTTTGATTTTGCGTGAAGTATTTTACAACTCTGCCTCAAATCTCATTAGTGAAGTGAAGTGAATAATTTTCCCACTCTTATTTCTTTAACTGTATTGCTTTTTGTTGTATACCTAGTACGTAGAATGAGGCCCTTTAGATGCTTTGCAGTTCAGAGAATAAACAAATAGTTCAGAGAATGTAACTTAACCCAAATGCCTGGGTGCAACTGAAGGTGAAATCAGATATTTGATCTGGTTTGTAATATAAAATCCTTCTAATTTAAATACAGAAGTCAGAGAGGAGATGACAGCTTTGCTCTTTTGTATTCTTTCAGGTGTCATCTTAATTTCTCATCCTATTCCAAAGTTTTAGCTGAGCTTTTTTCCTTCTTGAAGGAAAACTAACTGCAAATGTCACTTTTCTTGTCTGCCAGTGTCTCTCTGCCGTCTTTTTGTTGCTGTCTTCTTTTTATGTTAAATAATAAGCATATTGCAATTGAACCTAAAGGGATAAGAGCTGTGCACTGATTAGAGCTTGGAAAGTTTCCTACCCTAGATACAGACTAAATTGTAAGATGACAGCTTCTCACCAAGCATGTTCTTCAGATACTCAGTAGAATTGAACCTGTCTTGCTCTCCCAGCTCTGGCTGCTGCAGACCCTGTCAGAACAGGCTCAGGAGGGTCTGTGACAGGGCTGTGCAATCTTATCTTTGTTTGCTGCAGGCACACAGTGGAACTTGGAATTTATCACCCTGCAAATAGGCTTCCTTCATTACTCAGCCCCAACACAGAGTGGGCTTATTCAGTGAACGAACCGTGTACCCCTGGACAAAAGGAATGGGTTAGCCTTGTTTCTTTGGATGTAATGTACCGATAAGTTCAGGCTGGGTTATCAGGGAGAACATAATTCAGGTATTTCTGAGCTTTGGATTGCTTAGATTTGCAGCTTCAGCTGCAGCACTGTTTGCAGTATTGCTAACCATTTTGAAAAGATCATGTATTACCAAGAGAAGGCAGAGAAGTTTTAACATGTCACAATGGACTTAGGAACTGAGAAGGACAGTCATTTTGTAGTGTGAGACCAGTAAAAAAAAAAAAAAAAAAAAAAAAATTAAAAAGTATATTGTTGGTGTGGAAATTTTTATATCCATTCAGAATAGGCAGGAAAGTAGCATTTGAGCTCATTTTCAACTTGGATTAGTCTAAGAGTTTCTTTCAATAATGTGAAGAATTCAAACCTACAGTATGTGAAATGCTAGACTAACAAACTTGATGGCTGGACCTATACAAACCTTTGCTGGAAACAGGGTCCCTTAGGAAGTGTGAGAGGCTGGAAAAGCTTTTTATGAAAAAAAGTTCCCTTTAAGCTTTTAATTGATAGTCCCTGTCTGAGATGGGGCACTGAGCAAAGCAGACCTTCAGTCTAAATTGCTATTACAGTTACACTGTTCCACGTTAAGAAGTGCAGTTTTCTTTAGAAGATGACTTTGAGGTTATTAAACCCCAAATGACATTCAGTGAAAGGTTCTTAGTATATTTACTAATTTAGAGGTGTAAAAATAAGTACTTGTACTATTCAAAATTGTAGTTTGATTGCTGGATGCCATGATGCCCAACCCAGCTGTGCTGCTGCCTCACCCAGAGTGCCAGACCAGCTGGGTGTTTGGGTGAGCACTTCTGTCTCTTGCTTTGGGTGGTCTTGTGATTTCTCAAGAAAGACTTCCAACAGTGCTGTTGTCATAGTCAAGCTATTCTTCAACTGCTGGTGTCAAAGAACAAATACCAGCATGTCCTGCCAGATGCATTAATTGATGTAATCAAACCAGTCTGTTGAGAATCAAATTAGACAGTAGTTGTTACAGCAAGTGCACTGATTCAGTACTGATACAGCTGTCTAGAAGTACTGGGCAACTGTGTTTTTTTCCTCTGATTTGCCACAAAACGAAGTACTTCCATGGGTACTTGAACAAATAAATTATATTTTACAGACTGTAGTGTTCTTCTAGAACAGCATTCAGGTGATATGCTTCTTACTGTACAGCTTTCCTTTTCTTCATATCTTCGATTTTTTAAAAAGTACTAGAACATTCATGTTAAACCTCAGATTCATTAAGCACTCAGCTTATTGTATTAGAGCCGTATTAACATCAGTGACAAGTAAACTGAGTTAAAAATTCAGGTAGTTTTCTTTTCTGTGTTAAGCTGTAATTTAAAGTTATAAATCTGCATATCACTATTATCAAATGTATGTAATATATATGAATAATTAATGTACTATAAAACTCCTAGATGACTGGGAGACTAGATACAAATAAGGCATATGTCTAAGAAACAAGTTTATATTCACTTTAATAAAACATTCTGGTGATATAGCAAGTTTTGACACTGTCTAGAAATGTACTAGAATTTGCTTTCAAGCTCATCTCTATCCAACTGTTAAAGTTCTGAATTACTGTCTTCCAAAGGCTAATGTGACTATGTCTGAAAATGAAACCACTTCCTTAGTCTTGTTCTTCGTCTCTTTCTTCCCGTCTAGATTGCAGAAGTAGATTGCAAAGATGCTCTAGAAATGATCTGTAACCTAGAATCTGATGGAGATGAAAAAAGTGCTCTGATTCTGTGTGCAGCATTTCTATCTCGCCAGCTGCAGCAAGGGGAGATGTACTGTGCTTGGTAAGTTTGAATCTTGTTTTCCATCTAAGAAAAAAAACTTAAGTCTGGGGAAGATACATAAGCCATAAGTTAACTTCCTTTAGCTGATAAAATCTCTGAGCTAAACAGATAGGAGATAAGACTCTTGGAAAGCTAAAAAAGAAAATAAATGGATTTTGTAAGATAAGCATCCATTAGAGGAATTTGAAGGCTGTATGTATGATGAGGTAAATACTAATAGCTGATTAATAATTTTTCTGTAGAAATAAGAAATTTAACATCTGCAGGCAATTGTGCCAGCATTTAATGTTCCTTCTCTCCTGTAATAACACAGTGTTTCTTTTTCTAACAAACTTAGAAAGGAAGAAGCTCTTTACTACTACTATAACCATGGTAATAAAGTAGATGAAGATACTTACTGTTTAGGGCTTGCTTTCATTAATGTGGGAACAAATAATCGGTCTTTGTTGGCAGATATTTGAGCTGCTAGGGTTTGAATTTCCTTCTGCTAACTAGCAAACCTGTAAAATTCCTGAAGAATTTGCTTTGTTTGTGCATCTCTGTTATATGTGCAGCAGCAGGAGAAAACTGCTAATGCAGAATTTTGCTTTAAGAAATTCTGCTACAGTCTTGGGGGTTACAGCATTCCACAAGGTACTAGTACTCTTGGCTGTTTGCACCTGAGGACGAATGAACAAGTGAGATAATGGAGATACCGGGATACTGTTTGGCTTTGGGGGCTAATTTCTCTCTAAATCACAGTAACATTCAGCTCTTAAAGCAGAGCAGCTTTAGAAAAAATGTATCTACCACAGGGAAAAGCCAATCTTCTATAGCTGTTAGTAATTACTAAGAGTTCAGAAGTGTACAGTTCCTGTCTGTGAATAGTAAACTACTGTGCAAGACTTTCTTATTTTCAAGACCACATTCTGAGTAAATTATGTAGCATAAATTGTGGTAATACTGGTTTTATTCTGAACTGTCCTTCTGGAATTGAGTCATTGTCATAATTTTGAAATTTAAATACTTAATAGTGTGGGTATTTTAATAGAAGCTTTTCTCTCTAAGATAAGATGTGAATAAATTTCAGATTTTTTCCTTTCCCAAAGACAAAATGGAAACTGTTCTTAGTCTTGCATTTCTTGTGATCAGATTAGTGGTTGCATTGATGGCCCTGAAATATTATTCTCTTGTTCTAGGGAGCTGACTCTTTTCTGGAGTAAACTGCAGCAAAGGGTAGAGCCTTCTATTCAAGTGTATCTAGAGAGATGTCGTCAACTTTCTGTGTTAACTAAGACTGTTTATCACATTTTCTTCCTGATTAAAGTAATTAATTCAGAGGTAAGGATACTCCTGAAAGAATATTTTTGGCACTTTTAATGGAACTGTAATCCGGAAAATTTATGAAAGCTTCTTGGACATCCCATATTTCTGTGTAGCATCAGTTTTGGGGCAATCCTAATTGGTTTTAGGAAAGGCCATAGCAACTTCCTTCTGCGGGTAAATTATAAGTTGATTCATTTTGAATCATCAAAACTTTGATTCCTCTGGAAAAAAAGAGTGAGGTTAAACAGAAAAGCTGGATGCCACAACTGAGATGAAGAAAACACTAAAGGTAAGGTTACAACCTCTAGGTTTGCCCGTGTCCTCTAAATGTGGTATTTTTTGTAAGCAGGTCCTAACATTCCTCACCATTATTTTTCATATTACAAAAATTACAGAAAATGGAGAGGACAAGCTTATGAAGAAAGGAAGTGAAGGGTGTATATTAATATATAAGAAAAGGAAAATTACAGGAAGTTTAGAAAGAAAAAAAGAAACTACACAAAAAAAACCCCAAACAAAAACCCAAAACCTTTTGAATTGCCACTTAGGAATGCAGTTTATTTTCATCAAGAAATACTTGTCCTTTAGGGGCTTAGATCCAATGTTGTATTAAAACCCTGCTTATCTCTCTCAGCTAACCTTGTCATCTAATTTTCTTAATTTCCTTAGTAGTTGCAATATTTATTATTGATAGCTAAATTGAGCTTTTAAAAAGATTTCTGTAAGTTGGGATATTAATTCTAAGCATAAAAATTCCTGTTTTCCCCTCTCAGTGTTCTTGTATCACAGACTTCTAAATTTAAAGATTCCCCCTGCCCCCCCCCCCAAAAAAAAGATCTGAAATAGGATTAGAATTAGAGAGGGGGAGGAAAATAACTTTCACAGAGTCTTGTGATATTAAGATCTCTGCCTGCTGCATGCCATACTGATTTTTCTCCTGCGAGCATTTGATCATTTAATTGTTGGCAGAAATTGGAGACCATGAAGGTAGTAGACTTGTGCATTCATAAATTTGCTGGGCATTATTCTCATGTATGCCACAGCCTCTCTTGTGCATCCCTGGCAGCATAAAGAGCTTGTAAAGTGGATGTAAATGTAAATGGTGTTGCCTTAGGGTATGAATGAGTAAAGACCCCATGACCTTTAGAACATTCAAATGGTGGAACATTTAACAAAACTTGACTATTCTTACTGCTTTCAGTTGGACTGAAGCCGTGTGTTCAGTTCAGGTCAGTTGACTTTGAAGTGACATATTTTTTTAAAAAAGATAACCTTTTACCTTAAGTGATCTCCAAATTATAGATGTTTCTGAAGATCACGTGTTTTTCTTTAACTGCAGCAATTTTTACTGTTTGAATTTTACCCAGTGTTAAGTTGATGTTTCATAGAAGCTCATCTCAAATACCTGTGGCACAACTGACAGGCTTTATTTGAAGGAAAAGGCTCAATATTGCTCTAATATAAACCAAACACCCCTAACATACAGTCCTGAAGTCCTCAAACTAAACAGAACATACAATTAATTAGTCTTTTAGTTGTATGTAAACTGCCACATTCTTTTAGTAGCATGAAGACAAATTATGCTACTTAAGGAATAGCATCTGAAGACAATCCATTATGTTTCTTCAGGTAAAAAGTATTACTGTGAACCCTAGGTGCATTTTTTCTGATGCTTAGGATTGAATAATGACATCTTTTACTTAGAAGTGTAGAAGGAGTTAGATATGCTGATTTACTGAAATTAGTCTTGCTTTACAGATTGATGGTGCTGGACTTGCAACCTGCATTGAACTGTGTGTGAAAGCATTGCGCTTGGAATCCAGTGAAAATGCAGATGTCAAGATATCTATTTGCAAGACTATCTCCTGCTTGCTTCCCGATGATTTGGAGGTCAAACGTGCTTGTCAGCTGAGTGAATTTCTTCTGGAACCCACTGTGGATGCGTATTATGCTGTTGAAATGCTATATAATCAGCCTGACCAGAAGTATGATGAAGAGAATCTTCCAATACCAAATTCTTTGCGCTGTGAGCTCTTACTTGTACTGAAAACTCAGTGGCCTTTTGATCCAGAGTTCTGGGACTGGAAAACCCTAAAGCGTCAGTGTCTGGCACTCATGGGAGAGGAGGCATCCATCGTGTCATCCATAGATGAACTAAACGATAGTGAAGTTTACGAGAAGGTTGAGGATGGCCAAGAAGATAGTAAAGAAACTTCTCTGAATGGGCTTGCTGGCATTGATGAGGCTACGAGCCTTCTTAGGGGTATCAGAGATGAAAAGCAGAAAAAGAGAGAAATCAAAAAACTCAGAGAGAGGGGGTTCATATCAGCTAGATTTAGGAACTGGCAAGCTTACATGCAGTATTGTGTGTTATGCGACAAGGAATTCCTAGGTCATAGAATTGTTAGACATGCACAAAAACATTATAAAGATGGAATTTACAGTTGCCCTATTTGTGCCCAAAATTTTAATTCTAAAGAAAACTTTGTCCCCCATGTAACTTTGCATGTGAAAAAATCTAGCAAGGAGAGGTTGGCTGCTATGAAACCACTGAGGAGACTGGGAAGACCTCCTAAAATAGCAACTGCCAATGAGAATCAGAAAACTAATTGTGTATCCAAACAGGAGCAGCGACCCATCAAGAAGAACAGTCTCTATTCAACAGACTTCATTGTGTTTAATGATAACGATGGCTCGGATGATGAAAACGATGACAAAGATAAACCTTACATACCAGAGATAGTGCCAGTTCAAAAGCCACCCCCTGTTAATGAATTCACCTGCCCTGTAACACTTTGTAAAAAAGGCTTTAAATATTTTAAAAATCTAATAGCACATGCAAAGGGCCATAAAGATAATGAAGAAGCTAAACGTTTTCTTGAAATGCAGAGCAAAAAAGTGATTTGCCAGTACTGTAGACGACATTTTGTAAGTGTTACTCACCTGAATGATCATTTACAAATGCACTGTGGCAGCAAGCCTTATATCTGCATACAGATGAAATGTAAGGCTGGTTTTAACAGTTATGCTGAGCTGCTGACCCATAGGAGAGAGCATCAAGTCTTCAGAGCTAAGTGTATGTTTCCCAAATGTGGCAGAGTGTTTTCTGAAGCCTATTTACTCTATGACCACGAAGCACAACACTATAATACCTATACCTGCAGAGTCACGGGCTGTGGGAAGGTGTACCGCTCACAGAACGAACTGGAAAAGCACGTTGAGGATCACAACAAGCAGCCTGAAAAAGAAGAGCAGCCTGAAAACCAAACTAATGAGCCTGATCTTAGTCAGCCTTCTAAAGCTAATGAAAGCACTGATGGAGTTGCAGTTAAAGAGGAATTGACATCTCCTCCAGCTGAAAACAGAAGCAGTTTCATTGAAGGAGAAAATGTCTGGACCCAAATCAAAGCAGAACCCGTAGGAAATGAAAGTGTAGATGCATCAGTGAGTGTACTGCAGCAAAGCAATTCCTTGTCTTGTGCTGGTTCAGAGCAGTCTCCTATGAGTTCAGTGAAGACAGAAGAGACAGTTCCAGCAGGCAGCATTAAGCTGTCTGTTGTTAACCAGAAGATCCGAGATAACTTTGTAAAAAGAAAGGAAGAAGACTGTCTCAGTCAGACTCAGAATATTCAAACTGTTTCTGTGACCTCAGACACATTAAAACTGGAAGCCCTTGAATCAAAAAGCTTAGAAAGACAAGTGAGTATTGTAAATCCATTCAGCATGCAGAATCAGACAGGATATCAAAATGGTGTACCCATTTCCAAACTTGAAATCGAAGACAGTATTAAAGCTGCAGCTAATCTATATAACTTGCCTTTAAAAACTTTGGAAAGTATTACGTTTATTCCATCACAGCCTAACATCAATAGCTCTTTAGTTCCAGCTGTGTCACCAGCAGCCCCAGTTCAGAAATTTAATTGTCACGTTGAGGGGTGTACTCGAACGTACAATTCATCACAGAGCATTGGCAAACACATGAAGGCAGCACACCCTGATGAATATGCTGCTTTTAAAATGCAGCGTAAAAATAAGAAACCGCAAAAATCCAGCAATCTGCAAAATGCGCCGAATGATGGGAAGATTGTATATCTTATGCCATCACAGGTGGGCAATCCCAGTGGTGCTGCTTTTACTGCACAGAACAAAGCAAATTTGAATCCCACCTGTTCCAGTCAAGTGAAACATGTCTCAAGTACTCTTTTCCCAACCCACTTAGAAAATTTGGCGAATCCTATGTTGCCTACTGTGGAAAGTGTCATAAATCCAAATTTGTCTACTTGTATTAAAAGTGAGCCTGAGAGTGTTTTATGTTCACAAATGGAAAATTTGTCTGCTGCAACCTTACCTTCCCAGCTGGATGATCTGGCAAAAACAGTTATGCCTCTGAATATTGATGGTGGTTCAGATCCTTTTCTTCCTTTGCCTGCAGAAAATGGTTCAATGTCTCTCTTTCCTTCGTCAGCAGAGAATCCTCCAAATTCGGTCTTCTCACAACTGGAAAATAACACAAATAGCTTTTCTTTGCAACTAGAAGGAAACACTAGTTCTGCTTTCCCAAAAGACGAAAGTGTTGATCAAATATTTCCCTCACAATTGAGTAATGAAACTAACTTCAGTGAAACTAGTTCTCAACATCCAGCTTCAGAAAAGGTGAAAAAAGATCGTGGCAGGGGCTCAAATGGGAGAGAAAGAAAGCCAAAACATAACAAGCGGGCAAAGTGGCCAGCAATAATTAGAGATGGCAAATTTATCTGTAGCAGGTGTTTCAGAGTTTTTACTAATCCTAGATCACTTGGTGGTCACTTATCTAAGAGGTCTTATTGTAAGCCTCTTGAAGGATCAGAAATTTCTCCAGAAGCTCTGCAGGCTAATGGACAATCTTTACTTGCCAGTATGATTCTTTCTTCAAATTCATTAAACTTGCAGCAACCCCAGGACTCTGCCTTCAATCCAGAGAAGTGTTTTAAAGATCCATCGTTCCTCCAGTTACTTGCAGCTGAAAATCGTTCCACACTACAGACTATGTTTCCACGGGCCAATGTGACTAACTTTAATACCAATGGAAATGAGGAAGGTAATCAAATTATAAAACAAGCCTTGGAAACTGCAGGCATCCCGAGTACCTTTGATAACACAGAAGTACTTCCAGGTGTGGTTACAACAAGTTGTGTCTCTGGTACAACTCAGATAAATGCAGCTGTTCTCCCCAGCTCAGCCACGCCGCCTCTGCTGCAGACAGTCTGTAACCCTGGTACCCTGCTGACAGACCAAAACAGGACCCTCAATGCCAAAATTCCTCCACTAAATGAATGCAAGAATTTGCCTGGTTTTGCAACAGAGGACTTAATGCTAAAGACCATTGGAAATGGCTTGTGTCCTAGCTCATATTCTAACACTGTTGCAGCAGTGCGAAACCTTGCAGGGAACAGTTCACGAGTTTCAGTTATAAGCAGTCCCAAGAATTCGGGATCTGGCAACTTGAATAAGAAGGGAACCAGCTCTTCAAAGAGGAAGAGAAAAACACCTACAACCCTGCTTGTGCCCAATACATCACAGAAAGTAGCAGTAAATAATGCAACTGTGATGGGACTTCTAACCAAAAGCACTGAAGGAAACATGCAAATACAGGGAGAAAGTTTTCAGTCCAACTTGCTGGCAAATTGTGGCTCTCAAGCGGTGGTGGAAAACCTTGCGCAGAAACTCAGTAATGTTGACAATCAGTTATTCATGGCCAGTATCAAAGAGAATTTCAAAACAACTCTTGAGGCTCATACAGTTCTGCCCCCTTTAACAGTAAAAACTGAAAATGGGGATTCCCAAATGATGGTTGTAAATTCTTGTGTGCAGGCAAATTCAGAAGAGCAGATTTCACAAGACAGTGTTATGCAGAACTTTGAAAAAACCCTGGAAATAATTAAAACTGCTATGAATTCACAGATGCTTGAGGTGAAAACTGAAATTCAGGATGCTGTTGCTGCTTCAGGACAGAACTTGCAAGTAAGTAACACACAGGCTTCTTCCGAAAGTTCTGCACACAGTGTAAAACTACCCACTTCTACACAGTTTGCTGTGCACACAGGGAACGTTACTGCTGCAAAGGGTAGCTCTGCTCAGTCTGAGACATCTCAAAAGGATGATACTCAAATATCAGAAATTTTGGAAGGCTTGCAAAAACTGAAGCTAGAAGATGATTCTCTCATTCCCATCTCCGAGACTGTTTCTCAGTGTCCTCCATCAGATAAGCTAGCACCAGCAGTTCCTGTTTTATCAATTGAAAACAAACCCCTCATCCAGCTATCTCCAGAGGCAAGTAACATTCAATTTAGTGATAGAGTTAATAAACCTTTTGTATGTCAGAATCCCGGCTGCAATTACAGTGCTATGACAAAAGATGCATTATTTAAACACTATGGTAAGATCCATCAGTACACCGCAGAAATGATACTAGAAATAAAGAAACATCAACTGAAGTATGCCCCATTCAAATGTGTTGTAGCTACCTGTCCAAAAACATTCACAAGAAACTCTAATCTCCGAGCACACTGTCAGCTTGTACATCATTTTACAACAGAGGAGATGGTAAAATTAAAAATTAAGAGGCCTTATGGCAGAAGATCTCAAAATGAAACTGTAAACACAGTCCCACAACCTGTTGAAATAAAAACTGTGCAGACACTAGTAATAGAAAACAAAACTGTAGCTCCGCTGGTCAAAGAAACTCAGATAAAGGAAGTTATAGAGCCTGTAAAAGTATTGGAAAAACTTCTACCAGAAAATAATATTCCTGAAAGACTGGAAAAACCTCTCCAGGTAGTTTCTGTTCCACTGGAGCAGCATAATGCAGCATCTTTTGATAGTACACAGGAGCAAGCCAAAGTACGCAAGGTTAGGAGGCACAGGAAGGAAAAAGAGGAGAGGAATGGTAGGAAGCCCGTAACAAAATCTCTGGAGTTTCCCACTAGATACAGCCCTTACAGACCATACCGGTGCGTCCATCAGGGCTGCTTTGCAGCTTTCACAATACAGCAAAACCTAATTCTTCATTACCAAGCTGTGCACAAATCAGACCTCTCTGCTTTCTCTGCTGAAGTGGAGGAGGAGAATGAGCAAGGCAAAGAGGAACGCGAGGAGGTGGAAACCAAACCTGCTGTCAGAGAGTTCAGGTGTGAGGTGAGTGACTGCTCTCGCATCTTCCAGGAAGTTACCAGCTTGATACAGCATTATATGAAGCTTCATGACATGACCCCAGAGCAAATTGGAAACATGAAATCAGCTCTAGAGGTGGGAAGGTTCTTTTGTGACCAGTCTCAGTGTAAGTCTTCATTTACAGCGTATCTTAACTACGTTATACATCTTGAGACAGATCACAGTGTTAAGCTAAAGCCAAACAAAGTAGAAGATGATGGCATGTTCAAGTGTGACTGTGAAGGCTGTGACCGTATTTATGCTACCAGGTCTAACCTCTTGAGGCATATTTTCAACAAACATAATGACAGGCATAAAGATCATCTAATAAGACCCAGGAGACTGACACCAGGCCAGGAAAACATTTCAAGCAAAGCAAATCAGGAGAAACCACTGAAGTCTAAACAGAGAGGACTCAAAAACAGATCGGGAAAAGAAGGCAACAGGCTGTCAGTGAAAACAAAACGAAAGAAAAACTTGAACTTGGAAAACAAAAACTCAAAAGGAATACAGGTTCAGGAAAATAAGGCTTATTCACTGAAACGCGGGAAGTACGTATATTTAATAAAGGCCAGAAACGATGCCTTGTCCGAATGTACAAGCAGGTTCATTACTCAGTATCCATGTATGATAAAGGGATGTTCATCTGTAGTCACAAGTGAAAGTAACATAATAAGGCATTATAAATGTCACAAGCTGTCCAAAGCATTTACTTCCCAACACAGGAATCTTCTTATTGTATCTAAAAAACACTCTGTCTCCCAAGTAAAGGAAGCCTCTTCTGAGCAAGAGGAAACTGATAAAAAAACTGATGTGAAAGAGCCTGAACCAAGTTTGATAGTGAGCAATAATGATTCGAGCACAACTACCTTACTACAAAAGGAAACTGAAAAAGGTGAGAAGGATGAAGTGGATGAACTGGCGGAACTATTCATTACTAAACTAATTAATGAGGATTGTTCAACTGCTGAGAACGAAGCAAAAATCTCTTCCAGTGTAAATAGTGACTTGCAGGAGACCAGCACCTGCCCCTCAGAGAAGCAAAAATCAAACAACCTGAAAAGAGCAAATAAAGAAAAAAATGTATCTCAGAGTAAGAGAAAGAGAACCGAGAAAACAGAGGAGGCACTGCCCAGTGACGTGAGTAGCCTACACAAAGAGGAAGAGACTGCTGTTGCCATTCAAACAGCCGAGGAGCAACCTGCAGCTTTTGACTGGAGCTCGTTCAAGCCAATGGGTTTTGAAGTGTCATTCCTTAAGTTTCTTGAAGAATCTGCTGTGAAGCAAAAGAAAAACTCTGAAAGAGACTACCATAGCAGTGGAACCAAAAAAGGATCCCATTCGAACTCACGGAAAGCCAGTGAGAAGGCTCCCGTAGCAAGTGATAACATCACTTTGTCATGTTCTGAAACTGAAACTCTTGTACCGTTTGCCAACCCATCACAGCTTCCATGTGGTGATAATGTAAAGATAGTGTTAGACAAGACTCTTAAAGACTGCACTGAGCGTGTGTTGAAGCAGCTTCAGGAAATGAAACCTGTTGTCAGTTTGAGAAAGCTTGAAGGACGTTGGGAGGATAATCCAGAGGTTATAGCTGCAAAAGTAATTGTTTTGGGTACTGAGGAAGGGGAATCAAAGTACTGAAAACCTAATATGTTTAACCATGACCTGTAATAGAATTTATTTTGAATAGGAAGCCATCAAGCATGCTAGTAACTGTGGAGCTCTTTTATTTTGAAGTGATTTAATCTAGCAAAAAACATGACATGAGTCATGTAAATGTCTTATTTGTTTTTTATCCCTATGGGACTTGAAGAACAGAGTAATTGCTTCAGTTTTGTAAATACTTGATCAAGACCTCAACTTTCTATCAGATTGTTCTTTCCATAAACTAAATCTTTGTGAGTTGTCTGTGATTGGTATCTTTCACCAGGTTATTTCTCATGTATAACAGTTTCCTTTGTTTGTAGATACATTTTTTTGTATATATTTATTATTGTAAATCATTTGCTGCCACCAGCAGTCTGTAAGTCTAAACTATTAAATGACACATTTATATTCGGAATTTTAATTTGTAACTAAGTGAGCAAGTTTTTAAAACTGTCCTTTAATCATTTTAAATTAAGAACTTTTGAACTAAAGCTAGCTAAGTCTGCCATATCCAGTTTATTTTGCATAAAACATTTATTTACAGAAGAAAGGCTGGATAAGATCACATTTCATAGGTTAAACGTACTGACGCACTCTCATTTTTGTAAATTTTAACATCCAGTATCTATGGATGATATTCATATGTAGTTAACACATAAATATAATAGTTTTCTTATAGCTACATTTTTCATTGCTTTTAATTGGATACAAAGCATTTATGATTCCATAATAAAAATGGAAATGTGAATAAAAATAGTTTGCTACATTGAAGATTTAAAACAATATTTGGTATTAAAGAATCCATTGTGAATGTGATAGAAAATTAGTAGTGTGGAGCAGTGTATATATTTGAGGTGGTGATTTGTGAAGTAGCCCAGTATTGCCTTAAATAAAAACACATTTCATTTCTTGTTTTATACATGTGATCTTATAAAGGTTATTTTTGTTTCTGTAACTTAGATTGGTGTATAGCTTAATTTTTGTTAAAAAAACAAAACAAAACAAAAAAACTTCAGAAACCGTTTTTGTAAATAGTGGGTTTATAAAACAGATGGTTTATTTTGATAATACCAGTTTGGTATCTATCTATAAAATACACAAGTCCTTATGCCATACCATTAAAAACTAAATAAACAAGGCACTTTCTGAAAGGGAAGTGAGATTGTGATCTTACAGCTAAACTTCGTGGTCGTGCTCTGTCGGTGGCATAGGCTCCCTTTGCACTCCTCTGCCTCCTGCTGACTGTACGTGGCACCACTCTCACAACCTCTCTTTTCCACACTGGAACGAGCCTCAGAAGCGGTGCTGCTTGTAGTGCCCGGGATCAGAGCAATTCCTTTGTATGCTGCTAACTGAAATGACAGGTATCCCATTTGCTGAGTAACCAAAAGTGTGAATGCATTGGTGGGAGCTGTCAGCACCCAGGAATCTTCAGTGTTGGTTTTCATGTGTGGTTACATTTGACTCAGCCAGCTGGATTGTGTGGTACCAAAAACTTTTCTTCGATTATTCTCATTACTGGATGTGACCTACCTTCAGTAATATAAAACAGTCTTTATCTTGGGTGAGATTGGCTTGATTTTTTTTTCATCAACTTGTCTTGCTGTGTAAAGCTTTGTATTAAATGCTACACTTGATTGCTTATAAGCTATTCACCTGGAATCTCTGACGGTTTTCCTGAATATCAGTGCAGAGGGCACCTTCCTACAACCAAATGAAGTGACTTGTTGTGAGAGTGAGGATTATGTGTGAAACAGCGGAAAGGCAAGAGCATTTCACCTCGGGCACCGCCCTTGGTTTGCTACATGGTGCTAAGTTCCTTACCTTCGCAGAAAGCCTGTGCTTCCATTTGAACAGAGCCCGTCGGCTCCTCTCACTTTCCATCCCTCCCAAGTGACTAAACTCATAATTATGCCACCTTAGTAAATCAAAGATGCAGTCTGAGAATGATAAAACCAAAACAAACCCTTGCATTTTGACTCTAGGAGTGCCCATTTTAATTGTTACAAGTACACGGTCCATGTTCTACCTGCCAGAGGTCGCTGGTCCCCCTGGATGGAGCTGCTGTTGGATACCAGCCACAGTGATTGTAGAGGGAACTTCTGCAGGGGCGAAGAGCGCAGAGATCCTCTGAAGAGGATCCACAAAGCTCGCCTGAATTCTCTTGTTTTCAGCTGTACCTAACCACTGCAGTCCCTGTTGACAGACCTCGCAACTGTTAAGTGTGTAGAAGAATGTTTGTGTTGTGTAAGTTGAATAGTTTCAACAGTCCCAATGATTGATACTGTATCATTTGCAGTTCTTGGGCTGAGAATAGCATACAACCATTTAGCTACGTAGTGCTATACTAGAATGCTATTTAAAAAAAGAGAAAACTGTAAGAAATCCAATGTCGTAAATATCCAGGAAGCAATTTCCGATTTGAATCTGAATTTCTGAGAATAAAATATTTAATGCTGTCTCATCCCAATCAATCCAAGTAAAGCAGGTGCTCTACCGATGTAGTTGGTACCCTCCATGGCACACTCCCTTTTAGGTGGTTACTGACAGCCTGTCCAACAGGTGAGGTAGTATGGGGTTTGTTATTTCCTTTTTAAAAAACTAACAAAAGTATTTTGAACTTAAAATGGGATCCCAAAGACTGGGTCTGATTTAAAATGTCACAGGCTGCAGAGGGCAGTCTGGTTTGTGAAGCCACCTACAAAAACTACCAGGAGATAAATCTGGTGTTTGCATTTAGATGTTTTACCTTGGGTGACACAAAAAACCTCCCACCCTAGCAGTCACAGCATGCCTGGATGAGCAGCGTCTCTGGGGCCTGGAGCCACACCCCTGCCCTTGGGGCTGGTGGGTGGGATGGGGCTCCCAGGTGGCTGGGCCCAGCTGTACCAGCAGCACTTAAGCCTGCGGGGTGCCCCAAAGGTGCTGTCAGCTCCACTGCCCAGTCCTCTGCCTTCTGCCTTTTCTTTCTCCTTCCTCTGTCTCTCTGCTTTCTAGAATTGTCACCCATTAACTGTGAGTGCTTTCTTTTAAGCCCCTTGTTGCCATCAGGAATGTGCCGACTAAAGTAGCAGTGAAGTAACCAAATTGAGGAGTCTGTCTGGATGCCGAGTATGGACTGTTTTGTGATTGAAAGACACCTTTAAATTGACAGTCAGCCTCTCTGGTGCTCGACTACGTTTATAAAGAAATCTGCTATTATCTGAGCCCTAATTCAGTGTAAATAAAGAGTAGTGGGTTTGTCCCCACATGTGTCAGGGTGGTCCTTCTTGCCAGGATGGGGGGGACTGTGAATTCTAAAGCATGACACTGGGACATTTGGTCTATTTTGGCTGTTGGAACAAAAGTGAGCAATGCTTGTACAAATAACACTGGAATCAGTTGTTGGGTCAGGTGAGGGGAAAGTAGTTGGCTAATTGTTGAAATTAGTTTCTGTGCCAAAGAATTGGTCAGGGCTCCCACCTGTGTGCAGAGGAGGGAGGGACAGGGGCAGGGACAGTTTACGCTTGGGTTTAGGTCCCCGAGCTGGAGAAGCTCCTGCTCATGCCTTGCTCAGCCCTGCCTGGAGCCTTAGTATGGAGATGATACAATTAAAGGGGTGGGAAATGGGGCCACTGGTACTGGAGGAGGGAATAGAGGGAAGAAACTATCAGCAAATAGGGAAATATTTTGTCTGTGTCATTTTTTTCAAACCTCTTCTGTCCCAGGGCAAGAAGCTTACTTGGGTTTTAAAGAGAATGAGAGTCTATGTAAGACACAGATGTATTGATGTTTGCCGGGACGTTTTGGAATAAGAATGAGGTAAATATTTTTGTATGAATGTGATCATGCTATTTCTCCATTACAGTATGGGCTCAGATCAGCTTCCTGTCAATTGCTTAAATCCTTGCGGAACAGAGCACTTGAGTTCAGATTTTTTAAATGTTGTCTGAGTGACTCAGAAGTTTAGGGACCAAACCTGGAACATTTGAACATTTGAGCAACATTTGAACCAAAAACATTTGAACCAAAAATGTAACAGCAAATGCCTTCAGGGGTGCGTGGATGAGTGAAACTTAAACTGGAGAACAAAGGCATATAAAAGCAGGGAAAGAGAAGGAGCCAGTAAAAGACCAAATGGTTGCCGAGAGCAAGGGTTCAGAAAGCAGATGAATTTATTTCTGTTCACTCAGGTTAAGTGATGCTTATTTCCTTTTCATTAGTGGCCCTGTCAAACACCCAAATTTTGCAGCACATGATGTGAAGGCTACTTGATGATTTGCTGCGAGTGAGTTGGGTTACATGGAGTTGGTCCATAAAAAATTTTCAGAATATTTCTTATGTAAGGTACTGGCTTTGTCAAAACTGAAGTATCCTTCAAGACTCGAAATGTTGATTTTGGAATTTATTTATCATTTCTTGGCTGTTGGAAGATAGAATTAAAAATAAAACTTTGAATATACATTCCAAAGAATTAAGAGTTTTTGTTTGATGGGAAAATTTTTGGTCTAAGTGGTAATCTCTGACCAGCCACAGAGCTTTAGGGGGTGCTCTAAAACCCTTCAAGCTCTGACTTAATATACTGTTTTATTAAAGAGCAGCTCATGCACTAATTTTATCAGAAACCTGTGTTGGCTAAACTGTTTGCTTCTCTTCATTTTCTTTCAAATAAACCTTACTTTAAAAACAATGAATAAGTATTTTTTCATTAATGTGCTCTTAAAAAATCTGTCCTCAGTTATTAAACCCCAGATATTTCAGAAAAAAATTTTTGAGGATGTTGCCCTTGTCTTAATAAAATGATGCATGAGAGTCCAGATGGGCCAAGATAATTTTGGGGTTTGTTCTCAGTTACTTAAGCTGTGGCAGTTGCAGTTTCACAGGGTTCATGGGCAGTGGTTTTGCTTCATGCCCTGTTTGGTGGGTTTTGTCCAGTAGCTGCAAAAGACTTTCTAACTGCATCTCTGCCATGAGCCACATTCCATGTATGTAGAGGTTTAACAGAAAATGTTCTGAATTGTATAAAGCGCCTTGTCTCTATATAAGCACTGATTCAGCATCATTCAAGATTTAAAACTAACTGGCCACAAGCTGGCAAGCTGGTACCTGAGGGACTGCTGTTGCTGCTAAATTCAGCAGCAGCAAATGTCTTTCCATATTTTATAAAAGTAGATTTATTTTAGGGGGAAAAAAACCCCAAACCCCACCTTGAAAATCACCATCAAAAGTTCATAGCTTGTTCAGTAGTTGCTAAAGTTTGCTCTGTAACTGCTACTCATAAATGTAGTGCTTTGTAATCAAAGCTGAGGGGCCGGAGGGGGCCTGAGTGAAAAAAAAAATAGTTCACCTGCTTTTGCTACTGTTTCTTCCTCCTTATCCTGGTATGAACAATAAAATTAGTTCAGCATTCAGGCAGCTCCAGTTCAGTGGGTGTTTTTCTCTAAACAGTGCATTTTGATAAGGCTCAGTACCAGATGTATGTCCAAAGGTCTTTCATTCCAGCAACAGGAAGAGAACGCTACCCTGAAGGAAGGTTTTTAAGGCACTACTTCCATTATCTTAGAAGCCTAGGTTCAACAGAAGACACGTCTTAGCTAATTTCTGTCCGTTTCCTGTTAGCCCAGACAACATAACAAAGAGCAGAGTGTGTGGTGTTTAAGAGATACTTTGAAATTTGGGAGGAGGGAATAGATGATTCCTTTAAACTTTGTTTCTACTGGAGGCTTTTCATATGTTCAGATTTCCCGTGTTCTTCCACAGCAGAGAAATCTACTGAAGGAGTAGCACATTTTCAGCCTTACTAAAGGGACCAGATTCTAGGCTACTTAATACTAGGGACTACCGGCTACTGTTCTGCCATATTCTGCAGTCTGCATTTCTCTATTCAGATCCTAAGGAAGTGGGAATGATCTGTTCACTTAAATGCCACTACCACAGAGCAGCAGACAAGTCTAGTGACATGGGAGCTGCTTGGTGCAGGTGACCAGGAGTTAACTCTATACCCTGCTACATGCTGCTTGCACAAGTTTGAGCAAGTGCCTTTCTTAAAGGATGCTTTTTGATTATTAGTACCCTAACAACTGTAAGGGCTCAAATAATTCCAGAAGGAGGTGCTCCACAAACAGCTAAATAACCAAATCTGTCTTTATCACATGGACTAGACTAGATGTGTCTTTTTTTTCCTTTTTTGAGATGTTTTGTAGTACTCCAGTGGAATGGACTCATGACTATCCAGCTCACTTCAAGGCACCAGGAACCACTCTATGCTGGCACTTTTCCATTACCATTTCAGCAGTTACCAGATCTGATTCACCCACCTGACAAGTGCTGTATGCCTCCTTGCTGTTCGCCTTAATCAATCCCAGGTTCTTCCTATCTCTGCATATAAAAAGCCTCTTTTTGCTTGTACCAAAGCAATTCTGTTTGAGCAATTGTTTCTGCATGATTTATCATAAGCCTGTATTTATATTAAAACTTCATGGAATTCTCAGACTTCTACATTTCTTGTTTCAACATGAAAAGGTCTCAGTGATTCTGTGTATGACATACATTATGTAACTGAATTTATCAGCTCAAGTAATGGGGAACTAATAGAGAAACAGCATTTCCTATGTAACTATCCTTTCAGTTCTGCAAAGCACTGGTTGGAAAAGCAATTTGTCAAAAACAGCTTGTGTAATGGGAGGGTGGTCTCCAGCCTTCTTTCAAGTCAGCAGGGAATGTTTTTCATGTTCATCTTGCATATTCAGAGGCAAAGATGATGAGCTGTTGAGGAATCGTCCTGCAGCTGCTGTTCTGTTGTACCTGATGAGTTCTGATTCACAGCAATTGCTTTTTGAGCCTTGCTGTTTGTTCATGTGTCTCTTCAGGTAACATTTTATGGAGTATTTGAAAATCAGGTAACTCAGTTCACTTAGATTTAATACGATGCACAGGCATGAAGTTGCCACCAGAAAATAGAGGAAAATCATCTTCTCTGTGGGTTTGGAAATATAACAGTCTACAGTATTGGGACATGGTTTTATGTCACATTTTACAAGATGTGGTATTTTGAATCCATTGTACAATTTATAAAACAGAACAAGAAAAACTATTTCAAGTCCTGTTTTTAACATGAGGCTGATCAGGTAAGTGTACAGCAATCCACCATCTATCTTTCCTGGATTTCTATAAAGTTCCTGGTTGTGCTGTTTCTCTCTGTTCTCTCTGTAAGCAACGTGAAAGACAACCAAGAGCGAAGGAGTGGAGACCATGATTAATTGCAAAGCCCAAAGTCTGATGTGAGAGACAGGGAAAAAATGGTCAAAGCAGACATTTTGACAACCAGGCTGCTTGATATTGCACTCAAATTCATCATGTTCATGTTTCCAGATGTTTTCTGCGGCAGTAACATAAACCAGTAAGCGGAACATGAACACAACAGCTACCCAAATTCTTCCAATTCCTGTTGAGTATTTATTCACTCCGCTCAGCAGATCACGTAGGAATGCCCAGCTCATTCTTTTCTTCAAGGAAACAAGGAAATGCTATATCAAAGAAACACAAGATCAGAGAGGTGCTTCCTCTTGGGTGAAGACAAATGAGACATTCATTCAACATGAAATATAACCAGTAGCTGAAACAATTTAAAATTATTAAGCATTTAGAAGTAATTTAATATTTCTAAGCATTTACATAAGAACAAGCTGTTCTTATTTTGGGTAATTTATTAATTCTGATACATTCTGAGGCTATTGAACAAAATTTATTTGCTGTTTAAATACATTTTATCAATCAGGCTGAAGTCTAATCATCTGTTAAGCTGTCCTCTGTGAGAAACTTGCCTGTTCTCCCCAAGGGTCTTCTGACTGTCAGGTAGGGCTTTCTCCCACAAGTTCAGGTTGACACTACCACTGAAGTACACTCAGCCCTGTCAGTTACGTAACTACACACAGTCAAGTCATATTTCACTTTCAAATTTATGTGTAGGAGCCAAGTGTCCCATAATAAGTTGACTACAAAAATGCAAATTGATTTCTTTTTGTCTGTTGTCTAACTTCTGGGTAAACTTGTGCAATACTTTAAATCTTTTCCTGCTTCATTGGATTTTATTTGTTGTATTTCTTACCATTACTCCAAAATATGTGTGTGTGTGTGTGTGTGTGTTACAGTTTCTTATCCGCATAAATCTTCCCCTGTCCTATCTCTGGAACACTTCTTTTGGAAGAGGTGCCTAAGGAGCCACTGCAGTGAGACTCATCAAAGTCAAAAGACCTGAGGTATCCACCAAGAGTATGCAGTCACCTTTGCACCTGGCCCCATCTCCAGGTCTGTGTGGATCTTTGAGGGTGTCAAGCTCCTTTTTTCTGTCAGCAGAAAGTGGATGTATGCCCAGAACACAGAGTGGCTGGGAGACATGAGGTGAGGAGGAAAATCAGAAGTTTCCAGATCTTTGTGTTCTGCCATTTAATGTCCTTATCCCATCTGCTTCTGCAAGCTCTGCCTGCCAGTACAGAAAATGTACCCCTATGTGGCTGCAGTGGTACACCCAAATCCCCCTGACACTGCTGTAGTTGCAGGTACTGCTGATGTAATGAACAAGTTCATCTACTGGCAAGTTTGAGTAGTAATCAGGCCACAGCATCACAAAGCTTCATGAAAGAGGTTTTCAGGCATTGGAATGGGCTGCCCAGGGAGGTGGTAAAATCACCATCCCTCAAGGTGTTCAAGAAACGACTGGATGGGGCACTTGGTGCCATGGTCTAGTTGACAAGGTGGACACTGGTCAAAGGCTGGACTCGATCTTGGAGATCTTTTTCGAACTAAATGATCCTGTGATTCTGTAAAGCTCAACACAAATGGGAAGCTCAGTACTTCTTTTGCTGTCCCTCAGTTCTGCAGCCCTTCATGACCTCTGCCTATGGCCAGACTTCTGCTGGGAAGCAAGGTTATTTGGATAATCCTGCACTGCTATGATTAGAGCTGAGCACTAGCTTGAGGAGCTGAGGGACAGCTGCAGAAATTAATATATTCCTGATTTATACTGCAAAGAATGGTTGCCAAGCTACTCCTTTATGCTGCAGATAAAAAAGATAACAGGGAAATATCAGCTTGTATCCCTTCAGACATATGCTGCTATGCTTCTAAATATATTTGGCAGGGTGGCTACTTTTTCATTAAAGAGCTATTCCTGTCTTCCACGCCTGCAAACAGAGTTCAAGCTGAGGTTTAAATCAAACTTTTGAAGACGTGAGCTTCAGGGCTTTAATGCTTTCTAAATAAGTAACACACAGTCACAACAGTCTCAAAGGAGCTGAACAGCAAACATGAAGATACCACTATGTAATAAATTACAGCCAAGGAAACAAGGCATTCACTGAGCAAGAGTGAATGTTAGCACGTGTGTGTGCATCTTGTGGATGAGCTGTCCTCCAGAGATTTGAGGGAAAACCTCAAGAGGCCTCTCCTAAGGCTTTAAGATGTGCACAAGGACTGTTGGAGAGAATTCTGAATTTTGTTTTTCCATGGAAAACAAGTACGGCTGCAAGGGGGCTCTTGCTGATGACCACTATAACTGCACCATCCCTTCCTAATGTAAAAAGCCTGATGTCACCTGTCAATCAATGGCTGGAGTTACACCAGTTCTGAGCTTCCAGGTGAACAGAAATGAAATGTATGCTGGGTCACCAGCAAAGCACAAAAATCAGTGGGAACAAAGACTGGTGGAAATCAGGCCATGGTTATACCTAAATATATATTGAGAAATTTACCTCGAGGTCTCTTTTTCCAAAGCTGAGCTGCTATTTCCTAAACTAAGCAGCAAGAGGGATTAGAAAAGAACAACTTTACACTTTATTTGCCAATCCCACATTGAGAAGAGCAGTATGAAGGAGAAAAACAAGTCCTGACCAAAGAAAATAGGGATCAAGAATTTGACTAAAATCTCCAACAGATCCTGAGCAAGGGGCAAATTCTAACCAGCCAGAAGATTGGATGGATGAAATTCCTGCAAAGCTAATTTGAAAGAAAGCAACACATTCTGCTACCTAGATGTTTAGTAATGAGGCATCAGGGATTCCACTGAAAATGGTTCCTGGTCTGTGCGCTCTGTTGAAGAGAAACTGAAATTTATTAAAGGACTGCAGTGCAGGTCTTATAGCCAGCAGTGCTTCTGCAGCCAGAGGTTTGCAGAACTTTGGTTATATTTTTTCTACTTGCAGGCTTTACTTGATAATGAGAAATGGCTGTAGAGAACAACCTTCAGCTTCGAGCCTAAAGAGCCACAGAGCCTGTTTTGTAGTATTGTTTGGGTTGTAACCAGTACAGCTCCCCTGTTCAAAGGAGCTGCAAATGTGCTTTGGAAAGGTTATGTTTGCTTTATGCACCACTGTTGCTATAGATGTGGATGTTAACTGATGCTTTTGTATCCTTTGAATATACAATTAATTCACTGAAGCATTGCAAGGAACATATGGAATGGAAAAAATAAAATGGACTTCAAAGACAAGGAGTTACTCAACAGGTAAACAAGAGAAAATTGACTTCATGTGACAGCACAGGCACAGACTGATGAGGAGTCAAGTTAGCTGAGGCTAGGGAAGACAAACACATTAAGTGGGCTGTATGACATTCAGAGCAAGGTGAGGATTCAGGTAACAAAAAAAGAGAAATCATCTAGTGAGCACACGGCTGGGCAGTAGGAAAAATATGCCAGTGGTGTGAGGTTTTGTAACACTTCAAGAAGTGGCAGTACCCATGGCAGCAGAGGCTGAGTAGTGTCAGGGCATGATGCTTTAGCAAAATTATATTCTGGCTAACCTAAGGACAAAAGAGGAAAAGTGTGATCCAAGTCCTCATAGCCAAGGAGAGATTTCAGCCTTACCATCTGGAGGAGGTTCATTTTGTGCAGAAAGAAACAAAAGGAGTCAAGAAGGGAAGCTGGCTAAAGAAACTGAGTAGATTGTGGGAAATGCAGATGACATCAATTTGCGTCAGGGTAATGTCCAATGTTGAGGCTAAAAATGAAATTACTCAAAATTTTTAAAAAGTTACAAAAGCGTTAAAGGGAGATCCCTTTGCCACTGTGGACATAAAGACCACAAAAGAGACTTGGCCTCTACTGGAAATTACAAAGAAGGCATTTGAGAGTCTTAAACAATAGAAAATGGATTATTTGTACCTAGTGCTCAAGGAAACATTGAATGGAGCAAGAAGTGAAAAGCAGGGATTTGAGGTTAGATTTACTTCAGCCCTCTGCTCAATACACACATGCACAACCCAGTTTGAACAAAAGCTGAAGATGAGAAATATATTGATTTGTTTTTCTCATTTCTAGCTGAAGTACGAATGATAAGCATGAAAACAAAATCTGCCAGTCAGGAAATAGAGCAAGTAATCTCTTCCTCATCACACACATCATTTATTCCCTAGTGGGATTTAAACACCCCCCACCAACCTACACATACACTTTGTCCTGCTCATGAGGGGCACAAATGACCAGAAGAGGCTTCCCACCCCCTGTTTCCCTCACAAGTATCAGTGACTTGGTTTTCCCTCTTGGGGCTGGGCACGTGTTCTGCTGAGCAAACAGAGTAACCTGAATGCACCATTAACTTCGGAGTGCTGAATGTAGTTTATTGAGTAAAGTGTTTGAATAATGCTATTGTTGTTGAATATAGTCATCAAATATTCATTTCTGTCATTCACTGAAGCCTACAGAAGGCTGGCTAATGTGCATTGAGTAATGCATCCATTGAAAAACACAGTGCTCAGAGAATTACTTCACCTAGATTTCAATCAGCTCTGCTAATTTAATTACCTTAAAAGCAGAAAAGGTATTTTTGTGTGGAAGAAAAGGGTGGGGGGGAAGGCAGTGGCAGTGAAGTAAGAAAATGCAAGAACAAATGGAGTAACTGGAGAGGAAGTGGGGAAGCATCCTAAGTGTTAGAGGCACAAAGAGGGCAGGCAACTTGGAGCTCAAAAAGCTGGCAAATTACAGGAAGAAGGCACAGTATTATGGGAAATGGAGATGGAACAGTGAGAAATAAGAGAAAGAACACAAGCCTCTGAACAGTGGCTCTATCAATTCTGTACAAGCAAGCTAAATTATCCTCACAGTTTGAGAGATGGAAGAGCTCCTTTTTCTGATCGAAACATTGCTACAGAGTATTTGCTGCACCTACAATTTATCTTTTTTTTTTTTTAATAACAGGAAGAAAGAGAACCATAAGTAGTGGCAAAAATGATAAAGAAGAGAGCAGAAGTAGAAATCATAGAGGATACAGGATCATGAAAAAGCGGACCTGGTAACAATCTTTAGAGTCCATTCTCTCTCTTTTTTTTTTTACACTTTAATCAAAACATCATCACAGCACTTTTTTTTCCCCCAAACACCAAGGATCCTCCCACTGTTACGAGGAAAATAAAAAACAAGTACTGGTACAATGGTTTCCATAAACAAGTAATGAAGCTTAACTTCAGGTGTTAATTTAGTAACTGCATTTTCCCCATATCTTTTCTGTTTGTTGATATAAGGAGGTGTGAATCCATTTCATTGCTGAGTCTGTTTCATGGACTGCCTACTGCTTCCTTACTGACTACCAGACATGTGAGGTCCACAGGCTGAGAAACATTGATTTGCTTTGTTCTCTGGCCCTAAAAAAGCTTAGTTGCACAGAAACTGTTCCTGGCAGTTCAGTCTGTTCTTAAGTTGATGGAAGCTCCACTAGTCCCCTCAGCATGCTGCATCTGTTCCAGTGCTCTGCTAGAGAAGAGGAGGGATCAGGAAACCTCCTGGGAACACCAAGGAACAGTATTACTTGATTCAAAGCCACATTACCAAGCTGCACATGCACCAGCTGTTCAAACTGTTGCACATCTGCAGTAGGAGCTGAAAATCTATTGCTACAAGTCACTAACCTTGCAATGACTGCTTCTTGTTCAATGGTGAGAGTGCCAAGGTGATCACCAGGTCCTTATGAGAGAGTCAGCAAGAGAAAACAGAGGACATAAAATTAACTTTGCCTTCTTCAGACAACTCACCTTTTTTTATAAAATAAGTAAAGTTATAACATTAATCTAGTATTGACACTCGTTTTTTAAGACTCTTCAAAAACAAGCCAGGTAGACCCTGACAACCCATGAGCAAACACAGCCCTCCTGGGTCTGTGTCCTGGCCAAGTTGTTCACTTCTGCCATGCCCACTGCTAGTCGTTGGTAGTGTAGCAGAGTCCATGGTTCTCAGGCTGATGTGAGCCAAAATTTTCCCACCTATATCATACTTCAGATGCTTCCAGGAGAAGTGGAGGCCTCCAAAGGGCAGAAGTAAATATACTGGCAAAAGCTTGCTCTTTTCTCATGGGCAGACAAAAAGTAGACACTGTAGACACTTTAGAATTAAATTCATTGATAAAAACCCTTCATAATATGTAATGGAAAAGGGCATCCTCTCCTACAAACATTGTCAATCTAGACAAACATGTGCTGTCAAGGGGCAGATGTGGTTTATCCAGCATCACTCAGCACATCAGAGGCAGAGCTAAGAAAATAACCATGGTCTCTCATAGTCCAGTCCCTTGCTTTCACCTGCCTTAGCCTACTGATTCTAACCTCTCACTGTTCTATGCCTATTATTAACTTTTAACTCCTTGGAGCAAGAAATAAGCCCTTTGGTCCACTGGGAGATAAACTTCTAATTACTGTGATATTAAAAGCAGAAATAAATAGTGCTTAAAATATACATGTGGTGTGTAAAAACATTAGTCTATGTATTTATTTGTCAACCAACTACAGGAAGGAAAAGAAAACACTAGATGGAAGAGGGCTCAGCTAGTCATTTAGCACAATACTGGAGCTGGTTGATTTGGCTTTTACATCTGACTTTCACAGGGGCTTCTGCAGTGGCTTGGGACAAATCTCCTTTCTTTCTGGGCTTCAGGATCTTAGTTGCCAAACATTCACTTCCCTGAAAATATAACTTCTAAACTATGGCAAAATCCTGTCTTGTTTTGTATTCAGGGGAACCACAAAGACCACTTAAAAAACCAGCAGCTGCTGAGTGTGATGCTTTGCCAGATGCTAATTGCTGTGGTCTCTTCTCTGCAGCAATGAGTGGGTTTTGAGAGGGCAGAAACAGCTCACTGTTTTCTTTGTTACTTGGTAAACTGTGTAATTTAAAAAAATGAAGCTCAGAAGTAGCCAAAATTACTTATTTTTTTTCAAGTCATGATATCCATATCCCACCTACATGACTAGGACTGCATTTTTCGTCACCTTCGCGCCAAACAGATAACCCATCTCTCCCATACTCTCCTGATGTAAACAAAAAAACTCCTTCTGCAGCAAGTGATCTTCAACATAAATAAGTATTATTGCTCCATTCAGGCTGCTGTTACTGTTATAATGCTTTGGTCAACTTGTAAAATAAAAAAAAAGAATTGACAAAGTCAAAAGATTTCCACTTGGATAAGCAATTGTCACTGGCCACATCACAGCTTTTAACTCTGTAATATTATAAAGTACTGCAATAGTGCAACAAAAAGAGGATTATGTCCATGGTTTATGTTGGCTAATGGGACACTTTCATGAGGCTATTAAGCCTATTTAATATTAGAAAATCAACTTCTCATTCAGTAAAACTGTATTTTATAGTAAGAAAATCTAACTTACCTGTGTCTCAGTGAATGATTACAGCTGGATCCCAGCTTTCTAGTGGAATTAACAATCAACTGTTCCTTTCTGAGAAACTGCATTACTGCTTGGGAGCTGCTTATCTCCTAGGTAATATAAATTAAATGAGTGAAACCTGATCATCGCTGCTGGCACACAGTTCAAACCAGAACCATAAAGCATCTTGTATCATCAGAAAGATACGAGAAAACTGTGGCATTTATTTAAAGTCATAGGATTTATCTGCATCTTTTGAGCACTCATCGGCATCAGCTCAGATGCTGCACTCTGTGTTCTCACAGTAGCACAGTAACACAGCCTGAAGACATGTGTGCTGTAAATCTTAACTCACACCCTGTTTGCTCTTTGACATTTTACATCAGATTTGCATTTTGTGTTCTCCTGGGCAAGTCAGCTGTCTACAAAACACACATATTCTTTTAGGCACACATGACTCCTAACAATGCATTACACAAATGCTCAGAAAAACCTTTCTCTTAGAATTTTAAAATACAGTGGTTTTCCCAAGGAAGTAAAGCCTGGGGTTTTGTTATTGAAATGTATTTTCTTTACTATACATGCTAATTGGTTCCCATATTGGCCTAGGCAGCTGAACCACCCCCCACCAGGAAGCCTGTAACTTTACTTTTAATAACTAGGTAATGGAATAAGTGTTTATGTCCTGCCTTATGCATCTCATACCAGTGCTTCGTGGCCATGTTTACCTGTGGCTGTCCTGCTGAGCAAAATTACAAAATAAGCAGAAAGACTGAACTCCTTGCTTCTTAAATTAATTCTTCACACTATAATTTATTCAGAGTATAATTTAATTAGCTCAAACTTACTGTGGCTTTTATCTGGGAATTACATGTGAATGTGTGGTAGTTTTACAGAGAGGCAGCTATCACATAGCCTTACACATGTGCCTAATCTGCACCTTGGTACTGACCCCAGGGAAGCTGATCCCTTCAGAGGGTGACTGAAGGTGCCAGAGCTGGACTGCAAGTAATGCAAAGCTTCTCAGATACCTGCTGGCAGCTCATCACAGTGGAGAGCCGGCAGTCTAGGAGGTTGCTGGAGTGTGGGGATGGTAACTCCCTGACACAGCTGGTAAGGGAGCCTGCCAGGGGAAGTGCCCCCCGAGACCTGCTGTTTGCAGATGAGAAGGGCTGGTGGGAGATGTGGTGATCGGTGGCCGTCTTGGACACAAAAACCACAAAATGCTAATTTCTGATCCTTGGTGAAGTAAGGGAGGGGGATCAGCAGAGCCTCTACCCTGAACTTCCAGAGAGTGGACTTCACTCTGTTCAGGACACTGGTTCATGGAGTCCCTTGGGAAATAGCCCTTAAAAACAAAGGGATGCATGAAGGCTGGACATACTTCAAGAAGAAAATCTTAAAGGTCCAGGAGCAGGCCATTCCCATGTGCTGGAAGATGAGCTGCTGTGGAAGAAAACCGGCCTAACTGAATAGGGAGCTTTTACTGAAACTCAGGAAAAAATAGAGAGTTTATGACCTTTGGAAGAAGGGGCAGGCAACTCAGGAAGTGCACGAGGATGTCATTAGGTCATGAAGAGAGAAAATAAGAAAGGCAAAAGCTCAGCTAGAACTTGATCTGCCCACTGCTGTGAAAGATAATTAAAAGTGTTTTTATAAATACATTAACAACATAAAAAGGGCCAAGGAAAATATCCATCTTTTATTGGTTATGGAGGGGAACACTGTAACCAAGCATGAGGAGAAGGCTGTAGTAGTTGATGCCTTCTTTGCTTAGTCTTCAATAGAAAGACCAGTGATCCTCAGGGCAACCAGCCCTCTCAGCTGGCAGACAGGGACAGGGAGCAGAGTAGACTCCCCTGCACTCCAAGAGGAAGTAGCTGGTGGACTGCTGAGCCATTTCGGCCCTCATACGTCTGTGAGACCAGATGGAATTCATCCAAGGGTAGTGAGGGAGCTGAAGGGCTTGCCAAGCCCCTCTCCATCATTTATCATGAGGCCTGGCTAACCAGGGAGGTCCCAGGGGCATGGATGTTGGCCACTGTGATGCTCATCTAGAAAAAAGGGTTGGAAAGGGGATCCAGGAAACTACAGGCCAGTCAGCCTGATCTCATTGCTGGAGAAGGTTATGGAACAGAACATCTTGAGTGCCATCATGCAGCACGGTACAGGACAACCAGGGGATCAGACCCAGACAGCCTTGGGTTAGGAAAGACAGGTCCTACCTGACCAACCTGATCTCCTTTTATGACCAGGTGACCTGGTAAGGCTGCGCATGTTGTCTACCTGGCCTTCAGCAAAGCCTTTGACACTGTTTCCCAGGGCATTCTCCTGGAAAAGCTGGCAGCCCATGGCTTGGACAGGCACACTCCCCAGGTTTAAAACTGGCTGAGTGGCCAGGTCCAGAGAATGGTGGTGAATGGTGCTGCATTCAGTTGACATCCAGTCACTAGTGCTGTCCCCTAGGAATCAGTATTGGGGCCAGCCCTGTTTAATATCTTTATTAATGACTTGAACAAGGGGATGGAATGCACCCTCAGTAAGGTTGCGGATGACACTAAGTTGAGTGGGAGTGTTGATCTGCTTGAGGGTAGGAAGGATCTGCAGTGGAATCTGGACAAGCTGGATCAACGGACTGAGGCAAATTTTATAAGGTTCAACAGTCAACACTTCCATCCCTGGAAGTGTTCAAGAAATGACTGGACATGGCACTTAGTGCTATGGTTTAATTGGCATGGTGGTGTTCAGTCAAAGGTTGGTTTCACAGATCACAGAAACCAGAAGGGACCCACAAGGATCATCAAGTCCAACTCTTAAGTGGATGGCCCATACAGGGATTGAAGCCACAACCTCAGTGTTATCAGCACCATGCTCCAACCAACTGAGCTCATTTCAGGGTCAGTGATCTGGAGGTTTTTTCTAACCTTAATGACCTCTACTATTCTGTGTGGTGGTATTTACATATTAAAAGGTAACTGGAAGGTGCAGAAAATCTGAAGAGTTCCATATTACTGTGTGTCGGAGTCCCTTACTACAGTTTGGTCTGTTGAAACTGAAATTTCTACTCTCTATAGTCTTAGGAGCTGTGTTCCCTGCCTGAGATTAGAAAGCGTGCCTACATTAGAACGGATTTTAAGTCCTCACAGCTTAAACTGATTGGGAGTCCTGGTGTCAGAAGCAGGGGTTAGTCCTGGTCTGTGCCTCCACTTCCAACTGCCTTGCCAACTGCATTGCCCTGCTCACATTAGATTGTCTCGCCCATCCAGCTGAAAAACAAACCTTATTCTTTTTTCTTTTCTGGCAATGGACCAGGGAACAAAATTGGCATACTCCAAGGACGAGCAATTATGACATTGCATGCCAGGAAGTCCAGAGCAATTACAATTGAAAAGAGGCCCCCCCTTGCCCTTCCTTGTTGGAGATGCAGTCTTAGCTCAAATATGTCTTTAAACCCCACTGTAAGCTATCTGGCTCTGTACTGTTGTAGCAAGAAAATTCAGGGCTGCACATGTTTCTCTGCTCTTCCTGTGTAGAAGAAACCACCTTTTTCTTTCCAGAGGGGATGCTTTGAGTTTTGATATTCTGTTCCCAGTTGGAACCAATTTACGTACTCAAAAATGAAAGTAGAACCAAACAAAGTGCCTTTTCCCTTCCATACTGAATTCAGTTGAAAAAGATTTATAAGCTTGATCAGTGTTTGAAGAATAATGATTGCTTTAATCTTTGCTGGAAAGCACGGCTGGGTGATTTGTTTGTCTCACAGAGACACGGCTAGCTAACAAGTATTACAGAAAACATACACATAATGTTATGAAACACAGAAGATTTGCACTAAGAGATTTTTGTTTTTAAAATACATATTGCCTTAAAACTGTTCAGGATTGTCAGTGGTAGGATCCCAAACAGTGCATGCTGCTGTCTGAAAACAGCTTTTTTTCAATGGGAACAAGACAAAGGAGCAAAAGCTGCTGAAAATCAGCATAAGGACTCTTGAGACTGACATGAGCAGAGCAACAACCACACAGAAAACCCTCAATACCCTCAATGCCACCCTTGTCTAGCTGGTCTGTTTGTTTCTTACACATTTATGTTCTTAATATGGCCATACTGTCTCACATTCCTCAGAGCAACAATGGTTACCCTCATAATTAGCTTTGAGCAAGGAGGAAAAAGGTACTTGTAATTACTAATTTTTGCTTTCCCTTCTCCCCCAGACTTGTTCAGCACCAAAAAAAAAAGTCCCAGTTGTCAACTCTAATTAAAATATTGTGAAACTCATGGTGTCTAAAACATTTTAAAAATATTTCTAAAATGTAAACATCACATTCATATATCAAAACTCTAACAAACATGATAGTAGTTGCCCCTCTCACTACAAGTCATACCAGTGCTGAAATCCCAGTGTAGATGCAAAACGAATTTTTTTCTGCCCATAACAGCTCTGTAACTGTGTCTCTAAAGCAAGGATAAGCTTATCAGTAGCTTGAGGCACCCTATCTTTATTCTGAAGACAATGCAAAGCTCTGTTCTTGTGCAGTATTTGAAAGAAGCAGGAGCTGTGAGGTCAATCAGCAAAGGCAGGAGGCACTGTGCTGCTCCCCGGACTGCACCAGGCTGGCTGTCGCATGCTAACCATGTCTGCGGGGCACAGCACCAGCTTTGCTCTGTTCTCTACAGAGGCTCTTCTGCAGCTCAAATGATAAGGGCATGTGAGTCTCAAGAAAAGCAGAAATTACTGTTAGTTTGTGAACGGCTATGGCACAAAGCACAATAGTGAATGCAGAATCCCAAAGGAACGTATTTAAAAGGAAAATAAATCTCAGTAACAGCCTCAGGTTTAGAAAAGGATGGGGGTTTTGTGTGATTTCTTTTCAGGAGAGATACTCAGATATTAAGAGGATGGGTGACTCAGACATACCACAGATGTTTACTATTCTACATTTTATAGTCTCTCCTATAAAATATGCCAAACAACCTCATAAGCCTTAATGGATTAAATGTTTCAACATCCTGTTGGGTCAGATGATAGCAACATAATATTCACATTAAAGATAAAATACAACACTTTCCCACAGTCATAAAGCAAAACTAGAAACAGTAAGCAGTCCAAGCTTTTTATCACTGCACAGTTAATCCGGTTAGTTGGCACATGCTTAACACATGCCAAGTACCAGCACTGACATCAAAGCCCAAGCCCATTTCTTCATCCCTCTCCGCTTCTCTTTTCACACACAAAGCCGTATTACACCGCTCCTCATATGGAGAATATTTTCTCTTCAGCCAGTGGTGTCCTTTGTATAGCGTAGGATCTTCCCCTGTCATTGATGCCTGGGACTTACCTGTTCTTTACAAGAAAGATGGGAAGTGCTAGAGAACTAGCAGCAACCTAACAATCCTTGCCACCAATATATTGCAAACGTGTTCCGGCATAAACCCATCCTACTACAATCTGGAAAATATTATCACGACCCTGGCTGACTTTGGATCAGAAGTTTTATCTGCGTGGATGGTGTAACTGGGAGGGGGTGCATGTGCCAATAAGCGAGTGCACTTTCTCTGTGGGTGATGTAATTGTTTTGACTTCCCATATAAAATGTGGGGGGAAAAATTGCTTGGGAGCTGTATGCAGAACATCTCCTATATTATGGTAAAAAATCCCCCTTCCCCTCAAGAAAATCAAGCTACCTTCCCAAAACCCAAGCTCATGCAAAAACCTTGCATTGGCTTCTTTCAATTAGACAAACATGAAAACAAATGAAAGCAGCTTCACTCAGATTTTCTACTCAATAGTTTCCAAACTAAATCAGCTGCATGGCATATGCCACCAAAACAATAGCTACCAGATTAGCAGATGGTATGTTGTGAATTAATTGTTGACACAAACCCCAGACATACCACTCAATCCTCTCTTGACACCTAAACTTATTTCCCTACTATTTTTCTCACCTCATTATATTTGCTCACAACAAGAAAAAAAAATTAGATACTCCATCTGGATTTAGACAGGAAAAGTTAACATGCAATTTATTATTACTCTGCCATCTTAAAAAAAAAAAAAAAAGGCAGTTTGATTACTGCAAAAAAACCATGGAAAAAAAAACTCTGAGAGCCTCGATACCTCTACATTTCATAGAATCATAGAATCATTAAGGTTGGAAATGACCTCTAAGATTATCAAGTCCCACTGTACATCCAGGGTACTGTTTTCACCGCGAAACCATAACCACAGGTGGCACATCCACACACCTTTTGAGCTGTTCCTGGGCAGCTTGTTCCAATGACAGACTACCCTTTCAGTGAAGCAATTTTTCTTAATGCCCAATCTAAAACCTCCCCAGTGCAACTTGAGATAATTTCCTCTCGTCTTTGCAGTTGTTACTTAGGAGAAGAGATCAACCCCCACCTCACCACAACCTCCTTTCAGGTAGTTGTACAGAACAATAAGGTCCCCCCTGAGCCGACCATTCTCCAGGCTGAAAAACCCCAGCTCCCTCAGTATCTCCCCATAAGACTTGTGTTCCAGACCCTCCAGCAGCTTTGTTGTCCTTCTCTGGACATGCTCCAGCACCTCAGTGTCTTTCTTGTAGTGAGGGGGCCCAGAACGGGACACAGGATTCAAGGTGTAGCCTTACCAGTGCTGAGCATAGGGGAACAATCACTGCCCTGATCCTGCTGACCACACTGTTGCTGATACAGGCCAGGATGCCACTGGCTTTCTTGGCCACTTAGGCACACTGCCAGCTTGTGTTCAGCCACTGTTGGCCATGACATATGTTCATTCCCTTCTGCCTCCCTGGATGCAGACACTCCACCAAAGTCCTCTCACTCACCCTCCAGGTATGGAAAAGTGTGAGTAGGGGTTGGTGAGTCCAGAACTACATGTGCTAATCCACCAGCTGGCTGCTGCTACAGTTGTAATATTATCCAGCACATCTCAGTTCTGCCTGCCAGTTACCTGAGGGAACAATGATCCGCATCCCTCCCTACCCTCCAGATACTGCTTTTTCCAAAATTTCAAATTTCTCCCCTACTTCATAATGTGGGTGAAACTGCCTGGTGGCATTGAAGTCAGTGAAGGTAGAAAGGGAGGCACAAGCAGTCAGAGGCAACCATAGGGGCTTTCTTTCCTCTGGACTTCAAGCAGTGTTATTAATTTTACTGTTTACAAATAAAAGGAAACAAAACACCACCACACAGCAGCATTTGTGTAACCAGGAGTTTCCAGGCACCCAAAATCTTGAGTTTGGACCTACACAACAGAAGTCGGATGCTTAAACTGTAGCATATTTTTCTGCTCAGGCGACTGCACTCCCAGAGACCTGTCCCCACATGGAACACCCCTTCCTCCTTCTGACACTTGGGATCAGCTGGCCAGTTTTGGGCTCCTCAGTACAACAGAGACACGGAGCTCCTGGAGCGGATCCAGTGGTGGGAAACAAAGATGATTAAGGGACTTCAGCATCTCACTTACAAGGAAAAGCTGAGAGAGCAGGGCCTGTTCAGCCTCGAGACGAGACAACTAAAAAGGGGCCTCAACAGTATCAGTATCAGTATCTGAAGGGAGGCTGCTGAGAGGATGATGCCAGGACTGGCTGTGACCATGCCCAGGTGCTAGGAGTGGCTCAGCAGTGAAGGGCCTGTCCAATTGAGCCAACTCCTTCCCCTGCCTCCCACTTATTATTTTGAATGTTGTGTTCTCTTCTGCGCCCTTCACTTTAAAAAGCACATTGATGTGCTGGAGTGTGGCCTGCAAAGGGCAACAAGGCTCTTGAAAGGTCTAGAAAACACGTCTTATGAAGAACAGCTGAGGGACCCGGGGTTGTTTATTCTCAAGAAGAGGAGGCTGAGGGGGCCTTTATCCCTCTCTACAACTCCCCGAAAGAAGGTTTTTGGGGCTGGTCTCTTCTGCCATGCCTGCAGTGACTGGGCTAGATGGGATGGCCTTGAACTGAGAGAGGAGACGTTTAGATTAGACATTAGAAAAATATCTTTCACAGTTTGGGTGGTCAGGCATTGAAATATTTCCCAGGGAGGTGGAGTCACCATCCCTACAGGTGTTCAAGAGGCGTCTGGATCTAGCCTGGGCGATTGACTGGTTATGGGTTACAGTGGTAGTGCCGTACTGGATGATCTTAAAGGTCTCTTCCAGCATTGACGGCTCTATGACTTGGGACGGCAGCTCCAAAGCGCCTGCCGAAGCTGACTCGCTGCTCCCGCTGGCCCCCGCCACCACACGGCTGAGGTACAGGGAGAGACCCGGCCGCCGCCCTCCGCCCTCCGCCCTCCGCCCGGGAGAGGGCGCCAGCGCGCAGGCGCAGCCCCGCCCCTCGGGGGAAGGTGGCTGGCTGCGGGCGGTGAGTAGCGGGGGCGGGTGGCCTGTGCGGCATTGATCGTCCCCCACCGCCCCGTTCTGTGAGGCGGTGGCGTCAGGAGTCCCCGGTGTCCCGGGAGTCCCGGCCGGGCTTTTCCAAATTGCGGCAAACTGCCCCGTTCGTGCCGGTGGCGGCGCCAGGAGCCGCTCACCGCTCGGCCTGGGGTTGTGTGAGCTGCCCTTTCCCTGCCCTTCCCAGGGGATCCCCAGCACCGTGTCTCCTCCGCCACTCAGTAATCAGAGTTAGCCAAAGGTGTTTTTCTACCTTTGCTCAGGTGCTCTTAGGATGGTTTGGATTGGAAAGGACCTTAAAAAGCATCGCGTGCCACCCCCCCGCCAGGGGCTGGGACACCTTCCACAAGACCAGGCTGCTCATAAGCCCCATCCAGCCTGGCCTAGAACACTTCCGGGGATGGGGCATCCACAGCTTCTCCTGGCAACCTGTTCCAGTGCCTCACCACCCCCACAGTACAGAATTTCTTGCGTATTCTAACTAGCTTAAATTTCCCCTCTTCCAGTTTGAACCCAAGGCATTTGTGACATGCCCAGTGTGTGCAAAAGTCAGACCTGAGTGCTGGGCCTGCTGGGGTGGGTGGTTAAAGTGACTGCACTATAGTGGTGCTTGGGCTGTCCTGTCATGTAGAAGAGTTTTTTAAAAATAAATTTTTTCCTAACATTGTCTTTTTAGCCAGTGGTCTGAAGACCGATGTTACTTGGTCGACAAGTAGCTAAAGCATTAGCCATAGGCAAGTGAAAAACCCCAAGCCCATTATCAGGAGATTTAGATTTGCTGTATGAAGATGTGAATCTCCAAAAGTTANGGGAGAGGGCGCCAGCGCGCAGGCGCAGCCCCGCCCCTCGGGGGAAGGTGGCTGGCTGCGGGCGGTGAGTAGCGGGGGCGGGTGGCCTGTGCGGCATTGATCGTCCCCCACCGCCCCGTTCTGTGAGGCGGTGGCGTCAGGAGTCCCCGGTGTCCCGGGAGTCCCGGCCGGGCTTTTCCAAATTGCGGCAAACTGCCCCGTTCGTGCCGGTGGCGGCGCCAGGAGCCGCTCACCGCTCGGCCTGGGGTTGTGTGAGCTGCCCTTTCCCTGCCCTTCCCAGGGGATCCCCAGCACCGTGTCTCCTCCGCCACTCAGTAATCAGAGTTAGCCAAAGGTGTTTTTCTACCTTTGCTCAGGTGCTCTTAGGATGGTTTGGATTGGAAAGGACCTTAAAAAGCATCGCGTGCCACCCCCCCGCCAGGGGCTGGGACACCTTCCACAAGACCAGGCTGCTCATAAGCCCCATCCAGCCTGGCCTAGAACACTTCCGGGGATGGGGCATCCACAGCTTCTCCTGGCAACCTGTTCCAGTGCCTCACCACCCCCACAGTACAGAATTTCTTGCGTATTCTAACTAGCTTAAATTTCCCCTCTTCCAGTTTGAACCCAAGGCATTTGTGACATGCCCAGTGTGTGCAAAAGTCAGACCTGAGTGCTGGGCCTGCTGGGGTGGGTGGTTAAAGTGACTGCACTATAGTGGTGCTTGGGCTGTCCTGTCATGTAGAAGAGTTTTTTAAAAATAAATTTTTTCCTAACATTGTCTTTTTAGCCAGTGGTCTGAAGACCGATGTTACTTGGTCGACAAGTAGCTAAAGCATTAGCCATAGGCAAGTGAAAAACCCCAAGCCCATTATCAGGAGATTTAGATTTGCTGTATGAAGATGTGAATCTCCAAAAGTTAATTTTAGGATGCGCAAAATAAATAGAATTGAAAATTGATGTGCTTAGGCTGGGAATGTTAGGTGACACCAGAGGCAATCAGTAGTATTTACACCAACTAAAATTCATTCTGTAAGAAGACAAACCGATTGTGAATTTGCATTCAGTGAATGCAGCTCTTCCAGTTTTTTTACAGAAATTACACTCATTTTTTATTCTAATTCTAGGAAGTATTCGACATTAAGTAACATGTCTTCCACCAAACCTCCAAATGAAAATGAAACACTCAAAGAGAGAAAACCGGGACTGAGGAATGTTCAGACAACTATGCTTTTCCGAGCTGTGAACCCAGAGCTTTTCATTAAACCTGTAAGACAGTCATACTGAGAAAAGCTAAATATGCTTGAAGAGATAAGAGTTGCTTTAAAGTAATCATTACAATTCTCTGTACGTTATGTAACCATCTCTTGTTATGCAAACCACTCAGAAATGTAACCAAAAATATTTTTACTTTTTTCCACTGATGGTTGAGAGTGCAGAACATTACATTGTTTACTGCAGCTTTTATTTCACTGGTATATTATCTGATTCTTTTATACCTAGCCAAATTGCTTTCAGAAAGTCTGTTTAGAGGCATATTACCCATGTAATTTGATGAGTTAAGTAATATTATTACTTACTATTAAGCAATAGAAAGAAATGTTTTTAATATTTAAAAGGGAACAAATCATAAAATGCAAACTTTTTTGGTATGAAATGAGGCGATTTTTGGTAGCTTTTCAGTATTTTGGATATTTCTTTTTCTTGCTTTTATAATTAAGTTGATGATACTCAGGCTTTATTTGCATTTGCAGAACCCACAATGAGGGAATTTTTGTGCATATAATAAATATGGTTTTAATAGAATAAAAGTAGACTTTGTGATAAGAATGCAAAACTGGTTTAGAGGATTGTAATCAAGGTTGCTTGGCAGGAGCAGAGTGCATTGTCCCAGTAGTATATCCAGATGAATTCTGTTAAAAGTTTGTAGTAGAGACCTTTAGTAATTGGTTTTGGCTTGTTCATTCATGCTCAAGCAGCATTTCCAACCAGCAAAATACAGAGTACTGGGCAATGTGCTGTTCTGTCTCCAGAAAGAATCTTCTTTTTCAAAGGGAATTCCTTTTGCTGTCAGTAAATTCAGTCTGCAAGAAGGCAGTGATGATTTTTGCAGATGTCACAATACTTTACTGTTCAGTTTCTAAGCAGAGATAGAAGAATATAATGTTTCAATTTAATGAAAAAATGTTTTGACTAAAAACATGTACCAATTTTTTTTCTTGCAGAACAAACCTGTGATGGCATTTGGGCTGATAGCAATTAGCCTCTGTGTGGCCTACCTTGGTTATTTGCATGCAACAGCAGAGAATAAAAAGGACCTCTATGAAGCAATCGACAGTGAGGGGTCCAGGTATATGAGGAGGAAAAGTTCCAAGTGGGACTGAGAATGTAAGAAAGGAAATCAGTAAATCACTCACAGAACTTTGCAAGGCAACTACTGTTTTTTTCTCTTTCTTTGAAATAATGGATAAATGTCTCTTGCTGTTTAATCCACTTCAAGTTCCTTTATAAAATGCTGTGCCTGTACAAATAAACTGCAGTAAATATACATGTGAAAATGAAAGTGATTTTAAGAATTGCTCTCTGCGATCTCCACAGAGATCGTTGTCAGAAGACATGAAATCACCTCGGACCTGCCATCACTACTGGCAAATGCCTTAGAAACTGACATGATAGTCCAGCTTTCTCTTTGCTTTGATTAAATGAAGTCAGGGGTTTGTCTTTTTTTTTTTTTTTCTTTAAAGAGATAGAATAATGTATTATCTGTGAAAAGAAAAGTTGATATCTTGATCTGTTGATAACAGTGGTGCAAGTAAACTAATTTTAAGGCAAGGAAGATCTGATAAAGCAATTGGTAAAGGTTTTTATTTCATAAAGGCAACTGTAAAATACTGGCCAGAATAATCCTTGGATGCTTAATATACTCTTTGTTACAAATAAAAAAAAGTAAATCAGTAGCCAGACAGAGGAGAAAAAGTGAAACAAGTGCTTCTGTTAAGAGAATGGTAAGAAGAACTCAGCCATTACCTTTCCTGTTTGGCATCATACAACAGATCAGTGAGCATGCTGGTATCGGCCTTCCAACTGATAGCTTTAGCTCCAGCTTGGCCAGAGTTTGTGTAATATTCTTGACTAATCAGCAGGACTAGTTTTATTTCAGCTGCATTCAAAAATTAAATTTCTCTATATTGCGAAGTACATCATATGACATTAATTTATTGCTGGTTACTCAACTCAAAATAAGGATTGGAAATCTGAAACCCCCAGGTACTGCTGTGAGTGTGGCTGGAGGGTGGGTGGGCACTGTGACATTTCCCTAGCACACGTGGTGGTCCCTTGTGAGCCTTTGAGCAAACTGTACAGGCAGGTGTCCTCCTGTTCGAGCACTGAGTCCTTCTCCCATGAGCTTCCCCAGCTGCTTCTGGGTGCCTGACATTTCCTAGACAGTGTCCAATTAGCCAAACTCCAAAACATGTGGTGGGAGGGCACATACCGGGCTATGACCTGTTTCTACCATGGACCCTTACTGATGTTCTGTTGCAGTTTTCCATTCAGTTTCTTGTATTTACAGTCCCAGCAAGGGCTCCCAGGAAGCTGAGACCTCTTTGTCAGCTCTCTCCTGACCAAGGTGGCTTCTGTCAGGCCAGAGAAAGAACATGCAGGAACTCCTTCTTTGCCACTCTGGGAATTGCTTTGGGTTTTATCCAAAGATTTTGGTACTGAAGATAAAAAAGGTAACTGACTGCTTTGAGGGACAGCAGCTGCACCATGGGATTTCGCTCTATCTCCCTTTGAGTCCTTGACTTTGAATCTGTGAGTTTACTCCTGTCTTGTTTTATAGTTAACTGTATCTTATATTCAGCTGGGCTTTGGTTTAGCTACCGCCTTCCTGAGAAGGGAAGTGAACTCTACCTGTAATAAAGCTTTTTTTAAAAAGGTGTTTTTACAGCCTTTAAAAGCAGACTCCCCTCTGTGAGGCTGCTGTCCTACAAGAGCAAAGTTCGTGGGCAAATCTAAGTTCGCAGGTGAGGAAACTGCTTGCCTTTTGATTGGTGAAGGAATTTCCAGGTGAAATGATGAAATATTCAGAACTCTCATATGCTGTGCATATCCTGCAGAATATATTTTGTTTGGTGTTTGTGAAGGATCTTTAGAATAAATCTATTCTTTTAAAAATGGTTGCACAGGATTTTAGCTCTTTTCAGTTCATAGAAATGCACAGGTCTCGTATGTTTGCATGAATTTAACTAAATTATTCCCAAATCAGTGCTACAAGTAAATATTTTTACTTGTTTTTCTGCAGGCTTTTAAAATAAACACTTTGATCCTCTGCAGATGGATTGAAAGCCCACTCTTATTTTCACATCTTTTAGAATAATGCAGGATTTGGGTTCTCAGGATTTTCAGTTACATTTTGTGAAGTGAATATGGATCTGGCAGTTACTGGGGAAAAGGAGGTGTGGCTGAGAGGCATAAAAGATAAAAGACTGACCTGGACAGGGTGTAGGCACGTGCATGCCAGTGACACTTTTTACGAAAGCTGTCTGAGATGGGGCCTCTTGAATGTCAGCTGTGTTATAGACAAATTAATATTACAAATCAGTTGCTGTGATACAAGGTTATTAAAGTTTGGGATGGTGCATGGGAGGGGGTGAATTGGAAGCCCATCGCTTGGAGGACGGGGTGACTGGACCTCAGGACTCAGCGAAAGAAGCTTCCAGAATCGCCCACCCGCACCAGGGTACCAAGGACACCCAGAGGGGACACACTGCCCGAGAGTGATTGGTCGGGAAGGACCCTCGTTATGGACCAGTCGGGGGGCCGAGAAATGAACCAATGGGGAACCCCAAAGCGGGTGCAGGGGTTGGTGTGTTCCTGATCCCCTTCAAGGGTATAAAGGGGGGCCCTGAGGGGGTCGGGGGGGGCTTTTTGGTGGTGGTGTGGTGCAGTGTTGTGGTAGGTAGAGGCAGGTGCGTTGCTTTGTTCGGGTTCTGACTAGCCACGTGGGACTCAGGTTCATCCTGAGCTCCGCGGGCAGCTGCTTGTTGTAATAAACTTATTCATGTAATTTTTGGGACTTCTGAGTTGTCCATAACAGCTGGAGTCAAGTCCTGTTAACCAGGTTACTTTAGAACTGCGATGTTGAAGGAAGAATGAGTATTTAAATTTGTCCTATTATTTGTTTGGCAGCTGCTGTACAGATAACTCTTTATGATACAAAATTTATATATAAAAAAGAGAGAAAGCAGTGCAAATACGGAGAGGTATGTGGTAGGTTAATAGATGTTACAGTATCAACACAGGCATTTGCTGTTTTAAGTACCTGATTTTTATCATAAGAACAATGTGTGTATAGGGATTAAAGGGTAAAAAAACCCCACCCAAACAAAACTCCTTTGATAACAAAACTTGTTTGCTCAGCTCTGAAAGCATGGGACCCCTTATGCATCTGGAGGACAAGCGCATAGCACCAATATAGTTTCTTTTGTTCTGTGTTTCTCAATTTCAGTCTTCAGTATAGTGATAATTATCTGTAGTGGATGATAACTGGCTTGACAAAAACTGTGAGTCAAAATGATTTCCTGGGCAGAGGCACTTTCAGATTTTTGCCAGTTCCCTACTGTCTGTGCTGACTTTCATATCTTTTACCAAGAACAGCAACAAAATGCTATGATTAGAATATTCAAAACAATAGCTGTTGTACTGCTCGTAAGATCTCCTTAGACTATGTGGTATGAATGGGAGTTGTTGGCATTCAACAACGAAAAGCAATTAAACAATTAAAAGGCCAAAGCCTACTGTGATGCTGCTTAACTGTTACCAGAGTAAGTTAGTTCTTTGTGGGTGAAACCAGCCCTGCCCAGTAACAGTTGCTACGTAGGAAGCTGCATTCAGGCTGGAAAGGGTCACCTCATGAAACCCTCCCTTATCATCTATCTCCTGCATGTTACTGAATTGTCAGCATGTGTGAATCCTAATTGGAAGGCAGATGTTTCAGCTCACTTGGTAAAAAATAATTGCCAATGATTTTTTTTTTCTTTCACTAGCTTGCTGTTTTCTGTAGCAACAGTAAGAGTTTTGCCTGCAAGTGAGATCTGTGAGGAATAGAGTTCTGATACTCTAGTAACTATTACAGAACAATACTGGAACACCACAATGATTAGAAGTCCTGATCTGGATTCCTTTGTTGTGCTCTGTGTTCAAAAAGTGTACCAATACCACCTCCTAGTGCTACTTTTGATCAGATTCAGGAGTATAAGCCTTCCAGAACACGGTATTACCCTCATCGTAAGATACTGGGAAAGTTCATTTCTGAAATTCCTTTCGTTGGAATCTGAGATTTAGGGAAACCCCAAAAGCTCTTGATTCTATGTGTTCTGGCCAGTTGTGAATGCATTCACATCGAACTGCTGCACATTAGTAACTCCAGTACATTTGAGGGGAAACAGGGTCAGCTGTTCTGCGGTGCATGAAGCATTCAGAGTTGGGCATAGATAATGAAGTGCAAAAGGCTTTTAGCAAAGGAGCTGCAGGACCATTAGCAAGTGTTTTCTAAAGCTCAAGTACTTTGGTAAGAACTGTGTTTGATTTGACATCTGTGCAGATCAACCCATCATCCTTCAACAGGACACAGCTGGGATATTTTATCCTGAATCTCACCATCTTACACCTGATTCTGGCTCCTGACCTTGGACTAAGGCTCTGTGCAGTCTCTTGAGGTTTGATTTTTTCATGGCATGCCACAATGATAACCTCAGTAATGAAGGGCACATGGTAGCATTCGTATGTTTGAGGATCTAGGAAGAATCTGAAGTATATGCTGTGCCTTGTTGTCATAGAAGTTTCTTATCAGCAGTGTAAAGTTTTGTAGAAATGATGTTCTGCATGGTTTTTTAATGGGTGTTGTGAATAGGAATGTTTGGTTTCAATTTTAAACAATATCAGGAGTTTATCAGTGTCCTGAGAGCCCTGGCAGCAGGGTGAGTGCCAAGCATGCCTGGGAACATGAGGCTTCAGCCTTGTATTGACACACACAGTGTGAAACATACCCAGAAGGCCAGAGGCCTTCTCTTTTAAAATTATTTTCTCTTCACTGCTTGATGAAATGGACAGAGGAAGAGCTGTGCCATCAAAGCACGACATGCTTTCATTACTGTGGAAATAGTCAGCATGACAGGACTGAGTGTTTGACAACCAAGACTGTAATTCTGAATTTTAAAAAAAAAGTTTGGGTTGGGTTTTTTTTATGTTTGTCATAACCAGGACCTTTATTCACCTGAGATTTGAACTCTAGTGCCAGAAGAAGTACTTAGCCAGAAAAATGACTGGCTTCATCTTTGTGCTTGATGAGATGTGAGCTTGAGCTGGGTGGATTTTTAATTCCCTTTCAGAACATTTCACTGCTTTTTTTTAATTGAATGAAATTTGTGGATTTCATTGTAAATTCATTGTCAGGCCTTGTTTCAGCCAGCAGCAGAACCCGATTAGCTATATTTCCTAAGGGCAGTAAGATACAGGCTTAACTTTAAATCTGTCCTGAAGGTTCCCATCCATCGAAGCTAGGAAGTGTTTAACAGATTTGCTGAATCTGGACCCTAACTTGGGTGGAGGAGAAGGAAAACTGCCAGCATGCTTCCTAAATGAAGCACTCCAGCTGTAGCTTTATGTTTCTCTATATGCCTGGCTCATGCTTTATATGGCTTTTTGGGTATCTGAGAAAAGACTGAAATACACAGAGATCCCTCTGGATCTGAGCCTTCCTGCTTTCTGCACCACTTCACGGGGCTTTTCACTGCTGGAGCATCCGAGCGCTCATCAGCCATGCGTTACTCAGCATGTCTGACACTTGTCATCCTTAGTCTTGCAGCCTCCCACCAGATGACGAAGGGCTCACAGAGAATTGCTGGAGTGTTTTGCTTTGGAATTTTATTTTAGGCAAATTTCTAAATAGCTATCTGTTTATACTGCAGGCGGTCAGAGCAACGCACTTGGCATCTCAAGAGGAAAAGCAGGGAGGTTTACGGTGGTCTTAAGTTTTCAACAGAGATCATTCCATTTTATGGAGCTATTTTCCAAGGGAGCTCTGTCTCTTGCTGTCATAGTATCTGCTGACAGTAGCTGGCAGAAGCTTAGTTCCTCGTGTTTAACCATTCAATTACTTGCCAGAAGGCTGTTACATATTTTGATAGACCCGAGTGCTCAGGATTTGAACATGTACCATTTGCCCTGATAATACTGGCTGCAGGGACTAGGGGCTGGGGAGCAGGTGCAGAATTCTACAGCTGAAACAAAATAAGAGACAGCTATAACTGAAATAATTGCAAGATGTTTTATATTTCTTGGGGTTTGTTTCTTGCAGTTCATTTTAAGAGATGTGTTAACCTTAGCTTAGCTCTTAGTGAGCTAAGTGCTAACAGTGAGCTTGGACAGCTGGTAGTGGAAAATTTATTTGTCTGTCTAAGCAAACACATCACTGCATGAGTGATTGAAGTGGGGTTTTAAGTGTAGGATAGTTCAAAGTCCATCACTCTACCAAACTAAGAAGTGAAGACAAGTGAAGTCACTGGTTTCTTGTGGAACAGTTTAATTCATATAAAATACTTTGAACAGATATTTGGCACACTCTGGCACTATTTCTGACTGACATGTCTGTAAAGCCTTACCTCACTGAGTTATGGAAGCTCTGTGGATAGCTGACATTTCCTGTTTGTTTTCCTCTTACATCTACAATGAAAAAATCCAAACTTCATATTCACAGTTGTCTAATTAAAGGCATAAACTGCACAGAACACACTGTTTGCATGCGCGTATCTGTGTGTAAGGCAACATGAAGGGCAATTCTGCAAGCTGCATGTTAGAAAACCAAGATGATGTTGAAGTGTTTCAACTCTCCTTGAACAAACAGTTCAAGTTCTCTTACACTGAGAGATAAGTAGATTTGTTAGTTCTTATCTACTAGGGAGGATATAATATAATCATCATTCTGCAATGCCTTACTGATCACATGGAAGGAAGAAGTCATCCTGTCTTAAAGTGTTAGCCCACTTCTTATCTGGGATAGTGGCAGGGACTGATACAAACCATGGCTATCTACAGAGGTAGGTGCTCTCTGTGCTGGACCCTAGTCCTGGGCACCTCATTCGTCCAAACAAGACCAAGGGCCCTGGTGAATGCACATCCCAGGCCCTTCTTGATCTACAGCCTTTGGAGGCATGTTTGGAGACAGGCAGCAGGGGCTTCAGATCTGACCAGCTGTGTCTATACACATCTATGCTGCCAGCACGCTCTGGATCGCTACTCAGCAGTATATGCACAGCACATACAGCTCATAACAGTCTGTCAGACACTGGCATTGCTTCTCATTGCCTCTTGGGGAGGGAAAAGCATTTTATTTTACTGCTTTCAAATGTTTAGTTGAAGGTGTGTTTGCTCTACTTAAAAACAGTATGTCCTTCTAAGTCTGCGTGCTTGGTTTTGTAGGGATGAAAGGAGCCACAGCTTGGCCTAAGTGAGTAGCTTGGTAATATAGATGAATAGACAAGATAGCAAGCAGTAGGATCACTATGGGGTCTGGAGAGCTGTTCACCATGGACTCTATTTTGTATTTCAAGGAAATATTTTAGCAAGTAAAGTAACTAAGCCAGATTTAAGAGTTTTTTTCCCTTGTGGTTGTACTCACTGCACAATATTAATTATGGTTGACTGGCAGGCTAAAAAAGAAGGCCATTTCATAGTCTATAAACTTCTGCATGTCAGGTGCTGTGAGTACAAGAGCTACCGGTAGCTAAGAAAAATCATGGGTTCAGACATACAAGCAAGCTTTCTGTTGCATGAAGCAGAGACAGCATAGATTTATTTCTTGGCTTGATTTTGTTTGTGTTTGAGAGGTACTGCAGCATAAGAAGTAACACTACCCACTTTACTTGCAACTCTGATTCTGAGGGAGTGTGAATACATTCTTCGACTTTTATATGTGAATGATGCAAATAAGGAATCTTTCAGATAACATCTGGACGCTTGAGTACCAGTGATGGCACATGTTGACAGCATAGCATGTGAGACAAAGCCTAGAATGGGGTGCTGTAGTGCTGCAGTGAATAATACAGAAAGCAGGATTTCTCTATTAGTCATTCAGGAGATGTCTAATAATTGCCAGAAAGTACCACAGTCTCAGGAACAGTCAACGTTTCTCTCTAAGGCAATGCTATAGAAGACTGAAAAGTGGGTTGTCTAATTACTGTAGCTGAGCAGCTGAACTAGTAGAGAGCTGTGGAATATGGCTGAGAAGCAGCTAATTAATGAAATAGAGACATCTTGCTCATTAGTCCCTCAAAGGTCTGCAGAAGAGCTCTGTGACGTCTTAAAAGGAAGATACGCAGATTGTGAAACCTCTGAATGCCTCGCATGGAGAAATGAAGTGTGAAAGGAACTAAGGAGGCTGGTAGCATTTGGAGTGTGAGCACACACTGTCTGTGCGTGTGAGGCAATTAAGGAGCCGCAGCGCCTGACGGGCACTGGAACACAGAACAAATGCTCTGTATCTATGCATGGGCAGAGGGTACCCACACTGAGAGAAACCCAGCCATTGGGATTGGAGTTACTGGTGTGATTTCCTTTGCTGGGCTTAATTAAAGAAGTGCAGTGTTACATTTGCTGCTACTTAAAATACAGACAGAGAAAAGCAATTTCAGTGACTAATTGCAGAATGCAGCAAGTGTCTGGTGGGAGATGCAGATGCTGGAACAACTGGCATTAATATTGGCTAGTAAGTACAGTACATGGATGTTTTGGGGATATCTAGGCAGGGTTCTGCCTGGGCATGTGTCAGCAGTGACCAGAGAGAAGGACAAATCCTGGAAGGAAGACTGAGCCAATAACAACGATGGAAATATCCTCAGGAGTGAGAAAACCTGTGCTCCCTTCATTGCAGTTTACTGAGACTAGCAGTCAACTAGATGCCTTTGGGTCTGTGAGCAAACCAAGAGTAAGGTAAACAGCTTGACTAACAACAACTAGTAATCTAATTCCAAGCCTTATTCTTATTGCTGGGTCTTGCCTGTCTTTTGTATATTTGGACTTTTCCACTGTACAGCTGCAGTCTGCTGTTGCTTTTCCTAAAACTTGCATGACTAGAGAAAAATCCTACTCATCAAGGTGTCTGAGTACCATATTTTTCCATTATTTTTCTCGTAAGATTACATTCTTCCTTCCTCAGGTCAACTTTCCAAAAGGCACAGGCACTTCCAGTTTGTGTATTCAAAAACTTAATCCACAGTATAAACAGAATATTGCTGGCTATTCCACGTCATTCTGTTTTCCTTCACTGCTTCTTGGCAACTTAAACTGCTGATGCCGGATTAGTTGCAGGGCTCTGGGTGCTATTGCTGCTAGCCGCAATAGCTGCAGTCCCTTCCCTGTGTTGTCTATGGTATCCCACAATGATTCCTGGGGCTTGGGGGGTTTTGGGGTTTTTTACCTGATGTGCCACACATTGCAAGAGTTAGATTTCAGAACAAGAGTAATTTAATTTTGAGTCTAACCAAGTACTGCAAGTAATAGGTTTTGTAAAAGAGTAGTTGAACTCCGAGGTTAGCATCTGACCTGCTCTGGCTCTATACCTAAGGTGTTAACCATCTCTGATATGTTTCTGATAGTCCCTCTTTAGTATGAGGTTTATAATCCTAATTTATACCCAGTTCTGATTTTCAGTGTGGATTTAAAAGTCAGTAACCTGGACCTTCAGCCTTAAACTTCACCTTGAACGATCTTATAATTTCATTATATTGGTAGGAATCTGACGCTGAGACATTTAGCTATTCTAGTGAGTACCTTAAGTCCTTCTGTCACATTCCCTTTAGAATACTAAGTATGTCTGTCTGCCAGGTATGCTTATTTTTGGGTCAACTGACTAGATGATTCCATCTCATCCTGTTTTCTGCTCTCCTGCTTCTACCTGGACAGCATCACCATATTGAGTGACCTTTCAGGTGTTGCATCTAATTTCTCATTTACAAAGGACATTTCTATCATCAATAATGATCTCAACTTGAATGTATCTTTTCTATATTTTGAGAAAAGTGGTTCTCTGCATACTGTTGTATTATAAACGCATTATTTGTATATAGGAATGAATTGTAGGAACTTTTGAAATAAAGGTCATTGTTAATAAAAGGAGATTACTTTTTAGGTTACCTGAACTAGAATATTTAAATGCATTAAACCTTTAGAGCTGACTGTCATGAGAAAATGACTGAGGAATTGACTCTCAAAAAACTGTTCAGTGGGATACACATTCTCTTATATTTCCAGTCTGACTTGATAACTGATCTATATAAGCTGTTGCTTACAGACATAGTTTTAAATAACCTTGGAAAGTGTCTCTTGAAGCTCCCAGCCTCTTCCTCTAGGGCCCAACATTTTCCTTCTGAACACCAAATGCTTGCACTTTTTGGCTTGTGACTTTCACTGGCTGCAGATTGGAGGAATCAAGATGCCAACACCTGTTAAGTAAGCTAGCTAGAAGGTCTCCCTAACCATATTTTCTACATTCAAAGCTTTTCAATAAACCATGAATTCAAACAGAAGTGTTCTTAGATGTCATAAGTAGCGGTTATGCAAGTAAATGCATCACTGCTCTGCTTGTGTCCCAATTGCCTTTTACCTGACTTCTAGCCCAGATGTGGTGACAACATGACAGGTATGATCCTTTGTCCACTGTGTCACCGCAGTGACTCGTGGTCAGACTACCTGGATAGAAGCATATTCTTGCTAATGCGTGCGTGGCTGTGAAAATGTGAGTGAATCCAATTTAGTTTAAAATCAAAATTGCCCAAAAATGTAATACACTAGAGCCCTTTGTGTTTGAGGAAGGTATAATACTGAAAAGGTACTGCAAAGGGAGATGATAATGCTTCTTTGAGCCTTTTCCTTAGTTTGGCAAGTAGAACCAACACAGAAGGTTTTGGAAAACTGCATTCTCAACGCCAGTGTTCTCACAATTCTTGTTTAGCTACATAAAAGTAGAGCACATTTTCTTTTGGGCACTGGCTCACATCAGGCACTTTATAACTAAGGCTGTGTTACAATCTTTATAGTAACACACCTGGATAATGAGTAACAAATTAAACATTTATACAGCTTACCTGGCACTTCAGCAGAAAAAGTATGAAAAAGCCATAGCAGAAACTTGTGGAGGCTCTTGCCAAGTTGTAGTAGGAGCTGCCATGGTTGAACATGCATGCAAGTCATCTGAAGATGGACAGTCCTGGAAAAAGAAAAGTGTAGCCTATGGCTTTTATGAAAAAGACACTTTATGCTGTCAAACACTACATAAAGTGTAATAAAGAATGTGAGGCCTGCAAACTCGCTAATCCCAAGAGCCAGGGTGCATGTGTCTCAGATATGTCAAAGCACAAACTAGATCTGAAATATTTCCAGCACTGGCATCAAAATGCCAGCTGGGTCAGCACTGGAGCTCAGGTGTCAGTTTTCCTCAAGGTACTGCAGGGCTGCAAGGCAGCACTAAAGAGGATCCTCTGGGGGTAACTCTTAGTACAGCCTCTCCCCCTTTGTACAAAAGGAGGGTTTTCTTATTAAAATGGAAAGTTATTCTGGAGTTGGAGCTACATGTTGAAAAGAGATTGTCACCCTTCACTTTCTGAATTGGATATTAAAAGTACCCTCACCTTGCTAAAAAGACATTAGCATTACTTTCAAATAAGGCCACATTTTCACATAATGAAATGTTCTGTATTGTCCTTCTCACCTTCTTCTTTTATTATGGCCCAACCATTTGCTGTGGTACTGGGAGCTGGATCGGGGACCTGATTCCACTTTAAGAGGGGAGAGTTGTGAGTGCAGTTAACACATATATTTGTAGATCTTTTGTTATAAAACAGGATCTTTGCTCTTGATTCAGTAGAGAACAAGGTAAATGTTTGCTGACATGTTTAATGCATTATCATTAGTCATGGGGGGAATATAGAAGAGGAAGTGGCTGCTGCTGTAATGTCTGAGTTAAACTTCTCCTAAACTCTCTTATCTGTGAGATTGACTGTTTTTTGGGGTGGGTGTGTGGGTGTGGGTGTGTTAAACTTCTTTCCCCGCTAGAAATTAAAAGTCACATTAGTGATCACTTTTGAATAATAACTTGGACGAGCCTAGGTTAAAGTTAACTGCCTTTTTACAGGGCAACTCTTGAATTCCACAACAGAAAAAAACCTCCAAACCTGTAAATGTGTTTGTCTTCTGACTTTAATCTATAAGTATATTTCTACATTGCATTCTTGTGCGAATAAAAAACCAGAAAGCAAAGACAACAGATGCCATCACTGTGATGAGGAAGAGGAGGCAGCTCAAGGAAATGAAAAATCTCACATTTCTTGGTGTGTTTAATCAATATCAGAAGATAGCTGTGAAATGATTATTCTTGTAACCATCTTGTGTTAGTTTCCTGTTTCTATTTAGGTACTGATTAAATATAAATAGTAATTTGTCTGTGGATAGTTGAGAATGGAAACTGGATAACATTCAAGAATATTGTACTAGTTTGAAATCAAACCAGTGGGAGATCGCAAGTCAGAATTATAATTTTAATAGAAGAAAATTAAAAGAAATAAATAAATGCAGTAATACAAGGATACTGACAAAAAGTCAGAATACAACCTGACACTCTATGGTGGTGGCAGTCCAGGCGAAAGTGGTTCTGCTGGAGCAGTGATCCTGTGGAAAGAAGGGACTGAAAGTCCAGCAGTAGGTCTTGTCTTCTGGGAGTCCAGCAGGCAAGTCCCGCTGTGGTGTTCAGAGTCCCAGCTTATATCCAGGATGGGATAGTTGGCTCCTCCCTCTGGGCGGAGCATCTCACAGTGGCATGGTGAGTCCTGTGATAAGGCACTGATGGGCCATTAACAGGAGATAGTCCAAGGGGGAGTTATTTCTGAGTCATGGGGTGAGGCATTGATGGCCCATTAACAGGAGATAATACAGAGGGAGAAGGCAGGGAAAACACTGCTCCACCTGGTTCCAACAGCTCACAAAGATGGTAACAGAATACACTTCAACCCAGGACAAATATATATATATATTCAATAGTATCCATCTCTTGGTTATTAAACAGATGGTGCTCTTCTACAGAAGGCTTGGTGACCTCTCCTGGATAAAGACTCCTAAATGGCTGGGAATGCTGTATTTCTTCATGAGAGAAATCTGATCTCCATCACAAGCTGGAATGATCCTTTCATTTGTTACCAACCACATTAGATGAAACTGATTGCTGTAGTCAAGAGCAGAAAATTTCCATTGCATCTCACAAACCATGTGAAAGAAACTGTGTTTCAAAGCGTGACTCGGATAAGGCTGTAATACTGGGTTCAGTTCAGTAAGCTGAGGTTTTTAAGTGAAAGCTTGGAATTACTAACTTTGCTGCCAAGTGAAAGTTCTTATTCTTTTAATTCTGCTGCCGAAAAGGGCTCTGTTGGCAGGTACTGGAGAGTTCCTGGCTGACTTTGCTGGAAACCTTGCAATGTTACAGAAACCACTAGCCACCCAGTCTGCTGCATATGGGACATGAACTGTAATTCACTGACATTTTTGCTGGTCAATTAGGGGTGCACCCGTGTGACTGAGGCCTTGATCTATGTCTGTGCTGTGCAAGCTGACACATGCTCTTGCAGGCTTGCCAATTCTGCACTGAGCTCCGTAGAGACCATCCTCTGCAGGGCTTTAACCGAGGACAATGGGGAGTTGGATTCCTTTCATAGTATGATGTGGGACCACTATGATCTTGCCAGAGGATTCCTGGGAAGCTGCCAAAAAGACAGCAAAACTTTCTTTTATTCCATTCAGAAGGAAAATAACCTGGGATTCTCTACACACACCATACAAGCAGAGCTCTTTCAGTATGTGCCCCCAGTCTTTTTAGCTTTAAATCCAAGGTTAAGATGTTGGAATGTACATGGTTCAAAGATCCTCCTGAACAAAAAGCTTCTAATACTGTAAAAGCCTGAAAGCCTTAGTTTCATCTGTTCCTGTGCTTGGTTCTATCTAAGCAGCAATATGTTGAATGACTTGGAGTGGGTCTTGAAAGTCTGGCAGTGTAAAAGAACATACATGGTATTGAAAGACTTCTTGAAAGAACTGAGCTCATTTGGAAGTGAATACTAAGGGTTCAAGTCTATAAGCTCTGTAAGTTTCTAAAGGCCCTGCTGCTTGCATCTTTTTTTCTTGTTTACTAAAATTATTCTTCCTCTAAGAATACTAAAACTGCATATCTTTCTGTTCCTTTAGTGAAAAAAATTAGGGTTTTTTTTAATACTGTAATCCTTAATATAGAGTCATCATATTGTAATTGACTTGCAGCCTTACTTGGGACAAAACATTTGTCCTGCAATTTATTTATCTGTTCTCACCCAAATGCTGGTGCAGGAAGCAGACTGGAAAACTTGAGGGGTAAAATACTGTCTAAAGCCCAGGGAAACAGTAAGAACCATTATAACCCTATAGGAGGATGGCAGCTGGTGTTGGCTTTTTCCTGGTTCTCAATAGGTTCTTGCCAGGCCTCTTTCCTCTTGTACACGAGGTGTTTTGTTAAATCCAACTTACGGCATTAAGGAGTTTCTGCGTTTAAACATGCTGTGTGGATTTGTCACTGTGCATTGCTGCAGGTCTCCTTCCACAGCTCCTGGCAATAATGCTCTTACAGCACCTTCTACTGAACTCTTTTAAAAGTGGGAATTGTCCTTGCAGTAAAAAGTCATGCAGGCTTGATACCATAATGTGCTGGAAAAGCTGGATGTCAGCTGGCATCAGTATGACTCTTTACTGAGGATGGCAAAACTCTTCCCCTTTGCCCTTTCCTTGCAGGATATCTTATTGAATCTGATGTGTGTGGACCAGAGAAGTAGCAAGTCTGCCAAAGGATTTACAATGTTTAAAAGCCACCCTCTAGAATGTATGCTGGAGGCAGGAATTTCTTGAATATTTTGCACCAGTTTCTTTCTCCCTCCCCCTGAAAGTGACCATCTTGCAGCGTCACTGTATGTGCACACAGGGGAGGAACCACATTTTTTTTCGAAGTGTTTAAATGATTTTGACTAATCTGCTGGAGTCAGAGTCAAGGAAATGAGAACTAGCACAGAAATGTGTGAAAAATGGCAGACTAGCTTCTTCAGAGAATACACAGAATCATAGAATGGGTAAGATTGGAAGAGACCATAGTGGCCATGTGGTCCAACCCCCCTGCTCTATCAGGGTCATCCTGTAACACATTGCACAGGATTGTGTCCAGATGGTTCTTGAATATCTCCAGTGAGGGAGACTCCACAACCCCTCTGGGCAATCTGTTCCAGTGCACGATCACCTGCACAGTAAAGAAGTTCTTCCTCATACTCAGGTGGAACTTCCAGTTTCAGCCCATTGCCATTTGTCCTATTGCTCGGCACCACTGAGAAGAGCCTGGCTCCATCCTCCTGACAGCCTCCTTTCAGAGACTGATAAACATTAATGAGATCCCCTCTCAGTCATCTAAAGGCTGAACAGCTCCCTCAGGCTTTCCTTGTAAGAGAGATGCTCCAGTCCTCTCAACATCTTTGTTGCCCTCCACTGGACCTGGCCCAGGAGCTCCATGTCATACACACATACACAGTCATCTCTCAGCTTTATTTCCCCCTCACACATACCCCTCACACTGTATGCATAGCCCACTTTTCTTACCTGTTATATTTTTTTCTTCTCTTCTTGACTTCAAATGGTGGAAATGTTGCCTCTGCTACTGTCAGTACAGGTAAGCAAACATCTTTCCTTCTGCTGCAGGCCTCTAGTTAGCCCCAAATCTTCCATAGGACATGGAAACAGCTTTTTTCTTCACATGCTGATCAGAAGTCCCTTCTGTAGCTCATTACAAGACTGCTCTGAGTCACTGGGGTAGAAAAGTTTTGACCAGCAAAGTAGTCCAATGACTGCCTCACCCATAGATGTGTGTGCTAGGAATATCTGTCTTCATTAGAAGTAGGGGGTGCAATACAGAAACAAAACAAGAGGCTATTTTGTGCATGCCCTAAGTACAATAGCATTCCAGTCAGGTACTGTGTGAATGTTTGATCTGCTGCTCATGTTTTAAGGTGTGACTTGGGCAGGTTCTACTTGACTGGGACATGAACAAGTTTACTGCCAAATATGCCCACTGATGTATAGTCATTAACTCAAGCTTTTGGGGGAAGTTTTACACTGTGGGTATTTTCCACACAGTTCTAGAAGAAGTCTTATATAGAGAGGATACAGATCTTAGCAGGCTGTAAACTTATATTCTTCCTTTTGATATTCTGTATTTATTTGCCCATCTAGATGTCCATTATCTAAAATGCTGTGAAACCTCCAGTGTAAGCAAGTGGTCAAAGAAATGACCAGCGGTCTTTCATCAAAATATCCTTCCAGAATTTCACAGGTACTTTAGAGAGCAGTTTGTGCATTAAGGGTCATCCACAATGCTGAGAAATAAGCTTTAATGTCAGTGTGGGCTTCCTTCAAAAACGAACTTTAGGAGGAAGAGGATATTCTTCAGTATGAAGTAAAAGGGAATATCATTTTGAGAGCTGGCTGAAAAGCTTGAAAGTCTTCTGAAATAAAGAATTGCAACAAGTGCAGCCATCAGGCTTGGAACTGGCATGAAAATCCTTGCTTTGCTCCAAATGTCCATTTCTCTAAATATGTAAGTTACTGCTTTGATAGTGTAGATCAGAGCTTGATCCTGAATTCTGTATTTATGAAAGGCACTTGTGTCAATACTTAATGTGTTGTCTTTTAAATCTCATCCTACAGGGTGCTTACATTTAAAGTTAATTCTATCCTGATATACATGCAATTCATAAAATTCGTGCCTGTATAGGTTAAAGCATTTAATTAAGAAGAAGCCTTATTGTGAAATTCAAATTTGCTAGATGTATGCCTTAAACCCTGTAAGTTTTTCTGCTACCTCAGATATGCAACTCAGAGAAATCATGAGTGTGATATCATTTGTTTTACTGTTTTTGTAATTAGTATTTTGTTGTCTTTAGGAATCCCATGTTAGTGTCTGTTATAATATGTGTGTGTGTTTTGGCATAAAATAGTTGTAGTCGTTCGTATAAAACTATTTAAATTTAGGACCTTTTAGATAACTCCCGAGCATTTTTCCTCTTGAAGATTGTACCTCAGTTGTCCTGGATATTTCTAGATGTTTGTAATATTAGAGTATAAGTTAAAATGGCCATTATTTTATGTTGTGTGTTGGTTCTGTCTTTATCCATCTCAGGAACCCTTAAGTATTATAACAATAGTGTATAGTTAGTTTAGAGAAATGTTAAGTTATTCCTCAAAATTGCACTATGGAAAGAAAAAGTAATAAATGTAAGAAATAAGTTTAAAGCACACTATTATCCTCATATGGCGAAACTAAAAATTCCCTTCCTGCCTGAATGGACACAAAAGAAGAAAAACTGGCATTTACATTTACAAAGGTGGATTCCAACACGATCAAAATTTGGGTGTCCACCCGGACTGCAGATGGAGATATCTTATCAGCGCTAAGCACCCACACCTCCGATAGGATCTGACAATTAGCAGGACATCTGGACAAACCTCCTCTTTTGTTACACCCGTATCAGCAGAGGAAACCTTTTGTTTCTATTTTAAGCAAGGCTCCGGCTCTACGATCGAAGCTCCATGACCAGGACTCCAGCTCTACGATCGAGGCGCCATGATCGAGAGTCACGTCATCCTGTTTCTATTCAGCAATAGAAAACTTTTTGTATCCATTCAACTCTATTCAGAGAACACCCTCAGTGGAGGCAGAGGCGAGGCACTGAAGGTGATGTCACCTCAAAACGTACTGCACCGCCTGAGGGCTGAAAAACAGTATATAAACCGGCAGAAGATGGAGACAAATTGGTGATTTCTGGGAGGCTGTAGCATGACAGGCACTAAGCTAGGGCCAGAACTCACCCGTGCCGGCCGGTACTAAGGACTTTTTCGGTGATGGTGTTTATTATTATTATTACCATAAACTCTGTTGGTAATTTTTAATAAATTGTTACTGTGTTTTTGCACGTAATCTGGCTTCATTTATAACATATCCCAACTCAACATTGAAAAGAGGTTGTGAAAGTTGTCAGTTGGAAGTTCTCAGCCCAGTGTATGCAAGCTTAAAGATGGCTAATATGATGTGTCTTGTATCAACACAAGTGATTCAGTCCTTCAAACACTATAAACCAGGAATTTTACGATCAGATTAAGTTGATAATTGGGAGACCTGTTGGGAGGAACTATGCTCATCTAAGAATAGAACAATGACATGAAATTGAACTAGGAGCAGCACTGAAAGGTCACTGCTCCTTAAACATCAGTAATATGGTGACACACAGGTGGAGAGAATTATATGAAGTTCAAACAAATTAACATAACCAGACTAAAGATAAAACCCACAGAAAACCGATTAAAGTCAGAGATTAAAACAAGAACTTCCTTGTCTGTCCTATAAAAGTGACCATCCAGATGATTACCGAGATGACCCACCTTAGCTATTTCTGAGAACAAATATCCTTTGTCCATTATTGCAGAGCTTAAGATTGAAATAGCATGACGTTGCACGTGTATTAAGATAGAACAAACCATGAAGAATAGTATAAAGAAACTCAGTTGAAAGAAGAGCATTATGCATTATGATTAGCTGTTTCAAAATTTGTTTCAGTAAAAGAATCCTGTTCAGTTTCAAATAGAACAACACAGGGGTTCAACTAGTCAAATAAAATCAGATTTTAATAGAAGATATTATGAGGAACTTTTTTTGTACATAAATATTGTGTTTAAATATGTTTGTTCTAGCCTAAAAGATCCCCTGACAACAAATTAAATTTTCTACTAAAGCAAAGCCAAATATTCTACAGTAGAGATAAAAATCAAACTCAGATTTTCAGATTGTGGTGGATTATCTACAATACCTCTTGTCTCACGTGCAGAATGCCCACAATTTGCAACACTACGGAATCCACATCAAGGCAGATGGGAGTCCTTACACCACCCTCAGAGCGGGATATAAGGAGTTTCAAGAGTCACAAGGCTTGCAAAAGCCAAGAATTGGGAAAAGTGAATAAAAGCCTTGAAAGGTTCCCGCAGGAATGTAAATGAGAGACTGACTTCCCTCCTGATCTCCCCCTAGAAGGCAGCAAGGGCACTTCTCATGAGAGGCCGGATATTGGCCACACCTTCTCTTGGTCCATGTCTGGGTGAGGAGGAGTCCCTTGTTGCTTGGGCTGGGACTGAAGATTTGGACTACAAGGTAAGACCCAGAGTCTGAAAGGCAAAAACAGGAGCAGAAATTAGGGCAGGTGATTTGCTCACCGGTGAGTGAATTCTGAAAAGATGTAAGAAAGGCTGCCATCAGTAGAGGCCCAAGTCAGGTATAAGAAGTTTCTGTTTCTAATGCAGCCAACTGCAAGCAGCTATCTGGTTAAAAGATGTGTAAATACTAACTAAGAACTCTGGGAGATGTCAGTTAGCCTGCCCTGGGCTAAAAGAGATTTCTTACAGCTTTCTGTTCCTGGTTGATGCTTCAGACCAAGAAAGCTATTAGTATGCTGCTTCCTTCATGTGCAGGTATCCATATGTGCATGTCTAGATGTATGTAACTTATTAATAATCTTCCTCCCAGGCACCACTACAGATATCTCTTGAAAAAATTCTGATTAAAATGAGACTTAATGTTTAAAAAAACCAGGGTTGTGTAAAAATCTGGTCTCCTTCAGGATGAGGGGGTTGTAGCTTTGGCTGGTGACTCTCTTGAAATGATGACTACCTCTGGCACTTCAAGGGAGCAGGGCATGGTCATAACTGATGGTCATGTGTTTTACATCCTTGTATCTCCACACAGAGCTGTTACTGAGGAAATGCCAGAGGAAACAACTGGCAAAGCTTTGGCACCAAGAGCTCAGTGTGAATGTAGGGATTTTCTTTCTGCTTTTCCCAAATAGTCCTAGATATTGCAAGCGACCAGCTCAAAAGAGTTCCCCAGAACTAGGGCTTTTTGAAAGCTGTTACTTCACATTATATTTCTCAGTAAAGCAATGTCATGCTGCAGCATGTGAGAGCACTTGTGTTCTACATTTATCAATTTTGAAAACTCTTTTAATCTGCCATTAAGGTTTACTGTGCTCAAAATAATCTGCCAGCAGACACATTTTTAAGTGCCTCAAAACTATAAAGGATAGGTATTCTCTTGCCAAAGCTCCTGAGCTCAGTACTGTGGTTGTGCACTGGAGTCAGCCTGCACATCTGTGTGGCCTCCAACTTACACTTTGATAAAGGCTTGCAGAAAACTCCAGCTTCACTTGAGTCATGCGAAGGACCTGAAAGAAAAGTCAGCATGGTAAACTGCCCTAGCAAAGGGCTTTCAAAATTTTTTCAAGACATGCCTTTCATTCAAAGCAAGCCCAGCTTGTGCATCTCAAATGTTTGTGCATGCCAAGGAATAGGACTTCTGCTTTTCTGTCAGCAAGATGGATTTTATGACCATCTCTAAATCCTTTTATTCAGATTTTATTGCTATAGTTGAACAGTTCCTTCTATATCACATGTTTTGCATACTTGTAATTTCACAAATTAGTTTCCTACCTCCATATTGTCTATCCAAATATTGTTTTCCATTTCTATTATCAAGATTGTCTGACATGCCAGATTGAAAAAACAATCACAACTGGTCAGTGCTGTATATCTGAAGAAGAGTCTTAGAATTCATTTCTGAACTAAAAGGTAAGAAAGAAGTGCTAATTCAGCAATACCTCTGGTTTTCTAAAGGTTATTAGGCATCCCATGATGTTAAAATGCCACTTTTTTTCCCCAGTCCTTAGTGCTGCTTTTGAAGATTGCTACAAACAGGCACAGCTCTCTAAAGAGTTTTCCTGCCAAGTATTCAGCAAAAATTGACAGGGTCTTAAGCCTTAATAGTTGCTTTAGGGGAGAGAGGCTGTATTGGGAATGGAACTGCTTTTGGGCAAAAAAAGTCAGAATTTTGGAGAATGGTTGAAATCTGCACGTAACTACAAGGGTATCTATTTTGTTCCCAGCTCATTTCTTGACATGGAGAAAACACTGCAGGGAGGGCTCTGGAGTACTGTGGATAATAATCCTCTTGCCCTCCCTGTCTGATTCCTTGATCATTCCCTTCCGTTCTGAGAGATGAATTAAGAGCATCCTTGTACACTGGTGAGAAGCCTGTAGATGGATAAAAGTAAGCAGAATGATAAGTTAACTTACAAAATGTGGAATAACCACATTCCCATTACTAGTGCATTTTTTCTTCTCACCCTAATGGAGTCAGACACAGCAGGATATTTGCTGTAAGATTCTCTCCTTCATCTATTTATTGGATAGTTGTAGTTCCATAATGTTGGAATAAGTTCCTATAGCCTGAACTGAGAAGAAAGTCCTCAGTCATGCATCTCCTGATGAATCCCATCAGTGCAAGGTGCTGCCCAGCAGTTGATTCTTAGAGCTGTTGAGCTTGAGAGAAAATTACAGCACCAGGGATTTTTTTTGCTGTTGTATTTTGTTTGTTTGCTTTTGTGAAGTGATGGGACATTCTATATGTTGCAATGACTCATCTGAATGTTGTACAAGGAGGTGGTCACCTGTAAAAAAATTTAATGTTTCTGAATTATTATCAAGCCCAGTTACTATCTAGCTAAGCCATGAAATAGCAGTGTGTGCTTCTGGCCAAACTACTGCTCTTTTGAAACATTACTCAGCAGGAGTATGTGGCAACTACTTGATATAGATCAAGTCTATGGTAAGCCCTGGGTCTAGGTTTGAGCAGATTTTTTTAAAGGGATGATTAATGCAAAATGCTTTCGATTACTTTTATAAATGCCTTTAACTGAAATGTTAATGTAATGTTAATATTGTTTAGGAGCCTTAAGTAGTGATTCATCTGAATACAGCTGAATAATGCATCTTTTGCAGGAGTTTCCAGTTGAGGCACTGATGGTATGTCTGGAATCTCTCCTCTCCCTCTGAATAGTGACTGCCAGAGCTCTCAAGGTTTGAAGGACAAATAATTGTGCTCTGCACCCTTTTCTGTAGCCTGGCAAATACAGTGCATCTATTGTGCCTGCTAAGGGATCCAGGCTAACAATAGTGCATTTATTAACTAGGTTTCTATGCTTCTGGTTGTTTTGTTTATCCCAGAAGTGCTCAAATAAAAGGTAAAATTTTTGTGCCATGTTATCTGTCAGTGATTTTTAAAATATTTCTGAGTTAAAAGCCAAATTGGACTTCTTTGTCCAGCAAAATCTTGCTGCCTTGGTGACAGTTTCATCCTGTTCAGGGGATAACTACTGTCTTCCCTGATCTGAGTTCCCTGTACAATGATTTAGTCTAAGGTCCCTTCTAGGTAGCCTCATATTGCAGTGAAAGTCTGATACGGTGGGAATTAGGGGGAGACACAGCAGTGGCATACTCAAACACCTTTTCTTTAATGCAGAAAAATGATGGAGCTGGGAGAGGTAAAGAAAAGAACAATCTAACATTCCTTTATTATATTCCAAAAGGGAAAGTCAGACCCTAAACTATATGTTAAATAATTGCTATAAATCTAATCTAGGATTCCTTTGAATGTGAACCATTAGTCTGCATTGTGTCTCAGTGAGTCTGCAGTGGTTACATACCTACCATTTATATAGTTTTCCAGGAGAGTCATGGAAGCTTAAAATAGCACTGCGTGCTCCTTTGTGACTACGTCCTTAAAGCTGAGCTGGTCAGCTCTGTTGGCCAGCACCATAACTGTGCTCCAAGCAAGGCAGCACAAGCACAGAGGTTTCCATTTGTTGATATACAAGTTTGAGAAGGAAGAAAGAATAAACATCCTTGCACCAAAACATTCTCAGCTTTGAAAGTCAGCTTTATTGTGAACTAACAGACAAGCTAAAAAAAGGTGGCATGACTCGTCTGTCCTCACAAAATGGATTTCTGACTGTGACTCTTCTTCGTGACACTTTGGAAATAAAGCCAGATAGATGGAATGTATTTTCCTTTCGAAAGAGACAGGCCTTTGATTCCTGTGTGAAGGCAACCTTTCCTTGCACTGCTCCTTTCAAAGAACCAAGCATAATAAAGCGCACTTTAGTTTCTACATCAAGGTGCAAGGCATTTTCAGGACTCTGAAGAGTAGAAAACAAAAACCTGCATTACACATCTTATGTTTTAACTTCACAGATGAGGAAAGGGGCAGTAACTCAGCTTCTACTTGTATTCTGCACTGTCAGCTGTAAATCCCTGCATTTAAGTGTATCACCTTTGAAGAGCTTTAATTGGTGCCTTGGAATATTTATGGCAGCAGAAGATCTTCAGGCCAAGGGACTGGGTGCTCATTCACCAGCAGGGCATCCAGTCAGAGTATAGTCAGACTTGATCTATATCAAGTAGTTGCCACATATTTCTGCTGAGTTATGTTTCAAAAGAGCAGAGTCAGAGGAGGCCTGAGTGCAGAGAAAGGCTAACTGAGCTGGAAGGTCTCTTTCAGATGAGCCATGAATGGGAGTGACTGCAGGGTTAGTGACTGCAGAATCCCTTGGTGAATATGGCCATGTTAATGGAACTCAGACGGACTCTTCCTCAACCCAGCATCTCCACTGGCCACAGGGCAGTGGGTGAAGCTTCAGAAAGCAGTACGTTTTGCCATCCTGGCAGTCGTTACCTTCCAGGGTGCAAGCTCTCCGTTCACCTAATGTGACTCAGGCCGTGCCCTGAACTGGACTGCTGAGTCATGTAGCTGCTTCTGGGTCGTGTCCTCTGCAGCTCTGTGGTGTAAGACCACCCAGCTGCAACTTTGTCCCCACACTAGCAAAATGAGGGTATGTGCTCAGACTTGAGCAATCTGTTAATTAAATCCCATTTTCTGTACATAGCTGGATAAAGGGGTGACTTCCTCGATGTCAGTCTATCTTCCTAGATAGCCAGTCTAACGTGACAGCAAATTTCCTCAAATAGCTGATATGCTTTCCCATGAATAAAGCACTAAGGTGTCAAACTTTATAGAGATTTAAAAACAACCGCGTGTGTTGTTTTTAATGACTCTTCAAACTAATACAGGAATTCCTCCTACCACAAACCAGGAATCTTTTTACTGTCTGTCTGTCAATGGCTCAGAAAGGCCGCCAGGGGGAAGAGTTTATCTGCCTTTCAGGTACCAGGCCTTCATTCCTCGAACCGTTTAAAACTCGATACTAATTCTAGGAGAGAAATCCAACTGCTGTGGTTATAAAACAGTGTTCAGCAACCTAAAGTCTTCAGTAGGTTACAAATAAGTTAAAGTAATTTTTGTGGTCTAGTACAGATTACAAACTGTTATAAACAAAAGCCAGATTATTGCAAAAACAACAACAATTTATTAGAAATTACCAATAGAGTTTCGGTCATAAAAACAAGCACCACAATCGAAACATCAATGTGCCGAGCCTAGGCTTTCGACACAGGGTGAACTGCCCCAAGTCCTGATGCCTGCCACACCAAGACTCCCCAGTTCACCGGATTCAGTCCTCTTTTGGGCAGTTTTTATACTGTTTATTTGCCTTCTGGCGATGAAACGAACGGCTCCGCTTTATCCCGTACATGGTGACATCAGAATCAGAGTGCGGAGCCCCCTCCTCGCCAGGCTGAATGGAAACAAAAGTTCTTCATCACCGTTCTGGGTGGGACAATAGCAGGCACTGGTCATGATGTCTCGCTAACGAGGTTATCCTCTGGTGATTGGAAGTAGTTAACGCCGATGAAGATAAGAGATTTCATACAGAGTTTGGGTGTACACCTTGATATTCCAGATTATGTTGGAACTAGCCCTTTGTATATGCTGATTCCTGGTTTGAAAAGAGAGTCTCTCTTTTGTATTTCTTGCGAAACCGGTTTTTTTCTTCGGTTTCAGAGGAAAAGATTTCAAAACGGCGGTGCCCTCTCTTTACTTTTTATATTTTTATATTTAGCTTATTTTGCTGTACAACCTTAGGGTTTTTGTGAAATTCTAACATTTATAACATTAACAGTCTCATAACATTAACTATGGTGACTAACTAACACAAATATAACAGTGTTCAGAGGTAATTACAGTGTTNNNCGAAGTCAGACACAAATATACAAAGAAATATCCACG
>VYXC01003955.1:0-52671 GCA_013397175.1 Platysteira castanea
CATTAACGAAGATGTTAAATAAGACTGGTCCCAATACAGAGTCCTAAGGGACACCAGTTGTCACTGATGTCCACTGGGATCTGAGCCATGGACCACTGTTCTGGATGCTTCTAGGAGGATCTCTTCCANTCACATCCCTGTCCCCTATATATCTTACTATAGCCTCCAGAGGGATCTGTTCAGTCATCTTCCCAGGCACAGAGATGAAACTTACAGGTCAGCAGTTCCTAGGATCCTCCTTTCTACCCCATATAAAGATGGATACAATGTTTCTCTTAACACCTTAAGGTGATTCCCTTACATCACCTTAAATAAAGGTGATTTATGATCATCTTATTTTATGTTTATAATGTGGGAGCATACATCAGAGGCAGTCAGCGACCTGAGGATTCTTTTACAGGCAGTGGATTTGGACCATGTTCAGTTCTTCAAATACAGATGTCTTGGGGTAACTTGTACCATGCCTTGGAATCCATTTATTGTATTGACTCAAACTCCAGTTACTGCTTAAGCAGCCTCATGTGACTGACTCATGTTTTATGGGCTGTATTGTGAGCAACCACGGTTAGGGATGTGAATCTCACCTCTACTCTCCATACTCATAGTGCTGTTTAAGTCTGTTTAAGGTAAATATGCTTTAAAAGTGAATACTTTGGTTTACCTCCACACACAAAGAAAAATACCTCTCTGTTCCTTTACAGCTTTAGTGTTAGAAGCAGAAATCCATTGAAAAGTGCCTGTCTTGATGCCCGAGTCCTGGTAATTTCACATAGAAATTCCCAATTATATAGGTTTCCCAGTCCCACCATCACTTAAGCCAAGTATCATTTCATGCTGCATCTGGAGCTCCAAGTCTCTTGAACTTCAGCAAAGCACCTAATCTCTGATTTTAAATGGCTTCACCTCGTGCAAGTTCATTGTTCTCTTGCCATCTAGGATCATAAATTATAATTTATTCCAATGTTAAATATATGCATTAGTATCACAGTTAAGCAAGGCTGCAAAACAAAGAAGGAAAAAGAAAATCACTGAAAATCACATTGTTAAACTGGCAGGAAACCCAAACAGCTCCAATCATGTGATACCATGAAATGAAAGAGAATAGTAACATAATTCACAATGAGTTTTCTCTAACAAGACTGAATTTAATAAGAGCTATTGACATTTACAGGAAAATAAAGCCTCCTAAAATTATCTATTTGATAATATTCAGAGAAATATTACAAACAAAAGCACCTGCCTGTGTTTTAAGAATTTCCTTGATATAATTTCAAGAGAAATCCATGGTAACAATTTAAGATAAATTATTCCTTTCTCCTTAAGCAATTCTGAAGTATTAGATTCAGAAAAGCCCTGTTAGGTCAGAGTAAATGTCCTCAAATCCTACCTTGGAGAGTGGCCAAAAGCAAGTGAAGAGATTAAGAATAGGGCAAAGCTGTAGCAATGCTTTTGCAGTGATTTAGTTCTAAGGGGCCTCCTGAGGAAAAATTATTGTCTTTGCATTTAACAAGTTCCAGTAGCCACTGCTTCCTTTAATTTATGCAATTTTTTATAGCTTTTTTGTTTTGTGAAAAATAGAAAGAAACAAATCTGTATTGAATGCTTTGAGACAGCCATGATTTTATATTTCTTCTGTCATATTTTAATTTTAGCACTTTCTGTCTTTTCTTTATAGGTCTTAGTCCCTCTTGTATTTTCTTATACAGAACTTAGTGCACAATTTTGGCTTTTTTCTGTTTTTTTTCTGTTAATTTTACAGTCAATCCGTATACTTTTTAAGTCAAAGGAACCAGCTGTTAAAAAAGGACATGCATCTGTATCCATAAACCAGACTTATTCTCTGTTTCACTATTTTAACCCTAATTTTTAACATTTAGTTAAAGTTTATTTGGCCATAGCTGAGTGTTAATCTGAAGTTTTAATGGAATTATTATAAAGTGTATATATATAAAAGACCCATAAAAATTTTAGGAAATATATAATTAAAAAGCAAAACCCATAAATTTTAGAATATATGTGTATATATATACATACCTCAATATTTGCTAATGTGACTTATTTTACTTGCTTTTTTTTTGATGCCTTCCCAGTAGCATTTTACAGCATTAATTTTTATATTGATTTTCCTCCTTATCCAAAGAAGAAAGCTAGATACTTTTGTGGAGCAATACAAAGCAGAGACCAAAGCCATGTCTCCCTCTCCACTGACTGCAGGAGGAATTGATGTAGATTAAAACCCTAGTTTAGCTGATGTCTGAAACTGTGTAACGTGAAAATCTCTATCGTCCCTCGTATGCTGATGGATGAAGATTCCTTTCTTTGCTAGCAAAGCACTTCCATACTTCTCACAGCACATCTCCAGATGTAGGATTAAAGTTATTTCAAACTAACAGAAAGTGTAAGTGCAAAGCCTTCAGTGTATCTCTGCATAGTTTACACATAATCATACAGTGCTGGGTTAAACTCTCTCTTTCCATCTCAGCTGAAGGAACACAGTTCAACCTCAGTCCCTTGTTAATATTTAAAACATTTTCCCTTGCCTCTCTGAGACATCTAATATAGTTATCTTTGACCTATTGACTGGCCTTATCTATATCAAGTATTGTTCTTGATGCTTGAGTAGTCTTGTTCAAATCAATAAGGGTAAAGCTGGCATAATCTGCCTATAAATGGAAGATGTCCTTACACGTTATATGCTCTGTCATGCTGGCTACATAAACTTATTCTAATTTCACAAAGAAATTAGGAATGCATTTTAGTGGAAATCCCCTGCAAGAGCCGATTTTGCCTGTAAATTGTTATTCATAAAAATAAACAGTTTTGATATTATCTAGCACCTGTACAACGACAGGGCTTAATACATCACCTGTATCAAGTTTCAACTTAGTATTGCAACTGAAGTATCTCTGATTCATGCTTCAAAAATAAGTCATGGTGCATTTGAGCTCTGTTCCTTTTCTTACACTTTGAAGGACTTTCAGCAGTAGTGACAAACAGATTTGAAAAGGAGCTGCCTGGAATCTATGCAAGGTCAGATTGTTTCACTAGAATTCAGTTCTTAAGAACATGTGAAATACATAAAGAAGTGCTCCTGGCAGAGAGAGGTTTATGATTTCTTTATTACTAGCTAAAATTATTTCTGCTCTTATAATCTACAATGTATGGCAAGATAGCTTTTTTTTTTGATGAGAAGCTGTAACATCTCAGAAGTCAAGAAAACATCTAGCAAAATGCGATCATTTTACATCTGTCTTATCAAAAGGCACACGTTTGTTGGAGTCATATTGTGTAGGAAGAACCATCTATAGCAAAGGTCCCATAGCCTGGAAACAAACTGTGAAATTAGAGAAATTTCTCAGACAAACTGAGTTCGAGAGTTGAAGCCTCAAGGCTGAGATTGTGTAGCCTCCAATAAAACAGACTGTCCCCTTCCTCAGGGCTTCCTTTTTCCTGCTGCAGGTCAGCATGGACTTCAGTTTTGCTAAAATCTCACTTCAGCAAAAGCAGCAGGGTTTTAGAGTGCTTTTCGATCCTACAGGCAAGGAACATGGTGAAAGAGCAGTGATAACACTTGGTGGCATAAATATTTAGAGCAAAGAGGTATCTCAAGATTCTGCTGCATGCTCATTTTCTGTCTTCCTTTTGGTTCTTATCCCTTTCCTGAGTTCTCATGAGTCCAAACGTCATTTTCCTGCTAAATGCTTGAAAGAAAATTTCCTGTTAAAGAGAAAGAAAAATTGCCAAACCTGTTGAAGAAATCTTACATTAGCTTGAACTGAACCTATGAGTTACCTATTCCTGTTTTCTCTGAAAGAAACTTAGGGATATGAATTAATCCATTATTCCCAGGATACCCTGCAGGAGGGGTGGCTCAGCTTGCTGTAAAATCCTGCCCTAGCAACACCAAATTTAAATAGTCAGCCATGTGCTTATCCCAGGCAGGCAAGAACAACAGCAGAGATAGCAGTAGAAGCGTCTGGGTTACAAACACAACAGAGGGTGGGGAGATCTGTGTTTGCAGAAATCTGCACTGAGAGAGTGAGTGATGACCTTCATGCAATGGGAATGCTTTGGATGAATAAATAAAAACTTGGCTGCTCTTGTGGCTTCACAATGTTCAGAATTATTATGAATATTCTCAGCTAAGCTTTTGCTAGATATGCTTCCTTCATGCACACATTGCTGTATAGGAAAAGATAGCCACATATTTTATAAAATATTGATTTATTTTTCATTGCAGATGTACATATGTGTATAGATTGTTTTGGCAGAGTAGCAATGGTTACATCTTATGGAGAGAGTAGGTAAAAAGACTGGGCTCACAAGTGTACCATACCAAGAGCAACAATCCTCTCTCAGTTGGATCCTCCTAGAACTAGATTTAGTTAAATAATGGCAATAATTTATAATAAATAAATAAGAGATATTTCATTTATAATGCAGGTAATAAAGGCGGGGCTTTTTTCTCTGTTGTGGTCCCTAGATCCATAACAATTGACAAATTCATCAGTTGCATGTGAGGGGCTTTTTAGCGGCAATTTACACAAATAGACTCATATCAAACTTCAGTGTAACTCATCACAATATAAGAAGATTTTATTATCTTTATAATTAATAACTGCACCTGTGCTTTCACTGTTTGGGAGGTTAATCTTACCTGAAGCTTTTGATTAAAAACCCAGATCCACTGTGAACTCTACATCTGTTTTAAATAGCAATAGCATTGTTTCAAAGAAGTGGGTAATATTAGTGTGCAATACAAATTAAAGTTTCCTTAAGTCATTGTTCCACGAGGTTATCTGAGGTTGACTCTTTTCTAAAAATTTTAATAGAAGAACAAAACTATGCCAGTCAAACTGTATTTGCTCTACAAGATTGTAAAATAAATAATTACCTTCTAGACCTTAGAAGTATGTGGCTGGACATTAGATATCAGGGCTGGTTTTCATTTTACTAGGATGAACTAGCTTTGAAGTTCTTCAGTTTCCTATCAGGACACACTTCTACTAGTAACATATAATCGTTTATTTACTTTATCTACCCAGTCTGCTTTTCCTGAAGATAATGGTGACATACTTTCAGTTCCACTACTGACTTCTTAGTTTGCTTTACGAAACATAATAGGAATGGCCATTAATGGCACAGACAACAAAGTTCAAGGCTTCAGAGTACATGGCTTTAGTAGAAAGTCAGCCCTGATTATCTCATCAGTGAAATTGAATTAGAAACATTTTCTGGATTCTAAGTGCACCTGTCTGTAATCATAAGATCAGATACTCTAAACTTGCATAGTGGATTTGACAATAATTAGATATCTGGTCTTCAAGAACTACTTTTATAAAGCAGATGTTAGGAGTTTTTGCTTCTGCCAGTCGAAGTTATATATCTCCTCAGGGCTGGCTAGGCAGGTTTTGAACATCGGTTGTCTTAGTATGTGTAACAGTCTAAAGCTGCAGCACATCTCCCTAACTTAGAGGTTTAGTATCTAAAATATGCTCAGGAATAAGCAGGTAGTAAGGAATTTCAAGATTTCTACCATCCACCACATCTTTAATAAATGTCTTAGTTCCTGTTCCTTTTCATAACCATTCTGACTTATAATATGCTTGAAATCTAATCCATGTCTAGGAAGTTTAGAAAACAGTCTTTCTAAAAAAGCACTTTCATCTGAAGTCAGGCATATAAAATTAAGAATGCTCAAAGGTACTAAATGAATACTCCACTTTATTCAGTGTCTTGCCTCCAGTCATGGCCGGTAAAGATAATTCACAGGAAGAGGAAATATGTCTTAAGAACTAAATAAAACTTTCAGTTCTACTCTGAGTGAAAGACAGTACCTGTTCTTCATTCTGTATCTATTTCTTGTTGCATTTTGCTGGAGGCATGATTTAGCCTTGAAAAACAGCTTTTTTAATTCATTGTCTCAGTATCTTAATTCCACCTTGTTCAGAATGGGGAGATATATAGAGAAAATTTCTGGTTCTCTCTTTGAAGAAGGTCAGGAGTTCACTTAAGCTCAAACAGACTAAGCATTTTAAGGCTCACAGGGGCCAACAGCATGCACATGAATCATGCAGCTGATATTACCTCTCTCTGCCCCTACTAGAATGACTCACTGACAGTGTGATGGGGGAAGGTAGTGAGATGCTCAAAATTGTGTCTTTAAAGAGACTGTAGCTATTCTGCTTCTGCACCTTACCTTTTCACACGAAACTTCTTGTTTTTTAATATTACTAGTATTTGTGGATATCCCCCACTTTTTAACTACCTGTTCTTCCCACTTTGATGTTTAAGCATGATGCAGAGAGTTTTAGGAAAGTGAGGAATAAGGCTCTAAAAGCATGAAATATTCTTTGTACAAGAAAGAACTGGAACTGGAATTGGGCTGTACATTGGAATTACTGGAAGCTAGAAGTGAATAATTTTAAAAGACCCAATAGCAATGGAAAATGATTTTTTCTGTGCTGTATTTCATTGCACCTTGCCTACCTGTTTTACTATAACTGTACTCTGTAAAACATTGCCTAATCCTGTTCTTTGTGATATCTTCTTCCTACGGCAATGGATAATTTAGGACGCTAAGCTTGTATAGCCTGTTGACCTCTCTTCTTACGTAAAATCATTCTACCTGTACCTATGAAATAACACTGTCTAATTGTTTATATCAGCTGGATCCTTCTTCAGCCTATTTTAGATTAACATTTTTCCCCATATATATTTTAATTCAGAGCAAACTAGGCTCCACAAACTACTGAAAAGTAATTCTAATAAGTAGAAAAATATTTCAGCCATGATTCTACTATCTGAAACCTGTTAGGCTGTAAGTTGTTATACAGGTAGAAATTCATGTTAAAGCAACTGAAGCCATATACAGTAGTCCAGCTGCAATTTATGCAGTGGAGATCAGGTTCTGGACTAAGATATATAAAATATGTAAGGCTAACCATTACCTGCTATATATATGTCACTGCATACCACAGACATATCTTGATCACATCTCTTGTACTGTTAAGAACGGGTATCCTGTCTGGCTATACATAACCATAATTTGCCTTCTTGAATACTGATATCTTATTCATGGTAACCTATAAAATGTGTCAGGGGAGGTTTAAGTTGGATATTAGAAAAAGGTTCCTCACCCAGAGGGTGGCTGGGCACTTGAAAAAGTTCCCCAGGGCAGTGGTCACAGCACCAGCCTGACAGAGTTTAAAAAGTATTTGAACAATACTCTCAGGCACATGGTGTGACTCCTGGAGTGTCTTGTACAAGACCAGGAGCTGGACTTGATGATCCTTGTGGGCCCCTTTCAACACAGCATAGTCTGTGATTCTGCGAGACAAGGTGGATTCTTCTTGTGTCACTCTAGTTCTCCACTGTGAGGTAAAGGGAGTTGCATAAATCATGTATGGAGAAATTGGTTAAATGTGCTTCATATTTGGGTGTTGGTGTAACTTCCATCTACTCCAGCACTGTGTATACTTAAAAAACAGATGTGTTTTGACTGCAAGTCAGATCTAAATCCTTAATGGCTTAAAACTACCTGAATAGGATTGGTGTGCAGCTCTGGCTCCAAAATACTGGTAACTACTACACTATTTGTCTGATAAATTTGTAAGCCTTCATCTGATTTCTACCGCTTTACTGGCATTTCAGTTTGCTTTGGTGTGATTCTATGAAGACTCAGACCCATAGTCACTGATTTATAACTTTCATTGGGTGCAGCAAACCCCTTCATTGCCATCTTTTTTATTTTAGGCACCATGTAGCTTTATGCAAAAGCTTCTGTTTGTACTCTGTGCACATTTCAATCTTAAAAAAAAATTGTAAAAGAAAGTCAGTTATGTTTGCACTTTTAATTTAACACTGGTTGGGATATCTGCCAATGTAATATAGGCACTTTTCTGTGCACTGGAAAACCCAATTAGGAGTTATTCTTAGTTTGATTATCAGTCAGAAACATGCATACAGAAATATTCATTAGAGGCCTACTGAGAGCTGTGATAAAGCAGCAGACAGCTGAATTATAGAGTCTGTCAGTAACCCCACTACAATTTTACATTTGCTTGATAAAGGACAAGTAACAAAATATCTAAGATGTAATTTGGTGCCCACTGGAACTGTACTTTATTATGGTAGATATTGTTCTGACTGTCTTCAGGAGGTTGGTAAGTGTTTCATGACATGATATTGTGCACAAATGATAAATAACTGTGCTAAATGTTGCACCACCATGCCATGCATGGAGAGGTAACACACATGTCAGCTGGAGAGAGCCTCTCAGTCACAGCCAAAACCAGTAATTTGAGGGCTGGAAACACAGGACATATTACAGAAGCTTGGACCAAAAATGTTTTTGTGTTTAAAGGATGATGACTCGATTGACCCCACTTCCATAATTAAACAACTGTTCTAAACAGTGTCTAGACAAAAAGGGAAGGAAAATAATTCCTCTTGGGCAATTGGTGTAAAATACTTCTGTTAAGGTTAAATGTATTTTTTAGCTTATAGATCATTTACTATTGGCCTTAACTTCTAGCAACCTAACTCACTGGCAGTGTAACACAAGATCTGAAATGATATTAAGTTTTCAATAGAATTGGGAAGGACATATACATGGAACTATGATATCAGTCAGCTAACTAGATCAAAGTCTCTCATACAGTTTATTTAAAAAGCACTTGGGAAATCTGGTTCCAATAATGACTTCAATGTGTTTCCCTTTCTAAACAGAAACAATATCACATCTGTAAATGGAAAAAATGATATTTGATCCCTTTACTGAATGTGGTGTTAAGGTAACAGAGTTGCTCTAAACTTGCATCTAAAATTAAATTATTTAAATAAACATTTAAAAAACCTTAATAAGAATGCAGAATAAAAGTCTGTTCAATATTCTCAACATGAATCAGAACCATTGGCAGTGTATTGGCTGCTACAGATCCCAAATTGAGCAAAAATAGTGTGTAGTGTTTCTTCTGAGATTCAGACTTATTCAGACTAGGGTTCCTTATCAGTCTTTATTTCACAACATGTATTGCATCAGCAAGCTTAAAATAAACACATGTTAAACAGTTACTAAACAAAACAGTTGAAATATCAGTATCAATTTCCCTAAACCATGCTGGCTATATGTGTATTCAATAATTGTACAGTATGCTCCGACGAAGAATTAAAACCAGTTCACTGTATGAAAATAAGAGAGATACCCATGCCCAAATGAAACACTTTGAATCATACACAGCTTTTGAGCAGAGCAGAATACTAAAATATAAGTATATCCTTCACAACATCTCGATATTTTCTAATAGGGAACTATATGTGTATTTTTCGCATAGTAGCCCAAGATGCTTGACTGGCACATCTTACAGTGCTTGTAAGCCTCAAAAGCTGTGAAAGCATTTTTGCTTGGAATATGTTTTCCTGTCATTTAAGGTAATACAATTTTCCCCAAGTTAGCAGACAAAGAGCAGATGCACAGAAGCTATGTGTAGGTGTACATTAGCAGGTACAGACCGAACTGAGTTTGGTATTCCCATGCACTGGAATTGGAAATGTGATGGGAAGGGACACGAGTGTAGGCGTCTGCATCTAAATTTTTGGTCCAGACACAATTCTAGCCACGTGCTGCACCAGAGCTACCATACTGGGCTGAAATTCTGGAGGCTGTCTTTGCAGCACAGGATGAGGCTGAAAGGATGGTTCAGACCTCCCCCTTTTCTGCCTGTGTGTACTTAACAATTCCCGTTTGCCTGGCCTGAATTTAACTCAGCTGTATGGAAAAAACACAGAGATGTTACCCAGCTTAAAATGTGCACAGCAAAGAAAAATAATCAGTTTTCAATCAGGTCAAATCCCTTCTTCATCTCACTGTGCAATGACATGTTTCCTAGCACTGGTGCAAGGCAGGAGGGACTTGCAGCCATAGCAAGGTGGGTAGGGCTGAGCTACTTTTCCTGATGGCACCAGTTTAAGGAGGCACAAAATAGGAACACCAGGCATAGTATATTGGCATGGCTATAGCACCAGACTGGCCCCTACCAACTTGCCCAGGAGTAGAAAAGATTCCTTTTAGAGCAAGACCTAGAGCCTGAAGATGAAACCTTGTCTTCTTCATTTTAGGCTACCCCTCTGCTCTCAGTGATGTTCACTCTGTCTTGTATACCTGCTTTTTGGGAGGTGTCATGATGACTTCTCCATATAGTTGAAAATTAAGGAAAATTCACTCAGGAAAAGCATTTTAGATATGTGTTTAAATTTAAATATTCTGCTTGAAGAACCATGGTCTCATTGGCTATGCTAAATCAAGAACTTCAGCCTTAAAACAAAGTTCAAGCAATTAATAAAGGGAGAAAAGGCCTGCTGATTTATGTGAGTCTTGTTCAAAACAGCTCACTTCTCCAGCACTTGGACCCATTTTTGAGTGTACATTTAGAGCCTAGGAAAATGACACATTGCCTGTAAACTGTTCATATATTACGAATCTACCCCAAATTCTGTGATTATGTTCAGTCTTCTTGTACAAAAGAATCATTCTGAGGATACACATTTATACATATACCTGATTATGGGGGGCTTGAGTGGGACTGACATTATGATTAACTATGTAATATGTAAAATTTAACTGCTCTGTCTCAAACTGGGGGGGGTGATATGGCTGCTGGAACCATATGGAGTTTGTAAGGATATTTGCAAACATGGTTGCTTACACACTAGGATAGTTCAAGTTACTAATATTTTAATGTTCCTTAATTCCTACTCTGATTTTATTTTCAATTTAAAGAACCATATACTTCTATAGAACAATAAAGACACATATACGTGTATGTTAATATCATATCATATATATTTTTTCCAGCTGAATTTTACTCTGAGAAAAACAACAAAGCTACAGCTGAATACCACATGAAAAAATATTTAGCCTTGCAAGCACTATTTATATATCAAAAATCTTTATTAAAATCATGAGAGCAACTGCTGAGTAAAAACATCTGTCATTTTCCCTCCATCTACTTCTTTTCCCCTTAAACAGTAACACCCACATTTCAAATGGCTGAAGAGTTTATTTAAGTTATGCTGAGCATATGGAAAGTTCCTGTATCATCCACACACACAGACAGATAGCAGTGAAACTCTGGGATGAAAAGCCCTAAAAGCACTAAAAACACTGGGAAAAGAGTGAAAGAAAATACAATCATTCTATGTCAGTACTATACCAGATACAGTAGGTTTGGGGTTACATGCTGAGTATAGTTCTAGGAGATGACCTTTTCCCCTCTATCGTTACTAAAGATTGTAGATGGGTGAGCCATCTCTCTCGAAATACATATTTATGTTTTGCTGACAATGCTGCTTTTCATGTTTAAAAATAAAAATGTTCCTTATAATAGACATATAATTATTCATACTCTGGAGTATGAATAATTCAGTCTTTGTCTATGGCTTCAGTCTCAGTATATGGAATATTGGAGAAAAAATGATAGTCTGCCTTGAATAGTTTATAATCTGCTTCATAAATCTGTCATTCAGTATAAATTTAAAAAGCTGGCCAAAGTTTTTACTCTTGTTTGAGCCTGTTTTTGCTTATGTTGCTTATATATTGATACTTACCCTCCAACCTCTATGGACCTGGTCCTGATTTACAGCAGTGCACCTGTAAAGGAACCCATCGTGTCAAACGTCTGCTTGGATGAGCTGGGCTGCTCGAATGAGTGAGAGCTGAGCCACAGCACAACGCCTGGAGTAGTGGGAGGACTGATGGGGTAAAGCAGCAGCAGCAGCAAGAAGAATGGCAGAATAGCAGACTGGGGTCTGCCTCTTCACTGATGGACAGGTGAGATCTCCCTGCTTCCGGGACTCTACTCATTTCCCACGATTTTTAAGGGGAAAATCTTATCTTCAGCAACTGCATAATTCTTGATCAGACATTACATGACACTTCTTTTTCCAGAACATAGGGACCTGGCCTCCTGCCAGGCATGCATTTATGTTCTGCTTCAGCCTTGGCTTATCTGGAGAATGAGAGTGAGAAAAAAGTACTATGCATGTACTGTACAGCAGAGTTCCCACAGGACAGTGCAAATGCTATGTATAACTGTACTTCTAGGCCAGTTTTGCAATGGAAATAGAGATTCTCCTCCCCATCTCCTTCTACAGTCAGTCGGTACAGTTCTATAGTCAACTGAAAATTTTTAGGTTTCTCATTTTAAAATTTTCTCATAAAAAACTATTTTATAATAATTTTCTTTTTCCTTGATAACTGCATGACTACTTCCACATTTCCTGAAGTTTCAGAGGGCTCTGCAGGAGATGAAATCATCTCTCAGACACACGGAGGGCTAGTTTGTTGGCTGGAGTAACTTAATCCAGTCCATTAAGGAAGAAGTTACGTTTTATAGTTGCACATGCTTAACTTTTAGGAATGTTACTATTTCTGTTACTGAATCTGGCAGGATTAAGGTCATTAAAAGCAACAATAATTTTAACCTGGGGACTTCTCTACTTTTCATAAGAAAGATAGATGAAATTTAATTTAGACTGAATTGAGAGCAATAATTAAGCTATGTACAATGGTTTTAAATATTTCTTAGCAACCCAGACACAGTGAAAGAAAACAGTACATTTAGACAAATGTTGGTGTTTCATAAATATGTCGGATATCAAGGTGTTTTCATCTTCTTAAAGTCTGCTGTGAAATTTCTGTAAGCCTACTTGTTGAAATTTGTGGTTTTAGTCCCTGCAAGTTGTCGTCTTTTCCCTCCACAGCTGTTATACCATGATATCCACTGTTTGGAAAAGAGTAGACACAGCTGGCTGTTTCTTCAGTGCTGTCATTGACCCTTACCCTATCCATTAATTGTCCATCACTGATGATATCTGGTCTCCTACCTCCTCATCAAACACTTCCATATCCAGATGTGCCTAATCAGTTCTCAGAGACATGATTGATGGAAAGCCAGCCACAAGTCCAGGTCTAGGCCATGGCAAAGGAGTTGTTTGCAGTACAGATGATGTGTTCTCCACCTTAAGCAAACTCTCTGGCTGCAGTAGTTGTCATCTGTGATGCAACGAATCTGCAGAAGTACAGGATGGAAGGGGAGGGAGTGGTAATTATTCTTTGAAAGATATTGGCAGTGAATGTGCTTTCTGTCTGAGTGAAAACTGAAGTGCTAGTAGAGGGGAGCCACAGTGGAGAAGGAGATGCACAGCTGTGCTGTCTGCACTTTTGAACAAAACAAGCTGGTCCTGAGAAGGGTCTTCTATCACCAGACTGGAAATAAATCAGTCTGAAACAAACACTTCTAAGGAGTCCAAATTTCACTTCATTTTTATCCAAATGATAAAAAGCTGCATCAAGCATAGTAAAAATCACCAAAAGATCCTTCCAAGACTAGAACTCCACTGCCTAAATTTTTTTTTTTTTAGAAATACTCTGGTATAGACTTGGCCCAGGATAATGAACACTTTTGGAAACAATGCTTGAGTGCAGTTCAGGAGCTGGCACTCATCAGAGATCTGCTTAGTGTGAGACATGAATACAACCATTTTATTCTGAAGGCCAAGAACATTTAGTAGTCTGTATAGGACATACCAGGCAGTTGGCTTCAGCTCCAGAGAGCATATTTAATTTATCAATACAGATTTCCAGGCTCCTACAGTTGCCAATGGTCCCCAAAAGAAGGCAGGAAAATTTCTTCAAAGTGCCTCTTATTGTTTCCTGCAAACAACAGAGCAGTACACCTCTGCATATATCTTAACAAAATTTTTCATTTTAAGGTAGCGTCTAAAACCAGGACACAGGTTTGTCTAGATCTGTTTTCAGTGCCTCTGAAGAAGTTTAGATGTTAAGTCACTAAAGCACAGGCAGCGCTGCCACTTGCATTAGACAGCAGCACACAAGGACATGATAAACCTATGTTCAGATCAGATGGCTCACTAAATATCCATTGAAGCCTGGTCAGACTTTGACTTAACTTTGTAATTTTAATATTAAAAAAGCAAGCTTTTCTCACAAGGGACATTCCACTGTCATTATCCTGTTTAAATATTGAAGCAGACACGCTTTCATCTACCTTGTAGTAAAAATAAGAGTGTATTTAAGAAAATGTAGGAGAACTGATTCCTAATCCAAGGTAAAAACCTCAAAAATCTAGCAGCCAGATTGTACTGTTTTCCATTTCCCGTGCAGTTGTCACTGTGGGAGCCGCTCTCTGCAGGTGGCAGTGCCTTGCTGCTAAATGCCTAGCGAGGGGTCCAGGGCTGCTGCCGAGGGGAGGAATGTGCCTGCAGGTGCACGAAAAGGACAAGCAGGGTGGGTGGTGGAGAACGCTGGCAGCACCAAGAAAAGGAGACTGAGGACACACAGAGTGCAGAGGGGGAGAATAGAAGAGATACATTTAGAAGTAGAAGAAGGAAAATCCAGATGAGGAAAAAAATGTGGAAACTTCCATTATGGTTGCTGCAGAGGAAAGGAAAGGGGGGGCGGGAATAAAGTGAAGACTTACATGAAGGTGAGGAATATTTCGAAGTATTTCCCTGCCATGACTGCGTAAAGAAGTAAAAGGTTGTCAGGAGTCTGATGGCTGGTTTTACACCTACAGATGTCATCTTTGCCTCCGAGTTTCTTTAAGAACATACCTAGTGAATGTTTTATAATGATGGAAAACCTCAGATAGATTTACCCTTAATGGACCATATTAAGAAAAGCTAACAGGTTGTCCTCCAGTCTTTTCCCTAAGCAACTCTACAGCCTTTTCCAAAGAAAAGGAGTGATTTCTTCTGAACTCGTGATCAGCCAGCTTATCATTTGCTACTGCTTTGATAACATAGATGGCAAAGTATTTGAGGGAGCAAATGAATCGATCCTAGACCTCATTCTAGGTGGCAAAGAAACCTAAGAGCACCTGAAAAAATCCTTGTCTTGCCTTGGCAAAAGGAATGTTCGAAGTCTATATTTTTTATCTGAAAACTTGGTCTAACTAATATGCTTATATAATTACATGGTTATTCTTTGTTACAGTCTCTTTTAAAAAAAAATTTCAAATTTTTTCTTGACTTCAGGGAAAGGAAAAGGGCCAAACAAGAAGAAATGAGGTGGAGGAGGGTGGAGAATGAGCTAAGTAAAGGAATTGGTGAGTGTTTGTAAACTTGGAGGTTCAACCAGAGTATTTCCCATTGCAGATTTAAATTAATTTTATTTCTAGTTCTTTCTTATGAAAAAATTAAGAGTTCAAATAAATGGACAGCTGCATTTCATAAATAGTACCTCTTCTTACACCCACAAATTGTCCTTTAAATATAACTGTTTACTAAATATTAAATAATTGTCTGGGGAGGGAGTGACCCCACAGACTATGTAATTATCTACTTGTTCACAACATTTTACTTGTCAGCTGTAAGTTAATCTCACCTTTTTTCTTGTTCTATTATTGTTTAATACTGAGTTATTATTAAGCAGTTTAAGCAGTTATTAAGCAAAATTCTTCTGGTAAGAATTATGAAATAACTGTGCTTCCCAAATGGAATGGTTAATTTCACAGCTTCTTGTTGTAAGACTGGAGAGGTATGTATCTTTCCCAGAGAAGGTAGGGAGCTGTGGGACTCACTAACAGACCTCAGGGAGCTGGACAAATTGGCAGTGTACAAAACAGTTACTCTGAAAACAATCGTGTCTCTAAACCATCAATTCTCATTCATATGTAATGTCGTGATCCTGCTTCTACTGAAATAATTGGGAAAGCCTTTCCTAATTCCACCGGGACTAAGATTGGTCTTTTGGGCTTCCATTCTGCAAACAGGCGTGCACATACTGAACAGACCTATTCACATGAGTAAGTTAAGCATGCAAATAAGTCTTTTCACTTGCAGTTTGTACATTACTAATGTTTGGAAAATGGAAGAGTTCCTTTTCTTCCTGAAACCTTTGGGCTAGAAAATTCACTGTTTCCATTGAATGTAAGTGAAAGATGTTGACTTATGAGCAGAAAATAGCTCCTTTTTTTGTGTGCGGGTTTTTTTTAAACCCCAAATATAAGAAACAGTGGTTACAAAGGGCCTTTGTCACCACACAAATTAGCTGCAGGAAGAATTTCATTAAGTTGCTCACTTGTCATGACCCTGTTCTCTCTAGATAGGTCTTGAAAATCCAGAAAACCCTCAAGGAAATATATAAATCAAGAAAAATATATTTGAACAGAATAATAAAAAAATATGTTCTACCAATATGTCATTGTTCAAAATTACTTGGTCAAAATTAATATCCTTCCAGGAACAGATGACTTTTTGGAGGCATCACGTAATAAAAAGAAAAAAAAAAAGTTAAATTATGAAAGGATTTCCTAGCTTTTGTATCTCATGCTACATGCTTCTTTTCTTACATCTCTGCTCACTAACCATTCTTCTCTGAAAATGATTCACATCCCATTTTCTCACTTTGAAACCTGGTTAATTGTACATATTAAATTTCTTAAAGTACATTAGAACTCTGACCACTAATCCCACTAAAATAGGAGGATTTATGGTAGCATTCCAAACCTTGAGAAAATGTCAATAACACCATTTTATCTAAGTAAATAAGGTTGTAAGGGATTTCCTTTTTATTTCTGCCTTTCCAGGAATGGGTGCAATTCCTCTCTTTCAGCTGATAGACTGACAGATATTGGAGCACCAAACTAGTGTGGTAGTATGGCATTATTAGTATGGCATTATTAGTATGGCATTATTTCTGAGGAAAAGTTATAGTCGGGACATTCTTGCTCTCAGCTATAGCTGGTGTTATTATACCTGTTTTGAGGGGGACTGAATTTGCCCTCACTGTTCTGCAGCCTCCACTTGCCTGTGAGCAGTGCTAGGGGCAGCAGCTGGCACAAAACCAAGCCCTTCATTCCAGTTGTAAAGGTTAGTGGAGAGACCATGAGGTTAAATATCGACCTGTGTTCACAAACTCAGATGTGGGACATGAATCCTGGATTCCCCCTCCCAGTAAAGTCTTGTTGATATGTTCTCTGTATCTTTAATGATCACTGTATGTACGGGACTTGGACCAGAGGATAAAACCATCACCTCCCTTGAAGCACTTACACACGAGCCTGCGATTTCAGACTTCTGTTTCCACTTTTCCCCCACCTCTTTTCTATTGAAATTAGTCTTGGACTCTTTTCTACAAGATGTCTCAGTTTCAACCACTTTTTTTGTTGCCATGGTAACATATGAGATGTGAACAAATATTTTCCAAGATCACAAACTTCGGTTTATTCAAAGATGGATTTGGGGTTACTTCTGGTCTAAAATATATTTGGTCAGATTGGGCTAAGGATCACACTTTTTAAAAAATCTTGTTATCTTTTTATTTTCTTATCTTCTTTAGCATTGCCTGGAAAACTTTCAAAGTCTCTGATATTCATAGTTACATATGAAGCGCAGCTTTGATCTAAACTTCAGGTGAGATGTCCAAGGATGAGACAATAAGTGTAGTTTGGGTTTTAGGAGATGGGGACTTGTCCTCTAAATACAAATACAAATTTGTCTTGCTGACACACATTTAGGTAACCCAGTTTCTGAAAGTAGGTATGGATAAACAATCAGATCAGCAGTTACTAAGGTTAGTGTTAGTGTTCTCATCTCCATAGCCCAGGGTGTGGACTTTGCACTGTGGAGAGCCTGAGGTGCCTGGCTCAATTTCCTAGGACATTAGTATTCCCTGTTCTCTGCTGGTGGCACAAGAAAGCTATTGCCTTATTTATTCAACACAGACTTTAAGAGACTTCTGGGAAAAGTGTTGCAGAGTGCATTGTGAATAGCTGTCTTCACAGTGTTTCTGAACAAAACAGCCCTACACATTTTCTATGTTTCCAGAGTACTTCAGCTGATGACTTGAATGGCCTCATCTCTTGCTGTGCTCCTCTAGTCACTTAAACTCAGCTGCTGGTTGGGAACTGAAATAAGCCTTTAAGATACAATTGCAGCTCAGCTTACAAAGAGATTGCAGAGCAGTAGGAGTCAAGGTGGACTTATAAAAGATATTAGCTGCACAACTTTGCTTCAGGAGCATTTTCAGTTCTGTTGAAAACTCTTCAGTAAGTATAGAAAAAAGCCCAAACAGAGTCAGAACTAGCTTTTGATTGGGAAAGACAATGAATTAATTATATGTAGAGAGAATTACCTTGATTACCAAATGGATTATGCTTTTTCCAGTCTATTATGTCCCGACAGGTGGATTTCTCCAAAAGGCACCCAAGGCACATGCACAGATGGATGAATTCCTGGTCATTGCAAGGGAGCTGCAAACAAGTGATTTGCCAGGTGCACCTCAGGATAAATAAGTCTTCCAGGCCTGACTTGTTTCTTTGATTGCAAGTAAGCATAGGAGATTAAAGACAGCGGGTCTCAATCACTAATTTGTTATCCTCCAACTAAGAAGCTTAAGTTTCCAAAAGTGTCAAAGGCCTCTTGGGCTAAAGAATTTGGTGCTGGATCTTTCTGTTGTTATTAAAAACCTGTAGTTTAAAGTCAGTCAAAACCAGACAAAGGCTACAAGTTTTGTCCCAATTTTCAAAACAAAGTTTTATAGGCTATTGGCTTTCCCTATGTAATTAATAAGACTGCAGATGTCTGATCAGTTTTTAGAGTTGAGAACTTTTTGTATGTTTGATAGAAATGAATTAAAAATTCTATTCCTAATTTTTGAATTGTTAAGAGACAAGATGGCCTTTTTTACTTTACTTTTTACATACATTCATTGAGGAATTTGTTAAAATACCTGACAGTTTATATCTGGCCTGTGCAGTATAACTTTAAGGCCAAACTCAACTCCTAAGAAAGCATCTGAAGACACATATGCTGCTACAGGCATTGAATCAAGTCAATATGAATCAGTAAAAATCTACAGCACAGGAAGATGTTCTCTGTGTGTTTCTGATGCATCACATAAACACACATTGTAATGTTATTATATTTTTAGAGACCCATTCTATTATAATTCCATATCTGTTTATGTTCTTCTAAGGGTTAGATTAATTTGGCTGAAAGTCTGCATGTTTGTATGAAGATACATAAGACACAGAAAAAGATGTTTTATTCATATATTTATACACTTATATGTATGCAGATAGATGTGCATGCACACAGATATTCTCACACTAGGAATTTTAAGACATTTAAGCTTAATAGAACCTGTGTTTAATAGAATAACCTAATAACTGGTGGCAACCAGGTACTTCTTGAGAATTTACATAATTTTTTTCATATTTGTCATAAAGAACAACAAAATGCATTTATTTACAGAGTATCAACCTCTTTCCCCAAACATCTAACCTTATGAACGTATCAGATCATATATTTTATTACTCAGTGTAAGATTACACCAATTTTTGAGCTGAAGCCTGACAAGCCTGAGTTTTAAGTGGTAATCAGCAATAACGTATTGCTTGTACCTTAATGTCACTATTGGTGATTTAGTGATTAATTATCTGACTGCTGTGTAGTGCTTAAAATAATCTAAATGCATAGGGTAAATTAGTTGATCAGGAGAAAAGTCTGTCATGCAAATTCAGTTCTTACAGAACCTTCCTGTCACACTCATCAATGACAGCCTAAGTGGGTCACCAGAGTGGATGGCCCCTGTTAATTTATTTTCTCAGACATGCAATACATATTCATGATATCCTGCTGTTTGTCTGTCACCTCAAAGAAACTCTCCATCTCCTCCAAATTATAATTAATGAAAATATGCACAGTTAAGCTTAGGGGCTTGGAAGAAGAGATATTGGTATCATGTTGCAGGGAGTTGCAAGGTATTGGTATCAGCAGTTGTTTGCTAATGCAGTAGAGGAAAAATATTATTTTGCCCAGTACAACCTCTTTAATTCTTTTTTTCCAAACAACAGATGTAAGAGATCATGTATGAAAACTGAAATTTTAAAGAAGTATGCATGTATACATATATATATATATATGAGAACAAAAGTATACAGAATCATTATTCACAGAGGAGCTTTTAGTCCACACTATTCTAATGTAAAGTAATTTTTTTCCAGACAATCACAATTAAAAGATCTTTATTCAAGCTGTTCCCATACACTCAGATTTTGCAAAATCCTACACGCTTATTTGCCTAGGTTCAGTACCTTTTGGTGTGTATGCATTCTTATCCAGAATTATCTGTATTTATTCTGTATTTTATATATGTAATTTTATATAATTCTGTATTTTATTTCATTTCCTGTCATCACTGCAGCATGATGTGATATAAGAAAAGATACATTGTGTGGTTTTGTAATATCATCTTACAGACCTAAACAAATGCATCTTGTACCTAAACTAGTGAAAAGACAGAGGTAAAAGCATACAAATAAGTGCACATTACTGCACAAATAACGACAATAGCAATGGGATAAATTGTCTAGTTGTATGATAAATTGCTAAACTGTGCTATAAATAAAATTCATCTTGTGCTTCTTCAATTTATCAGTTACCTCTGTCTCCTTAACTTTTTCCTGCTACTAATCCTCCTCCTCTAAGGCTGGCTTGACTATTCCACAACTCCACACAGCTTCAGACAAATGTCTGTTAAGTAAGAAAAAAGAAAATCATACTACCACCAATATGATTGTTACCTATGAGCTTTGCCAGCGCTTGCACCTGACAAAACCCCAAAATGTGTAATTTTGAATCTTGGAGAAGTTTTTGTCATTCTATTATATTTTGCTTTGTTCTTTCACCTGTTCTTATCAGAATCACAGGTTTACTTTCAAAACTTATAGGTAAATTCAGTGTAATAAGGCCTTTGTTTCAATGCTGTCTTTACTCCCTGTTAATGAATGACAGCTGACTTTATATTTATCAAAATAAAAGTTAAAAATTTTATTCACATATTTGGAGTCTTTTTGGATTATTTCTGGTCAGAAAGAAGAGTATTAATAGAAGAAAAAAGCAGGAATAACAAAATTTTAACAGTTCTAGACATTTGACAAATTATTCTTCTTTTAAAAGTATGTAAGAATTTCATGAGGGTGAATTGCAAAGATTTTATTGCTGACCTGCACGACTTAGCTGTGGCTTTGTCACTCATAAATAATGTATTCAGCCCCAACCCATGCCACTAAAACATTTATACCACAACACATCATTGTGTATGTTATATAAATATTTATTATGATGAATTATTAAAATGAGCAATGAATATTTATTCCTCTTGCAGCATGAGTACATGCATGTATGTATATTTTGTTTTTATATAAATATGCACATACAAAAATATTCAAGTAGCTCTCTCCACATGGATATACATGTATACATGTTCTCCCACATATGTGCATTCTCATGTACATACATCCATCCATAAACAGGGATGTGCACTCAGAGTTGTGATTCTGGAAGATTGTAAACATCCTCTTTATAGATGTGCATAATTTATAAATGGAAGCACCATCATGAAAGGTGGAATTATGTACATTTAATATTTTTTTTTATTATCTATGATTAATTCTGACAGGATCATGGCTTAGATGCAACTATCATAACAGAGGCAGGGCAAAGGCCTCAGCTGAACACTATCGAAAGCTCTGAGAACATGATGACTTTCAATAGCCAAGATTTACAACACAGGAGGTTCTTTCAGCCACTGTTCATGTTTGTCTGCTCATGAAAAAAAAAAATTCAAGAATTATTATATGGCTTTTGTGATACCCAGAATATTTTTAAAGGAACAATGTCACAGTGTGGTTCAGATGTCTCCCTACAACACGTGCCTGTTGAATGCTAGAGCCTGTCTGGGTACATCCATCTGATCATATCTGACTTCAGACACTGTTGGCACATTTTTAAAAATTTGCCAGGAAGTCATATGATGGCACAGAGAGAGAGAAGAGAGAGGAAGCTACCTATGAGCAGTGCTAGAGGAACACCGATGAGGGAAGGAGCCTGGGAACCAGGCATGAGGTGCATTTTCCAGTCTCCGAGAAACTTTTCATTGCACACCACAACATAAAACATTCCAAAGCGCATTGCAGATTTGAAATATTAATAGGAATTTATCAAGCTCCATAGACTGACGCTTATTTCCCCATTTGCTATGTACAAAGCAAAGGATTAACACCACTGGCAATGTTTGTGTCAGGCCATACTGATTAATTTAATATTCTGATTGGATGAGCAGCAGAGCTTTAACGGCTGTTAACTTTCTGGCAAGCGGGGCTGGGAAGGTGATAATGAGATTAACATTTGGAGGACCTGATTTGCTTTTGCGCTGTATTTAATTACTACTTTGACACCAACTGGTATGGATTTTGCAGATATGCTGATAGATACCCATATTTGCTAAACTATAATATTGGCTTTAAAGAAATGTGTTAAATTCTGAGATTTCAAAAACACTTTGAACTAACATGAAAATTATGTAATCTCATGCTCAATTAATAGCACCTTAAAGAGGATATTTGGAGCAAGCAGAGTGCCTACAGGAAATGAAGAGAAGTATTAATCAGCACCGAAAGTTATACATTATGTACATTAAAGGTTAGGAAATATAGTAATTATATAGGTTGCCAAAAATTGACTGAGATGATCAAGCTGAATTAGATTTTGCAAATGAAATTAAAATAAGTCTTAAAATTACCCTGAGCTCTATAAAATAAAAGCAGAACAGAGAGGAAAAAGAGACATTAATACAATCAGGTCTCCTTAAAGATTTTGTCATCTTTCTTCCTCTTAAACAAGAAACATGGTTTGGATTACTCTTCAGAAAGAAGAGTCATATAAAGTCATGTAAAGCTATGTAAAACTTATGCTGAATGTTGAAATACAAAATAATTAAGAGCATAGGGTAAACAATAGAGAAGAAACCTGTTACCTTTCCTCAAACAAACTCATAATTGCTGAACCTGGTTTTCTGACCGAGAACGTGGTATTGACTAGCCATAGATGAAAGGAGAAAAGACAACAGATGAGACTAGCAAGCTGGAGTGTATTTTTTATAGAGATGGTCAACAGTTTCTCTTGGAACTCATCTCAAGGACTTTTTCAAGAAGATTTGCTAAAGGCAGAAAGATAACATGTGCTGAATGAAACTTTAAATTTATATATAAGAAACTAATGCTGTTACTATTTGGTTTACCAGAAAAAACATATTAGGACTACAGCCTGTTTATACACAGTTCAGAGTTTGAGAAAGCACGATGTTATAAATATGTACCTTCTAAACACACAATTTGTACTTGTGTGTACAAACTCACATCGAATGTTCTCAGTTTTCAGTGGGTGAGCAAAACATATATTTAATTATCTTGACCTCCAGGAATGAAACTCCAGAGCAGCCTCCTTTTAGACAGCTATTGTCTCAGACCCAACTTCAAGCTGAAACAATCATTGTGGAAAAAGCTGACCACACTGCTACTGTTAATGCATAAAATGTGTCCTTCAGAACCTTTCTCCTCACAAGAGCAGGTGTGTGGTAAGGCAGGAAACAGAGAGAGACAATCCAATTGACGTATATACAAAAGCCCATTTTGATGTTCTACAACTGCAAATGCAATTTTCACACACTATGTAAGTTCATTTGCACTGTTAGTGCAGTGGAAAAAGCCTTAGGCTAAAGGAAAACCAGGTCTTTTTCTTCAGATACTGCTGTCTTTTTGTAATAACTAATTGCTATCCCTTGCAACCCTCTTTTGCTGATGGAATATGCTCTAGGTATCAAAGGTCAGGGTCACCAAAGGGTATCCTGGCATGATCTTCTTTCTTTTCTATCGGTTAGTTGTGTTATATTAAGCATATTATTTATTTTAATCTCACATTTATAATGTTTTTCTCCCTCACAGCACTGAAAAAATTACTTACTGATTAGGGACCACTGATGCAAAATGACAGAACACATAGCTGGAGTAGAAAAGCATAGCTGTCAGTGCTGCTGTGAAGTGGTGATCTGTAGATTCCAACTAACTTTCCCATCTGATTTGTGGAAATCAGGACAGACCATCCAGTTTCAGTCTTTGCTATTGTTTCAGCTTTAATGTCAACTTCATGGAACCCCTTTGACATAACCTCAAAGCTAAAACTGTTAAACGAGGCAGACAGCCCTGAAACAACTGGAGGAGGATCTGTTGAGCTGCTGTGACTGGATATGCAGCACAGGAGATTGTGCTAGATGCTTCAGCAGCATCATTCTGGCGTGCTGGGGACACCACGTTAACTGTTGCACAAGTCCAGCAAAAGGGTGATAATTCTGATGCTTATGGGATTCTTTACATTTGCTCTACATCTGTCATGGCTTTCATTTATACAAATGCAGCCATGAATTTTTAATGTCCTAAGCATAGAGGATGTCTTAAATCTGAAGCCGATTAAGCCATCACTTCGCACACTTCCTTCAAACTCCTTTCTGAATGACCAGGGCTCAATGTTCCTCCAAATGTGAAGCTGTCAGGACAAACAAGAGAAATAAATTTCAGCAAGGCAAGGATAGAATGAATAATCAATACACATAAGAATTTGCATCCACTTTTCTAGGTCTTGAACTTTTGGTTCAAGCCTACAGTGTATTCCACTGCTCAAATCCATGGCGCATTCCCAGGAAATCTTAAAGCTGTAAAAAAAAAATAGACCTTGGGAAATACCACAGTATAGGTTGAAATGTCTAGACTGACTTGTCTTTGCATCATGAAAGGAAAATTGTCTGAACTGTTTTGAATTACTTTGTTGACTGATCTTAGGTAGGAGTCTTTCTGGGGAGTCTTTTACTGAAAAATCTGACAGACACTGCAGAGAGATTTTCTGAGTTGAAGAGACCAAGTAACTGTTTGGTGGAAGAATGGTAAACATCATGACTCTGCCTAGACCTAGCAATCAAACCAAAAAATGCCATAAAGAGAAGAAAAAAATGTTAATAATTTTAAGAACAGATTATTACTCAGTAATATACAAAGGATAGGCAAATATGCTTTTAAGCAGCTGAAGTGTCCCTGTTGCAGATTTGTATTCCTGACAGTGCTTTCCAGTCACACCCTGGACATTACGCATCTGTCTGCCCACTGTAAGCCTCTTTTTTCTTTTTGTTTACTTCACTAATATTTGAAATGCAATCCAAGGCATCTTGCTTATTAAACTGGAGAGACTTCAAATTTGCCTTTGCACAATAGGAGCTAATTGTCTGAGACAATTTACATCCATCAGTGCAGTGTTTTATGGCTTTCAGACTCAGTGTAAAATGAATAAATAAGAGAGCTGAAATCATTACTCTCTTTTATTACTGGAGATGTGCTGGCTAATCTGAGAGTAATTTGAATGCTAGAGGCCTGTCAAACACTGGACATCTGTCAAGCTCTATCTACAGCCCATAGTTCACAATCTGTGCCACTTAGTAGCCTCCTCTTTTTCCTATCTTGAACATTTTCCAGGCAAAACCAAAGTTGGAGTTAGTTGTTTAGCATGTGTATTATTTTCTTTTCTTGTTTTTAGAGTTATTTGGAGATATTTATAATTTTATTGTTTGGTTAAACCTGGTTGAGACTTAATTTTCATTCTGTTGGAGAGTGATACTCTGGTAATTTTTTATGACAGTTCTAAGATTTCATTGCTACTTTAGTATCATTATCAGATAGAAAAAGAGACCGTCTGTCAATTGCCACAACTGATTTCCCTCATCTTCCCAGAGACTGGAGCTGCTGTCCCCAGAGCTGCAGAATTGTGCAGGGGAAACAACAAATGAAAAAAAAAGGGGAATACACATCTAGGATAGATGCCATAAAAATAACTGTGGGGGACAGACAGACTTAACAACAGAGGAAATAACACTTGAGGGATATAAGAAAAGTAAGGGTGCAAGACATTTATGCAAGAAAAAAAAGAAAACAGACAGAGACAATGTTTATAAGTAAGAATTTGTAAATACTTGTTGAAAACTAGGGGAAAGAAGAGGAGGCCTTTTAAAAAGGAAACTATAATTGGGAATAGAATAGGAAACGTAGAGAAATTAGTTAGCTAAGAGTGAGGCATAATAAGAAAGAAGATTTTAGAAACAGGCTCAGGTAAGTTCCAAAGACAAAGAAAAGTTCAGTCAAGGAGAAGAATATTATCTATTACATGAAAAAAAAAACCAACAAATTTTTAATTCAGAAGCAGAGAAACTATATGTTTTACTCAAGGAATTCTTTGAAAAAAACCCCCACAACTGCAATATTACGGTCACGTCTGTAATGTTTAATTGGTACCTGAAATTCCACAGGAGACTTATGCTTATACTTATGCTATATTCTCCCTATTTCTTCCCCCTTTCTCCAGGGCAATAGATGCTTCTACATTGGAAGATATCCTGAGAGGAATTTCCCCTTGTATATTCAACACTTTTACACGGTATTAGTTTATGGCTGCAGAGCTCAGATTAGGAGCAGGGTGGTTAAGAATCACCTGGTGCCAGAGTGCCTCCCAGGCCCACAAAAGGCAGAAATTTCCTCATGTCTGATATCAGCTTATGTAAACCTTGATATTTCATCTCAAAATGAAGGATATTCTTACCATAAAGATCATTTACTCTTGGACTTAAGTGTGTCTGGGTTTCAGTATCAATCAGCAAGGAGGCCACATCATCTTATTGTCTCATAAGATACACTAAATGTCACAATAATAATAATATCATCACAAATGTTGCTAGTAACAATAATAATAGGCATAATTTTTTCATGCCCTCTTCTATTAATTCCTACCTAAAAAACCCCTATCTTTTTCTTTTTATGCTTTTTATGAATTTCTTTGCACAGATTCCATCATCCTTGCTGCCCTTCCATATATTATCTCTTATTCTCTTTTTAGACCAGGGTTGAACACAGCATTTTGGATGCAGCTACCACTGAGATGAGGAAACTTGCTGGCTGAGATAAAGACAGTTTAACAGGTAAAGCAAAAGCTGAATGCACAAGCAGAAGCAAAACATGAAATTTCGCGCCATAGGCAGGCGCGTGTTCAGCTGGCTTTATATGTCCAGCATGACATCACACTCTGTGGAATATCCCTTGGGTCAGTTGTGGTCTATCCTGGCTGTATGCCCTCCCAACTCCTTGTGCACCCCCAGACTCTTTGCTGGGAAGGCTGTATGAGGAATAGAAAAGGTCGTGACTGTGCAAGCACTGCTCAGATGTAACAAAAAGATCCCTGAATTATCAACACTGTTTCCAGCACAAATGTAAAACACAGCCCCATACAAGCCACTATGAAGCAAATTACCTCTATCCCAGCAATACCAGCACAAGGTCATTATCAGTAGTAATGCATTACAGAGCCTGTTTTACATAAGTGTCACGTGTTTCTCTATGCAGGAACTGTGTAACAAGAAAGTTTCCTGGTGCTGCTCATCATTCCTGGTCTGTAAGGTGGAGGTGTTCAGGTGGTAAAGCAGTCACCCACTGTGTTTGGACTCAAGCCACCTAACGCTCTCTCAGGTAATTCAGTTGTGCAGCCTGGAGTTATTTCCTGATGGCAGTCTGCAAGGTGTTACTGTCTTCTGGAGGGCAGCAGAAGGGAGTGTATGGCTGCACTCCGTGTCATCCCGTTGGCTGCAGCCCCAGCACACTGATATTGATCTCCCAGGTATGTTACACCTGCAAGTGCAGATGTGGATTGTGCTCTGGCTGATACACTGCACAAAGCCATAAACAGTTATTTCTGAAAAAGATTGCTGTCAAAAGTGAAGGCAGAAGTGATATCTCCTTATAGCTAATAAGGAAGTTTGAGGTGAGTGACTGATGTTTTGAAAATCAACTAGTGCATCAAAATAAATTACTTTTAAAGAGCTAAGCTTACAGAATGTATAGCCCTCTCAAGGCTCACCAGTAAATATCACAAGAAAGGAATAGAAAGGGAAAAAGCATTGGACTTTGGATAATCCAGAAAATAAACAGCCTTGTTGTGGTGAAAATAGAGTTGTTTTGATAATGCAGTCCCAAATTTCTACAAGAAATCATCAACTGCAAGGGGAATTGAGTCCTGTTTCCTGGATCCCACAGATGTACTGCTGACATTTGCAAATACTCTCTCCTACAGTGTGGAGGGTGTGTATGACTCACAGATTATACACTGCTAAAATATAGCCTATATTTTTTTTAACATATTAGTGTTAATGTGCCATAAGGTTTAATTTACAGTGTGTAAAATGCTCTGAGATTTTTAAATATTCAGGAGTGTGACACTGCTTATTTCATTGCACCTCTTTAATTGCAATCCTTCAACAACCAAATTACAATACATTATATTATTTTTTATGAACTGATGTCTTTTATTTCAAAAGCAGATAGCTCTATTTTTTTTTCTGCAAATAAAAAAAGAACAAAGGAAAGGAAAGTCTTAGTAAATCTATTTTACAGATGATTTTCCACTGAACTCAAGCATTTACACCACCGTAGCTGTGATCAGATTAAAATTTATTTTAGTACAGATTGATGCTACTTTAGTGACCTGTGCAGAGCACGGAAGAGAGATGACTAATAGTAATCTCTGTTTGAGAAATTACGTGTCAGGTACAGTATAAGGCAAATGATCCTCTGAGTTTGTGCATCAATTAGACAAATACAAAAACTGTGCAGGGATAAATATTTGTGAATTATTTTTAAAATGATCAGGAAATCTTCAAAACCTGTACAAAAATCGACTAGATCCTGCAACTCTCAGCGTGCACTGAGAACACTGAGACTCCATATCCTCAGGTTATGATCTGACTTTAGTGGATCTGCAGATTAGCAGTAGCTAAGGGTCTGGCCCTGGGTTATTGTGTGGGGTTTTTCTGCATCAGACACCAGGGATTATTAAGTCTGTTTTATGTTGTGGTCAGGAATAGATGCTTAGGGAAGGAGTATAAAATCAAGGTAAATGTAGTTTCCTTCTACCTTCTTGCAAACAGAGCATTACATCTGAAAATGGATGCTGCAATTGGACTGCTAGGGGCTAAGGAAAGGAGGGAGATCTCTCCACTTGATGTACTGTACAAACATATTTCATGATGCTGTTCGGATTTAACTGTGGAAATTACTCCCAGGTTCTGGTCCTCCATTTGTCCATTTTAAGCAAAGCTTAGTTTATTTCTATCTCCAATATTGTAATGAACAGTCTAGTTCCTTTTAAAACAAATCCCAGGTTTGTATTTCTGAAAATATTTTGAACTAGGCTGATTCTATCATTAGTCAGTATGGAAAATACCACACACATTTTAGCTCCCTTCACCCCACACAGTCTTCTAGAGCCATTTCACTATCAAAAATGTCCTAACACTCTCATGCTCTAAACTGAACAGTGTCACACATGTTGATTGTTTCATGTTAAAAGGACAGTAAAAGTGGAAAGTGGTGTCAGCAACATCTCTATTCTTCTGTAATTTTATCTAATGTCAGAATGTGTCTCAGCTCTATTTCTAATTACATTTAGAAGAACTATATTTCAAATCAAGACTACATCTAGGGAAATACCAAAAGGCTACCTTAATACTGGATTCTTGGACTGCTCAGGTTAGGCCGACACCTTTTCATTATCCTTTATTGCATAGATTGGTCTTTTGGTGATAACTAAAGCTGGGGATTAAGGGTCTGGTGTCTACTGATTTGAGAGCAAATCTACAGCTGGATTTTGTGAGGTTCAAGGAGATAGGCAGGGAGCTGGCGCTAAAAATTCATTAGATTAAGCTAGAGTTTGGGAATACAACCACTAATTATCAAATTCATTATTGGGTTCTCTAAGGCCCAAGAACCTGACAGAAAGAGGTATTCAAAACTTCTAAAACCTTCTGTTTTCCTGTAATCTGTTGTTAACTTCTACAGGCCTTGGAGAAGGGGAGTGAGTAACTGTTGATGAGGATCAAAGCTGCCTTTTGTTTCTGCCTTTTTATTAACTTCCCTTCTGTGTTTTTTTTTCCTTTTTTTTTTTTTACATAGTTTCCAATCCATCTTTATATTTGAATTAGATTTGGTGTTATGACTTAGTAAAACTAGAAACAAATGATCACTCTGCTACAATTAACTTTAGAGCTAGGGCTGCAATTTCATGTAGAATTTGGGAATACAGATCTTCAGAAGTTCAGCTCATTACTGCAGAGTTAGAAGTTAGGAAAAGGGAATGTTGTTCACAGAAGAGAGTACCATATGTTTCATTAACTGTAGGCTGTAAGTAGAGACTGGAGTAGAGTGTGAGTTTGGGGAATGACTTGGGAATAAACCTTCACAATTCCATTTTATTAACCCTCACTGAAGGACCCAAAGAATTAGGTAAAGGTCCAGTGACTCATGTTGTCTTTTAAGATACAACTGGTACTTCAGCAATTAAAGTTAAGTTTAATTAAGGTTAGAATTCAGGGGTGTTGTTAGGGGTAGAATTTGAGAATGCACACATTCAGAGCCATGATTACTTCTGGGTTCAAAAGTGCCCACAGGGTTAGGAAGAGGGCATAGTGTTAATAGGATCGAAATAATAGGATCTCATTTAGCCCAGGGATTTATTTCCTGGCTCTAATTACCATTATAGTAAGGATAAGGTTAGGAAAAAAAAGGGCTTGAAAAATCTGTGTTTTCCAGCTTACTAGTGTGACTTGCAAGGACTGCAGTCATGTAGGAAGCTGGTTTCTTCATAGACACCGGCATTTATATGGGCTGTGAGAGTGGTTAAGGGTCTTATGATTGCAACTTGATACTTTAATTCATTTGGGAACTTTTATTTTGGCATGTACCGCAGACTTCAATGGATTAGGAAGCTGGTTTCTTTATGAGACATCCTCTTATGGCCCTTTATTGAGGGCTCTGCACAAGCTTATAGGGTTTGGGAATTATAAGCTTCACTGGTCCATTTAACCAACATACCTGTCAGAATCTGCAGAGTGAAAAATACAGCTAGTGTTCATAACCACCATGGTCTCAACTTTCTTTAAGGCTTTGGATAGATACCTTCACCATGGGCTTAGGGTTCAGGTGAGAGCAGTGCTGTAATTGAGTCTGGATGCCCACAGGAATGGAGAAAGCACACCGAGAAAGATGATGGTGACAGTTCTTTTACAGCCCTAGTTCTGCCAGTGAGCATGGTCAGGGCTCATACAGATGGTGAGGGTGGTGGTGACGATGACAGTCTCCTATTCAGGCTGGAGAGGAGTGTGGGCAGTGGTGATAGCTGTAGTTGAGGGTAAGATTTGGTCATATTTAGGATGGTTCTGAAAGTGATTTAGGGGTTAGGATCCCTCTGTTCACCTCTTAAAGGTAGTCAACAGGCCACTTTATGTTTATCAGATCTCCAGAAGATCCTGATCAACTTTGATTAGAATTAGGGTTCTGTTTCCTAACTTTAAATCATAAAAGCTATTGTATTCTCGTCAGACACTGTGAAATAAGAAGTGGATTGAACTTCATGGTGAATTACTTTTCAATTTGTTTGTGTAAATCTTAGCTGTGAAGTTAGGAAGAAGTCAAAATTCCAGGGAAAGCTAGTACCTGGTAGATTCAAGGTTATTTTTCTTGAGTCACAAAATGGGATGTATTCTCTGTGGTCTCAACCACTCCATCTACTGAGCCCAGCATTTGTCTCAGGCTGTATTGAGGGCAATTATCACTTCAAAAAGGTTTTTTGTTCTTGAAGCTCAAAGAATACTTGTAGGGATTTAGAAGATGAGGGTCTGTCAAGCCGCCCACCCCATCTTCTCTTACAGATGGTTGACATGCTATCAGGTTTGCAGACAGAATTGTCATTTGTGTTATGAGTGGGCAATACAAAGATGTAGGAACTCAGTGCATTGGTATATTTTTGCAAAGGATTCTGAGATAGGAAAAGGACTGATCTTGAAGGTTGCCATTATATCATCTTCCAGGTGACGGACTCATCAGTTCTGTATTATGAGCTTTAAAGGACACATAATCAGACTCAGGACTTGGAAATGTATGTAATCCTTTTGGGAACTGGTTTTGAGGGTATGCTGAACTCAGGTTACCACCATCAGAGCCACAACTGTGAGTCCTGGCAGATGGGAAGTCTAAGAATAAGGTGAGGATTCAGCTCAGAGGTTGAGACCTTATGTATCACACTTCAGGGCATCTTGAGACTGAATCAGAAGCTCTCTGTCCATTAATACATTAAAGACTTATTCTATAAAGAGCCAGTTCAAGTAAGTGGGGATAAAGTGGCTAAAGCCAGGAAAGAGACAATACAATAGAAAAATATGTTTCATAATTAGGAAACATATCAAGAAAATTTTAATAGATGTCTCATAAGTCCATAATTACAACTTCACTGGTTACAAAACAAAATTTTGTTAAAGAACAGATATAAAACTAAGAAAACTTTAAGTGCTGATAGCAGGAGAAATTCAACCAATAAAGTTACAGCACTTAAGAAAAATGTATCACCAGAAGAGTGAAAGATAACAACTTTTAACTACTACTACTACTACTACTACTATTACTACTACTACTACTACTACTAGTACTACTACTACTACTACTACTACTACTAAACAGAATATGTAACAGCTGAAGAAAGGACAGAATTTCTAACTAAGTGTAGGAAAGTTCTTTAGGGAACAGATATTGTGGACATATAAAATTACATACATTTTATCTAGTAGCAAACTAACGGGAATATAACATATACTGAATGGACTAGAAATTAACAGGGTGAAACTATAAACAAAAAATCATCACTGAGTTGCTGCATTTGTACATGGGATCTATTGGAATCTATTGATCTGCTACATTTAATGGCTTGGAAGGAAACATGGAAGCCATCTAGTATTACTGTGATGCAATGATTGAGGGCAGGTGACCAGTTTGAAAGAAACTAAATCATGTAGAGACCTGGCAACAAGAAAAGTGCATTGTGGTGTACCCAAACACAGACTTAGGCAGGTAATAATAGAAAGGGTAGGCTGTGCTTGAAAGGACTGAGGGAGTCTCTGCCTGTGACACTACAGATTCCAAAAGGACTTTGGGGACCATGGTAAAAATTTAAGCAAATAAGTGCACACCATGCAGCAGGGACAGCAGGGCTAATGCCAAACTCACGGGGGAATCTAAGGAGGAAAACTTTTCCATGATTGTCACACTTCCAACAATTTATTGCAAAATGTATTCGTTCCTATGTTATCGTCATTCTGTTTTACTTTATAAACTTATTTATGTCTACTCATTACAAATATGGTAAAATAACACCAATGACTAATGGAGCTTGGTAGCTTCCCCCTTGCTGAGATAATTCCAATATGGCTAATAACTTTCTTTTCTAAGAGTGATTTTTGGTTTCGTTTTGCTTTTATGAAGCTTGGCAACAGAAAATTCTTCTTTTAGGTTAAAGAACAATCAAGTGCATCTTAATTCTGACTAAACTCAAAATCCAGTCATCATTGGGTTTTTAGTTCCCATAGCTGATGTTGTAATACATTATTGACCTTTCTCTTCTGTCGTGAGGGTGTCATCAGTTTATAGAGTTGGATATACACCTGTGCACCTATTTCTAATATGTCTATGCACAGACAAGTTCATCCTTTGCAGAGAGATTCTGTACTGCAAATTGTTTCTTTCCATCTACAGCCTCACCGACTGGATAATTCCCTTGATAGGACTGTATTTTTTCCCTTTCCAAGTAGACAAGTCAACCTAAGGGGGGCAAAAGAACCACAAAGTTTCTAAAACAGGTCATTAGTCTTCACTGTTTCTATTCCACAATAAATTCTGACTTCAACTATTGAGAAGATAAAATATTATCTTTCCTTATTTCACTGAAATAATAATTGCTCTCAAGTGCTGGAACTGAGATATTTATTTTCAGAAGTGCAAATAATGAAAATATTACCTTTTTTATACTATACGAAGGTCATCTTCATGCCAGCTTCACTTTTCACAGAAGTAACTCTCTTCAAGTATTTAAGATGTATTGAGAAGACAGCTGGAATAAGAGTTTTACTGGGAGAAATGTTTCTTTAAAAGGCTTCCCATCAAGTGAGTTGCCATCTCAGGCTCTTGTAATTTTGTATAACATAGAGACATTAATATTGGTGAATTAATATTGAATTTTCTATATTCCTTAAACAAAATGTATAATGGATTAAATATTTTAAAGACTATTTACCAGATTCCACCGTTTTTAAACACTGGGGTTACCCCAGTGTTTTCCACTGGATTGAATGTGTTGAGTTTGTAGGACAGCCTATTACTTTAGACAATCTTGATGACTTTCATTGACAAGAGTGGTCAGCACCTGGTAGAACATGTTCAGGGAGCAGTGCAAAATGTTATTGTATGTATGACTCAACCAAGAAAAGAAGAGTAGCCTGAGGATACGCTGACTGCAAGGAGTTCTGACACTGCTGCAGTGACGAAACTCTCCAGCTCAGCACCCGTACAGTGTCAGGGAACCATAAGTGAGGTTGGCAGGATCCCTGAAACTACGGGCATTCAAATTAAAGGGAAGAAAGCTCTTACTTTTAACAAAAAGAAAAAATCTAGGGACAGGTGAGTAATTTCAGGCATAGAAGTCCCTCTTCTGTAGCTTCTTTGATTTCTAATTCTGAATATGGGCAGATTCCTCCCCGGAACTCTTCTATGACCAAAAGTGTTAAACCTTGTGTTCCCTGTCTTTGGCATGAAGATAGAGGCAAAACTCATTATTTTAGAAAAGTTTGGTTCTTACTATTGCAAACACAATATTGGAAACACTGAGAGTAACAAGCAAAATGAAAAAAACTCTTGTGATATTTAATCTAATTTTGTATACTGTGTAAAAGCAAACAGACATAGTTTTCATTTTTCATCTTGGGATGAAAAAGGAGCAATAGTCACACAGAGAAGCATCCTACTTCTGGAGATGTGGGCTTTTGAATATTATTTTTTCTAACCTTGTGTCCTAGATTTAATTTAAACCTGAAGAATTAGGGTGCAATTTACTTAGATATTCGATTTAACCACTTAGATTTTGATGGAATAGTGAGATTGAATAGAAAGCACAGATATATATTCCACTAATATAGGAGTGACTTTTTCCACCTTTCCTTGTGTTTATATAACATCAAACCCAGAAATATCTGTTATTTTGCCTGCGTTAGGGACTCTGCAGCATATATTGACAGTTTGATCCTTTGACATTTAAATGAATAAGCCAAAACAAGACTTACTTGATTTTTGGTCTGGCTCTAGACTTGACAGTAAGAGATCAAAGAAGCTATAGAAGTGGGAGATGAAGGAGGTGGAGAGGAGAAAGGAAAGGAAAGTCATGAGTATTGAATATTCAGTCATCAAACATGATTAATGCAATTGATTTAAGGACAAAACCTGCTAAATAATAAAGCTTTGACTTTTGTCCCAGTATGGCTGTTATTAAACATAAATCAATAGCTGATTACACACTTAGATCAGTCAAAACTTTCCAAGTAATAACAGAGTGTAAAGTTGATTATGGCAACACATTCAAACTGAATAAGACTTCAAGTGCATTCCTTTTTGGTTATTTATAAAAAGAGCACAAGCCTAGAAGGACTGATAGCTAAATGTTAATAATACAGTGAATTTATTTGTAGGGAGGTCAACATTATTTTAAAGTTCTTTATTAATAATATAATTTATCCAGAGCAGTACAAAAAAATTGATGTGGAGAAGTGAATGGGCAGTAAGTAGTCTAGCTCTGCTATATCGAAAACAAAAGGAAGGCTGAGCAGGGAATTGGTCTGGAACGCACCAAAGGAAACCAGGAAGACCATGACAGACCATGTCAAGCCTCTTGCAGATAAAGAGACCAGTTTCCAAAAAAATAGCCTCAAACACATTAAACATACAGCTTTTGTTTTTGGAGGTTTCATTCCTCCCCCTTACTGTCCCACAAGGCTATAAGATTCTAAAGATGAACTGTTCTTGAAGAGAAATTACTTTTTAATTTACTTTAGTCTAATTTACCTCTTAATTTTCATATGGAAATTGGAATTGTATCATTCCAATATGTAAATACCCTTTATAAGCAGAACTATTCTGATGTATCGAATTATACAAGTTTATGAACACAAAACCCATAACACTGATTACAGAAACAGATCCTGAACTACAGTTTTCACTGCCCAGGTGACTCCACAGAGAGTGAAGGAAGAAGCTGTATATAAGGTGAAAATCCTGTTGTGTCTTTACTGTTGTTTTCAGGGTTTTTTTAAAGATTTTTTTTTTCTGGCATATTCCAGATATACTGGATGAATGACCAAATCCAAATAAGTATTGCATCAAAATGTTCCTTTTCAGCAAAAGATTAAATTATTAAACAGTTAGGAAGGTGAAAGAAAGAAGAAAAAGTAAAAGGAATGAAATGGAGTGGACATGCTGGACCCTGTTAATTCCTGAGTGCTGTCACTGAGGACGTGTCACAGCAGCCATGAGCTCAGTCTGGTTTAACGTGCTCTATACCTGTGAAGTGGGGAACATTAGACGCAGTTGATCTTTAGCTTGGACCACTATTTACCCCAGTGTAAATGACATTAAATGCTCCTGAACGACAGAGTGGCCCTTAAAATGAAAAAGCAGCCACCTAAGTGATGGCACAAGATGAACAATGACTAGACAGGTCTGAGAGAGGTGGAGAGTTATTGTGGGAGCACAAAAGACAGCAGAACATAAGGAGAGAGGAGTGAATAAGCAAACCTGGAAGACTTCAGAGTGATGGCTCCAAGTCTGTGAAGTTAACAGGACAAAACGGCAACAAAAGCAAATATGGATTTCCCTAGATAGGCAACAAATACTAACAGTACAAATGTGCTTGAAATAGACAATTTTTGGAGCATCTGGCAGGAAATATTGGCATTTGCATGTTGGCCTTATCTGGGAATGGTGTGCACTGATTTACAAAAGTCCACTTTTCTCATTTGTGGTTACTAAGAACACTACATTTGTATTAATCAGGTAAAACAGCTATAAAGTGTATAACATTTACAGAAAAAAAAATGTTAGAAACCAAATGCTATAGTAATTTTGTACATCTACATTTTTAAAAGAATTAAAAAAAAATATTTTAAAGTGATATGGATTTTCTAAGACTTCCGGGACATTGTAACAGCAATAGATGAACATTTCTTTTTTTTCCAATTTAATTTTAAGTCTTTTTACTCAAGGCTGGAAATAGATAGATAGTCTTTCAATGTACAATCAGCCATACACACTTCTCACAACCCTAAAATGAGTTTTTCTTTTATTATTATTACTTCTATCAAGATGGGTTTTCTTGTTTATTTGGGGTTGGGTTTTTTTGCCTTATATCTGCTTTTGAAAAACATATCAGCCTGTTCTGTCTGTCATACAGCTTATTTGAGAGGAGACTAAATCCCTCCAAATCAGTGCTACCTTTCTTTTTTTTCCCCACATACATCAATGTCTGCTTTCAGCCAGGACAGCACTAATTTTTCCACAGCAGCCATGACCGGATGGAGCCTTGGAGCTGTGTGAGCATGTACATAGACAAGAGAACAAATAATTTCTTTTGAGACTTTGTCTAAAATTAATCAAATGTTTTAGGCTCCCAAAAGTTGCTTTTTTGTTTTTAAATACTATAAAACATCTACATCCATATAATTGTTTGGATATAAATACTGGTAAGTGCACGTTCTTGAAAATAATTTGCCTGCACAAATATTGTATATAGCATAACCCGCAGACCTTTTGCCAAAAAATCTGTTTGGTGAGCTAAGTATTTCAGTGTATTCATACCTTGCACATTAAAAAGTGACATTTTTTGAGCTAGTGCTTCAAAATTAACTCAAAATTTGATCTCTGAATAAAGTATAAGTTGTTGGAAAGTGCTGCCTCATTTCAGGATACAAACAAAAGAAAAACAGAGCTTTGAGGACAAATAACAACCCAAGAACATTTGCCTATTTTTTTAAATCCCTACTTCCCCCTGAATTGAAATCCTTCAACTTTATGTTTTAAAAGGTAGTTTGGTTAAAGGCAAATTCTTCCCAATTCATGTTTCTACAAAGGCCACTGTTCACGAAAAATTGTTTTCAACATGTCTCTCTGTCCCCTTGTCAGCAGACAGGCAGCCACCATAGGATAGACCTATTATTTGTCTGATTTGTCCTTCCACTACAGACAATTTCATTGCTGGCACCATCACTCAGGAGTTTTTAGTAAAGCTGCATGACCGTCACTCCCTGGCTGTGGTTTTCTCTATTTGATGTTGCACAGTCTGTGCTGCAACATTTTCCCTGTTAAAAGACCTACTTTTTCTAACCTCATGTGTAGGAGTTTTGTATTCTGCTGACCCTCATTCATACCTGACAGACTTTTAAGAGTAGAGACTGTGGAGTTTCAGTATGGCAATGAAATAGGAAGGCATTTTTGGCCTTTTACTCCCAGATTTATGCTGAATGATAATGTACGAAAAATATGCCTGTAGTCAGAAACTGTGTAAAAGTTTCTGGGATGCTAACACTGTTTTACTTGTATATTGATGCATTAGTGTGTCATATGGACAAAAGCCTAGTAATATGACATTATTGACCACCACATCACATTCAAGTTATATTTTCCTTTTGGTGATGGAGCTAGAATTGTTGGCTCTAGGGCCTATGTGAATAATATCTGCCTCGAAATACTGTATAAATGAGAAAAAGGTCTGTTTTCTACAATATTTTTCAGGCTTTCACATGGATTTCTGAAAAGCTAAGTCAAAATAAATCCATGGTTATACAACTCAAGACTGGACAGGGGAAGGAGAACGTAATGTAAAAGTGAATAGAGAAACTTATGGTTTGCATACCATAATGGTTTGCATGTATATGCACAGTACTGTGAGCTGCTGGATAAAGCTGGAACTGCTCTTATATAAAATCATTATGGCTGAGCAATAACAGCCTTCTTTGAGCAAAGGAGCAAAGACAAACACAAGCTTTTGATGAGCAGTGACATCCTGCATGTCCTCCCGTTGACTGTAAGGCTGAGAGCAGTACAGAGGGGTAGCAAATACTAATGCTCTGTCAAGGGAGTTGGGGCAAACTAGAAGATGCAGCTTTGTTAACAAGCCCTGGGATTTTTTTCCCTGGAAGATTAGTGCTTTCAGAACAGCAGATTCTGAACTTTCTGGTCTACGTTGCTGGGATGTTTCAACTGACCACTGTGTCCCAGACCTTGTCATGTGCAAAGTCCTTTGTGCCCCAAAATCCTTTAAAAGAAGACAAGAGAACTACCTGTAGTCTATCTTTGGAGGGTTTCCCAGTGAGCATGTGTAATATTTCTCCCAGATGAACCTTTTCTCTTGCAAGAAGTTGGTGCTGTGCTGGTTCAAAATGTGGAGCTAGATAGCTCATTATTGACAGGTGAAAAACAAGAATGTGGAATTTGTTTGACAACTTGCTTCTGCTTTGCTTCCTAATTAGTCAGGTGATAAAGCATCTAGTATGATAGTAAAAGTAAATAGGAACATGGATAACTGATTTTAAATTTTAGAAGGACTAAATGAGCTGTGCACTGCTAAAACAAAATGGAATAGTCTCTGCTGACAGTTGTACTCTTGCATTGCTCAGAAGCCAGGAGGACTGTGTGGTGTTACTGCCACTAGATTTAACCCACTGTGTGTAAATGGGGAATTTCTGATAATGGCTAAATATCTCAGACAAAGTAAATCCACAAGACTCTAAAGGAGCCAAGAGATATAAGCAGCTTTGCACCCCATAGGACTGCTGGCAGCAACATTTCAAAGGAAGGAAAGGATGGTACCTGGACTTGGAAAAGGCTGGGAAAACACTAATGGAGATGTATGAAGGTTGTGCTCCAGGTGAAATATTTTCTTCCTCTCTTTTCTCCACCCCTTCCTCTCGTCCTTCCTTCCTTCCTTCCTTTCCTTCCTTCCTTCCTTTCCTTCCTTCCTTTCCTTCCTTCCTCCCTTCCTTCCTTTCCTTCCTTCCTTCCTTCCTTTCCTTCCTTCCTTCATTCCTTCCTCCTTGCCTTTTTTCTCTCTCTTTCCCTCCTTCCCTCTCCCTTTCACTTTCTCTCTCTCTTTGTAACCTCTTCTCATTTTTAAAATTCAAAATTGTTTTAAAGAAGAAAGAAATTGACCAAGAAAGTGGGACACAGGCTGTAAAGTGAGCAACAGACCACCACCCAGTGAATTTTCACTTGCATTTCTACAAACTCTTTACTTATAACCTTTCAAAGCCATTTTTCTGACAAGTCTGTGAAGACACACAATGGCTCTCTGAGGTAGCTGTCTTACTAGCGCTGTTTTAAACCTGCATAAAGGCACATGAAAATCAGGCTGTTGCCCATACATAAAAGTATCAGCATGGTGTTCCCCAATGGCTCTGCTTTGTACCTAGTTTTCTGTGTGGTTAATTTAGGTCTAAGTGCTGATCTAGTTGTGTAATGTGATTTCATCATACTTTAGACACTAGAAAATTAGGTATTTAAGACAAATTTATTATTCATGCTCTTACTGTGGTAGAGACACATGCTTTCAAAGGAATGATTCCATCATCTAAAGATGGGCATCAAGTATCTGAGATTTGTAGGGTAAATTGCCCTCGGCAGATTAAATAATTTACTTGAACTAGAGATGGAACTTTAGAAAACTAGCTTAGATTTGGGGTTCACATAAATGTAATGGAGGCAGACGTCATCCTAAAACTCATCAGTCAATGTCTTTATGATGTCCCTCTCCTAAATTTGGAAATGAATCTCATAATTTTGGTCACTGATTTATAGTATGCTGTGATTGCAATGCACAACTCTCTTTGCTTTCCTGGAAATATGGGAAAAAATAATCCAAAATTCCAATGCCTTAGGAGCACTAGGAGTTCTATTTTATAAATACCAGAGGAGTTTTCAGATCAAATAGTGGCAGTAGGAAGACTGACTACAGAATACTATAGACCAGTGTGTTACAACCTGAATATGTATTAGTGTATTAGCACAGGTACTGACACCTCCATCTACCCAAAATTAGTTCTGGATAAAAGCCATGCAAGTTATGAAGCAGAAAAGTAACAGCTGAAATGCAAATCTGCATAGGTCTGAGTTAGTAAATTCCACAATCTCACTTCTGTGAGATGACCATTTTTACCAAATTTCTGAGTCAATAGAATAAAAAAAATGTAAGCGGTGTTTCAGAGCTGAATGGACTCATTTACTCAGCTGAATGGATCAAATATTATATATTATTTATTGCAACTCTTTATTTGCGAAAGTGAATTGCTCAGACTACTCTCTCTTCTTCTCTCTTTATATTCTATTCTCAATTGCTTCTACATATTTGAGACATTTAGATGAAAATTTAAATACCTTTTGTTTACATAGTATGTTTTATCATCCTAGAGTACTTCTCAAATTTAAGAACCTAAAGCAGAAATTCTCAGCCAGATTGCAGCTGGCTTTTCTTACACATGCAGGGTCAGACATTCCCCTCAGGCATCCCTCCTCTCAGCTGCAATCCATGCAATCTTCTGACTGAAAAGAATATTACACACAAATACCACCTGGACAAAGAAGTGGTCAGAAAGAGGAAATATTGTATGCTGCTTTATTTGACATCAAGTGAGTGCTTCCTGCACAGGGGAGTGTATAAACAATCCTCCTTGCTGTATGCTAGTGTCATTTCCCTTGTAACCCACTCACAAAAATCCTCAAGGAGGTCACATGTAAGCCTGTTTATATTTGTATGTGTATCTGTACATGTAGATGTGTTTGATTTCATCATTTAAAATTAAAAGAAATAATAAAATACTGCGTTCAGTAATGTGTAACAGTAACACACAGCAATTTAGGAAGACAGATTTCATTTGCTCTTGAAGCAGGCGGGGGGATTTTAGAGAGGTGAAACGTAATTACATCTTACAAACTTAATAACAATGCTTTCATTAATTTCATTTCAATATTATCTTTCATTACAACAGCTCTACACACTTTTGCAGGTATGAATTTTGGATTACCCACTGACAGGAAAGTGTAGTTTATAACCTTTTAAGATTAACCTTAACTAAAAAAAACACATATAATTTTATGCTATAGACTTGTAGGGGTTTGAGTCTAAGTTAATTACTTCTATTGGCTGAGAAGTACTTTCAATGCTCATTAAAGTGCATCTACTAGTAGCAAAAATTCAAGACATCGTATGTGCATACAGTGTAACATTCATGTGGCTTCTCTGACAGATCATTTGGGTATTTCCTGTTGTATATCCCTTTGAACTGCAAAACCAGATATTTCTAAATTAATATATCAGCTGAAAAAAAAAAACCCACAAAAAGCTCAAAAACCAACAGTGAACAAACAGATTACTTGTGGAAATTAACTTTTTGAACCGTTGAAGGCAACATTTGTTTCATTTGGGGATATGTATTTGTGGAGCTAGAGCTTTTCCATGCATGATGCTTAAGTCAGCTTTCAAGAAGGATAAATTGTCTTTCTTTTCATCTGCAAAACTAATCTGAAATGCATGTAGTCTTCAAAAATAAATAGACCACTCACAGACAGTGCTACCACTGCTGAACTTGGAATTCTCTCTACTAAGAACACTGCTTTTCTTGGTGAGATTCAGAGGGGAAATGTTCATTTATGCCAGTAGGATTTACACGTCTAAAATGTTTGTTGACACTTACAAAATACAAACTGACTGAAAACTAAACTCAGAGATGAGGTTCTCTGCCACAGGATTAAAGTTATGGGAGGAATCTGAATGGAAAGCAGATGACACATTTTGGGCCAGCTGTCTGTAAATTGCTCCTTCTGTGCTAAGGTGCTGTGTGGTCTCTGCTTCACTGCATCACGCTGCAGCCATGCTACAAAGGCAAAGCTGAAAGCCAATATTCAAATGAGGCCCGAAACCGAAATACTATTTTTCTCCATTAGAGGGTGGTCCCTCCTCACCATGGTTCAGTTCCACTGGCAGCAGGAGAAGACCTGCAATGCAGTGAGCTGCGTCGGAGATGACACACGAATCAGGAGATGTCTGCGCCCTTCCTCCTCACGCCTCACGCTCCCTTTTGAATGTAGCTCTTAGAGAAAAGAAGTGTACGTGGACACAGGCCAGATCCAAACATACATGCAGTGTCTGATTTTATCCATATATTGTGTGTGCACACAAACGAGGGCACCTGCACACACATGTATTTGTGCCATGTAAAGCAGCTTAAGAACAGCTTTGCTATAGCATCTGTAGCTGAATTCGCCATTGCACAATTATTCTCCTGTCAATAACATCTACTTGATTTCAGCCATGCTAATAAACTGTACACATTTAAAAAAAACCCACATTTGGCACACATATATAAGTGTATGCAAATAATATATTAGAAATAAAATCTTTACATTAAGGTAAAATTGTGATTAGAAATTTGAAAGCCAGAGAACACCAAAATGCTACTTGCCAAACAAATCTTGCTGCACTCTCATGCGAGTCTGAACAATATAAAAAGCCTTTCACAACATGATTGCATTCATTACTGTAATACCCTAATTCCATGCAGGCAACTCTATTCATTCACTTTGTTTTGAAGATTATATATACATGAAGTAGAATTCTTCAATGTCTTTTTATTGCTCAAATTCAATAAGAAGAAAAAATTTTCAATAGTATTTCCTACTGTAAAGCATACTATGGAATAAATATTGCAATGAAATATAAGAAAGACTTGCTGCTGGCATAATGGAACCACTTACACTTTGTATTTCATTAGCTTAATAGTAGTGAACTGTCTCATTCACAGCATTGCCTATTACAGATTGTACATGACATATAAAACCCACAGAAAAGGGCTTTGAAGTTGTTGTTTCTTTTTCTTCTTTCTTTTCTTTTTTTTTTTTTTTTATTTTTACTGTTAAAACCCCCCAGAATTGCCTTGAATAAAGGCCAAAATAGAGAAAGCTGATTGCCACAGGAAGTTTGGACATCAAGCACTCATGAAAGCAGAGTGTTGCAAACAGATGAAGATGGAAGTGCAGGGTAACAATGTTCCTGTTTTAAATTGACATTGCTTCATTACAGCACTTGGGACTGGCAGAGGGTCTGCTCCCTCAGCACAGCATGCGCCTGTGAGCACATTGGATTCTACAAGAGTAATCTGCCACTGGAACCAGTGAAACAGTGAAATACTTCATACTGCACACATATTTAAATATTCCTGATCAAGAACATAGTATTTGTCTCCTCCCAGAAACAAGCTTTGATTGCCAAACAGTGAAACAGATCTGTTTTCTGAATGTCAGTTTTACTGCCTAGTCTACATCATTCGGCTGCACGAGAGAGTGTGTCCCCTATGAACACTTACGTGAGGATTTTTCATAAGGTTGTCATAATCACCTTGCCCACAAACCGAGAATCAAATGCTGAAGGTTTTGCTATGCTTAGAAACACCTATTCAGAAAAGACACCAATGGAAAATAGACATTTCTTTTATCCCTCTCTATTATTCTCCTTCACTGTTATGCTAGAAGAGAGTATTTCATATAAAATATTTTCTAGATTCCTACCGACAAAAATAAACAAGAGACATACATTTGCCTCAGTAATTCTGTATGGTCAGATTTTGAGAATTAAAGCAAGCTTTTCAGAATTGTTATTCAGCCTTCAGATTTCAAAGCTGCGTGGCATATGGGCTTGCTATCCATCAGCTCAGCCTGACTGTGAGCCTCAAACCTAACAAAACTGCACTTTAGAAACAGCAAATGAACATTTCCTTGTGGACAGAACAGCAGAGTAGCAGTAATTTGTGAAAAATGTAGATCTTCACAGTGCACACTACAAAACAATTTGTGTGGTAGAAGTGTAGAGCACTGATTTTATTAGAATAAGGCCATTCTTATTCAGTGAAAGACTCAGACAGCTGTTGTATGAACAAAGCTCAATATTCCTTCATTTCCCATGCAAGCCTATTTTTCAAGTCTATAATATCCCCAGTCCACCAAGCTACATTTAAAACTACCTGGAGAGCTTTTTCACGCAGAGCTTGTGTTACTCATTCTACATATGGTGTGAAGTTCACAGATGAGAAATGTGAGTGCCTAAAATAAATACTACATGAAACCTGAGAAGCGTGAGGGCCCTTGGGAGTTCAGCAAATGAAATGCCTATCAGTCTCTGACACAGCAGACGCTCCCTACAATTGGCAGCTTCATGCTTCATTATGCATGGATCAGATATATAGGTATGGCCCCAGGCAAACTCCCTGGTTTAAAGGAGAGGTGCATGCTGGGGAAAGGCAAATGTCATTTGCCTGTGAATTTGAAAGATGGGGGGGAAAGGGGAATAGAGTTGATTAACCAAATGTATGAGGGGTTTATTTTGTACTATTTATACTTATCCTTATTCTATTTACCATTTAGAGTTTTCTTACTGAGAATTGTTTCCAACATTATATGCATCGCACCCTTGATGTTTCGTGGATTTAACAATGTCTAAAAATGCAATTATTCTTGTCCATCCAACTGAACAGGTCCAAAATAAATAACAAGCAGTCAGGTTTGTTACCTGCAGGAAGAAAAATAAAATAAAGACAAATTTTGCTGCCTTTTGCAATTTTTGTAACATAACCTATGTTTAGAGCACAAGGTCAGCAGACAGACTTGATGAAATTGTGCAGATTCTGTTAAACATCATTAAAACATATCATGCTGCCTTAATGAATAAAAACTATTTTAGAGACTCAGCTACGGCAGGATGTTAGTCATGGGTATTTCCTGTACAGGAAAAAAAAACAACCAAACACCTAGTAACAGATCAGTTTGCTTCACATACATGTAATTCTAACTAGAAGAAACAGTGAAAGTGGTAAATCCATCCTGATCCACAATTAAATGAGGTGTAAGAGAGAAGAGGAAAAGAATAAAGGAGAAACTCATTACCGACAATCTCTTAAGCAAAAAAGCCTAAACTGTTTGTGGGAAAGGAAACTGTATTTCATCATTCCTGAGAAAATTATGACCCTGAGGGATCAACTGAGAAAAAGTGCTACTGAGTATTGGTGTGTCTTAATGAAAACCCTTTTTTCCTCCTGCAGCGTTTCCATTCTGAGATTTCAATCGTGCTATGTGCTGCCAATTAAGCTTTAAAATATAATTGTAAAGCTTTTTCCTGCCATACCAGTAACAATCATGTCAGATTTTCTTTGAGATCATTTATATACATGCATACATATACATACAGACATTTACTTACATACGCTTTTATATAAGTATATATCTCTGTGTGTCTATGCATCTTTTTCACTGCAAACATTCCATGGAAGAATGGCATGGAATTGTTTGCAGCCTAAAAACAGACGAAAATAAAGCAAACCAAGTCTATAAAACTGAGTGACTTAAGAAGATAAGCCTTCAGCAGCTGTAACAAATAGAATGACAGAGAAAGAAAGAGAAAAAGAATGCCACTAATGTCTGTCAATGCTCTCTCCGTGTGTTCAGACAAGTTATGGCTAGGAATGTAAAACTTGAATTTAAAGAAACTGCATCTGGTGGAGATTAAAAAGGATAAAGAGGAGAAAATCGGTTTGATGTACACTTCAAAATGCTGCTCATAATATAGTTTGTTCTATTACTTGAAAAGTATCACTGTTCTTTTATGTCTACTTTTTAATCCTATGCTTTTAAAGTATCTTTTATTTGCTTCTATTTGAGGTGAATTGCCTCACTTCAAAACCTTAAATCTAGTTTGAGGATTTTGACTTTAGAGTGGCTTCCTTTGAATATTCTTCTGAAGTTATATTTTATCCTCCATTTTACCAGTTCTCAGGTTTTACTGGGTAGTTGTGAATACATGATCTTCCACAGTGAGGATCACCTGCGGGCTCAAGAATGCACATTTTATACTAAAGCTGCCAATATGTTGTGTCAGGGTCAGCAGAGACGTATTTTCTCAACTTTGCTGAATTGTAAACATGAATGTTGTCACACCCATTCAGGTAAACACAAACCCAATTCTATTGCTGGTTTTTTTTTTATCCCACACCATGACTCTATCATTAGCTGCTGATGGGGGGGAAAAAAAAAAAAAAAGCTTAATTTTGGTCAGTTTTGGAGCTTGTTAGAATTTAAAAAATGAACTTCACTATCTAATTGTGAACCCAGAAATCCCTTTGAAATCAATTAAAATATTTATGTATTGGTAAACTGCTTAGTTTTTTATTAACAAAATGTTAGAAAGAATGAAAAATTTGAACTTCTCTTAATACATAACTGAATGCAGACCATTAAACTAAACTCAAAGGGCAAGACACCAGAAGCAAAACATGACAATCCTAATGGGTTGCTTGAAAGAGTGGAAACAAAAGCAGAAGCTCCCTTGGACTCAAAGGGACCTGGGATACGTTACAATTTTTCATAAAAAACTACAAGGAAATTAAGTTTTCCTTTTCAGGACTTTGTGTTCAACTATTGTGTAAGGTCTTTGTGATAGTTTCATTATCTTTTATTGTGTGTTTTAGCATCAATTTGCTTGGTGAGATATTGATAGATGACCAGTGCCTGTAGTTCAGAGACAGAAATAATAAATCATAAAGAGAAACTATGAAGTCATTGAGGCATGGCCATCTGAGACTTGGTGCTTTTCACCAGATTCATTTGTAAGTCCAAAATTCAAAGTATATACATGTATTGGATAAAATTCTCATCTGCATTTAAGCAAAAGGATGCTTGTCTTTTAAATAGACATATATTGAATCCAATATAAAACCACTCTATACTGCCAGAATTATGTAAAACATCCTCAGTGAAAAGGGAAAAGAAGTGATTTTTTAAAGTTTTATATTTTATTTCAACTGAAAAAACAAAAAGAGTTTCACTACCTTTAATTACTCAATCTCCTTTAGCATGCTTCAACTCAGAGGCATATATGTTAGTAGTGTACACATTTCACTATCAAAGGAAAAAGCCCAAATATTTTGGGATTCTGGAGGTACCTGATTCAGTTCAGTCAATCAGCTTTAGCTATCATTTAGTTAAGAGCCAAGTGCAGAATAAATGAAATGGACCTGGTGATATGAACAACAAAAAATTTATATGCAGAAAAGGCACTCATAGGTTCATATATTATATGATGGGAGAATAAAATGGCCATTTAATATTTAACTTATTTTTTTAAACAATAATATTTTTCCCAACTGGAAACTTATTCCAGTTTTCTGGATGCTGTTTTTCTTTCATAACAGAGAGACCAACCATAACAGCATAAAGCACCAACCAACTGACATCAGTTTGTGTCAGTACAACAGACACAGCTGTCCATGCCATATACAACACAGCAGTTTTACAAATGTTAATGCAGATGACATTAAGACAATCAGAATTGATTTGTGGAAGAGTGCAAGACCTTTGAACTTCTAAGCGGCCTATCTAATTCTCTTCTTTACAACTTTTAATATTCAAATGTTGGACTTCTCCCTCTCATACAGGAAACCTGGCCACATCTCAGTTGTAGATATCTGCAAGACTCAGCCACTTGTATGAAAAGACAGTGTCCCACAAATAAAGAGCTCTTAGGCCTTTTTGTGTCTTTCAGTAATGCTCAAGTTTGGTTAAAAAAAAAAAAAAGTAAACTCTCATCTTGATTAATTTTATGCATGACTTCAGCAAAAATATTTGAATAGATTGTCCCATTTTGCAGTGAAATTTGAGGTTTGTCCCTGCTTTATGTCCTTTCTGCAAGCAATACCTCAGCTATTATCTTCCTCCACTGTCCTTGGAAATCTTTTTTCTTTCTTTTTTCTGACTCATGCTTTTTTCCTTGAGGTTTAGAGTGTTGCTGGTTCAGACTGATGCATGTGACTGGCATTGTGAACTGAAATGAAGGATGGTTACATGCTAACAAGAGCACCCTTCTCACTCCATGTTTCACACACAGCAGCAGCAGCAGCAGCAGCAGCAAGTGATTAATGGAGTGACTGGAAGGGAGGTTTGTGTGGATGGCTGAAATCATACTGTGCTGCTGTCAGGATCCAGGGAGAGCAGCAGAAAAGCATCTACCTATATTTACATCTCCCTGTTCTGCCTCCAATATTTACTGTGTACCCCTTGCCTCAGTTTAGCCCTATTCAATATTTTCAATCTTTCCTAATCTCACTTCTTCTGATATCTGTTTTTCTTTTATCTCTCTATAACCTTTAACCTTTGCTGCTGCTCCCCAGTGTGCAGATATATATGGTGAGGCTTGTCTATCAGCCAACAGCAAGCACTAACCAGGGAAAGCCTAGGCTCTTAAATTGTGAATGCTCATGGTTCAGGTCACAATACAAATTACTCTGTTTGTACAATTGCTTTGCCTGCGCCAGTACTGCTTAAGGATTGGATGACTAGAAAGGGAAATGGGATCAAGCAGGACAACTGAGCATATGGGAATACTTAGACAGGAAGGACATGATGATACTGAAGATACTTTCAGCTCAAAGGTCAGTTGTTTTCCTTGTTTAAAGCTGCAACTGGAACCACTAAAACCTGTCATCCATTATGAAGGAAAATCTAACTCTCTTTTTTAATCTTCTTCACATATAATTTGGGAAGTACAATTCATCTTTCCATGTAGCCATCATCCCCAGACATGCTGTCCCTGTCCTGTCCCCTTTCCTGTGAGCTCAGCTCAATAGCATTGCAATATGCACAAACAAAGACTCTACTGCTCCATGACTGGTGACCACAGCTCTATAGTTCCTGAATTGCAGACTGCACCTCCTTTCATAATTAAATCAGAAGCAGTTAAAATGAAGTTATCAATTTTCTAATAAATAGAGTGAACCCCTTGCTTAGGGGTCTCTGACAGCTGGATTTCCTTTTAATGTTTTCTTGTACAATATAAACTTCCCTCTAACTGGAAAAATACTTATTTCCATCCTTCAGTGTTAACAACCTGAACAATTTTCTGAAATGTCTAGTTTCACAGCGTGACTAGTACTTTACTAGGAATCTTCATGCATAACATGCAGAATGGTGGTCACAGAACTGCTAAGGAAACCGGTCTTCAAAAAGTTGTCCTTACCCCAGACTGGAAAAGATTTTAAGGAATACCATTAGAAGCGAGCTGTTATTATTCTCCTTTTGCAGGCTAACAACCCTGCAAAATTGGCAAAATTCCCTCAGGTTCTGCAATAATCTTCACTATATCACTAATATTCTGTATTCTATGTTCTCAGTGTACAACACTGAGAGAAAAAAAATATTATTTTTCCCAAGCTAAATAAAGAAAAGCCACTGTTTTGCAGAGATCTACATTCCAAGGATTTAAAATGTATAAATTGGGCACTAATATTATGTCAATGCCATTTCACTCACGGTAAAAGAGGCTATAGCTATCCTTTCCTGTTCATAAGGTCCTTTCCCAGGTTTCATGTTACTTCTCTGACTATGTATGAAAATATTTTAGCTGATAGTTTCAACCTGTTTCAACTAGATCATACATTGATGTATGATCCCAAAACAGCACAATTCAGCATGTTTTGAAAAAAGTGCCATTCAGTTAGACTGTGAGTGTGGAGTGAGATTAAAAGAGAATTATACCCTTTGTAATGAGTTGTTGTTTTTCTGCACAACTGACAAGGGTCTACCATGGCAGCTGACATCAGCAGAGATGTCAAACCTCTCTGAAGAGCAAAACCCTGTACAGAAAAAAACTTGCACTTCTCATTTACTAGCCTTGTTAAACTTCTCATCAGTGACACATACACTTTTGGTAATAAACTACATTCTGCAGCAAAAGTTAAATCTCTGCTTCTAGAATGTAGTAAAACACTTTTCATTTCACCTAGTATCAGCACGAATATTTTGAATTCAATTTGCTTAGCTGCTGTGAGATGTGTTTAGGGAAGACTGCTTCCAGGTCCTTAGAAAGAGTTTTTGTCATTTCCCATGATATGACATTACAGTAACTGGAGTTACACTGTGTGTAACATTAGAAATTGATGAATAAGCCTTTATTCATTAGAACTCCGGAAGGATGTAGCTTTCTGGCCTCGTTTGGAGGCCATTGCTCAAGAAATTGCTTCAGTGATCCTTAGTGCAAGAATGCTACTGCCTTAGAAAACTTCAGTGGGGTTTTCCTCTTTGTTACTACATGTACTGATGCTTCATTAATATATAAGAAGGGTGAATAAATAGGTTGATGGAAAAGAGATAAATGAATGCTGTTTATTTACATATTGTCCTTGCAGACATTTTTCATGCTTGCATGTGTAAAAGATTAATTTCCCAGTCACCACCTCGAATATGATAGAAGGCTATCCATGAAAACAGCTAGTTCACTCTGGTAATGGACCCTCCTTGAGAAGGGGTTTGCCAAAGTATTCCCTGTAGGCAAGGGATTTTTTTTTTTCACACCATACATGATAAGTACTCTGAATCCTCTCCGAATCCAGGCTGGTGGTAGAGGCAATCTGTTTGTCTGCAGAAACCACCTGCAGAGATTTCCTGACACTACGTTAGTGCTGGCATGTCCTGGCCATGCCAAAAAGACAGCAAGTTCTATTACAGCACAGAGAAGTGGATAAGACACATGAAAGAAGAACCTTCCATTTTTAGCTTTCCAGCCCACCCAGGGCCTTTGAGGTATTTTTTCTGCCTTCCCATTAGTAACAATACAGGTTACTAACAGCTAAAAGACAAATAAACAAAAGATACTTGAAAAAAACGTACCTAGGACAAAACAAACAGTACAGCCAGTATTAAGGAGTACCTGCAGGCAGAGCTGTTCTGAATTACTATTGAGTTTGCCACCAAATCCTTTCAGTTCCTCACTGAACCATAACAAATCTGACAATCTGGGTTAACCCTGAACCACATAAGGGTTCCTTCCTCATCTAAACACTGCCTTGGAACCAATATCAAAGACATTTGTGTTGCATTTTTCGCTTTCTGAGCTGAATTACTGGAGTACACTGTGGTGGGAGTGTAGCAAATCACTTAACTGGAAACAGAAGAGAGAGGAATACCAGTCAATAAGTATGTCCCCAGCTTTAAACTGATACATTGCTCACAACATAGTGATGGCAAGCTCCTGGTAATCCAAAACCTTTCTGTTTCCTGTCCATAGGCTGCCTGAAAAATAAAGTCACCTAGCCAGAGCTAAGCCCTCTGGTCCTCTCCGAGTGTCCCCAGACTGCTTTTGCCTCTATGAAGTCCCTACACCAAATTTTTCACAAAGATCTCCTTAATCATTACCTTATCTTCCAACACCTTTCCCATGACAGGCCTTCTGTGCTTTACCTTACAGGTCCTTACACTCTAAAATAACCATCATCCCAGGGACTTACACCTTTGTCAAAAGCACTGCACTCCTGCTTCAAATCTGTGGCATCCCATCTTCCAGTGACATCATTCCTGAGTTCATCAAGATCCTTACCAGTATCACCAGATCATCCAGACCCTTTCTTAGCCCACAGGTTTAACCTTTCTTCATTCCTATAGCATAATGAGGCTTGCTACTGGTGCCCTTAAGGAGCACCTATGGTTAAAGTCCATTTCACTTGGTCAGTGCCACAGCCTTCCAGAAGGGTCCTCAGCCAGAAGCCGCTTCGGCATAGAGGGCCAGACGAAGGCGTAGCCACACACACTCCCGATGGAGCGGGACACACACACTCCCGATGGAGCGGGGCACACACACTCCCGATGGAGCGGGGCACACACACTCCCGATGGAGCGGGGCACACACACTCCCGATGGAGCGGGACACACACACGCCCGATGGAGCGGGACACACACACGCCCGATGGAGCGGGGCACACACACTCCCGATGGAGCG